>JBAMHX010000023.1:12919430-12938197 GCA_037177515.1 Pseudomugil tenellus | reverse complement strand
GAGAAGAGAAGAGAAGAGAAGAGAAGAGAAGAGAAGAGAAGAGAAGAGAAGAGAAGAGAAGAGAAGAGAAGAGAAAAATCCCCACCCTGTTTTATTTGATCCTCCAGTAACTCTGGGCCTCTCTGCCTCCAGCGGTGAATATATTCCCTCCCTCAGTATTCATCATCCATCTTTTTCCTTCCACATAAACAAAAATCAGTTCCTTCTCTCTTCTTTCCCGACTTTCACTTTCTCAGGCTATGGCCCCCTATCCTGCCATTTCTCTCTCCTTGTCCTTTATCTATCCTTCTATGACTCCCATCAGGCCCCCCTCCTCCCTCCCTCATCACTTTTCGGTCCATTCCTGTGGCCCTCTCCCCCCACAAGCAGTGATGCAATCCTCCAACTCCTGTGTGCAATCACAGGGTCTGGAGTTGGCTCATCAGCCAAGCAGGGGCGTCACCACATCATGCTCAGTAGGAAAGCAACAGGAGGGGAAAGGAGGGAGGCGGGCGGCTGAAAGAAAAGAAGGAATGAAGCCAATGAGAGGAGGAAAACAGTCTGAGGCTGTGTGAGCTAGCAGTAGGGGATTTAGTAAAAAGTACCATCATAAAAGTTTTACAGTTGGAGAGGTGAGGGCTGTTGTAAATGTGCTGGAAGATCTTCGGACGGAGTTTGATTCTAGATCATCAAACTACACAACATCCTCGCGCTTGTCCCCTCATCAGCCCACCAACCAGCTGTGCCTGCTATGCTGGGATGGCTGGATGTGTTTTTCAGAAGTGATGGCTCGCTGCTACTCCCACACTAAACGTTGTCGCTCCAGCTGACTCACAGCAACATTAGCATGACTGCAGCATGAAATGCAAGTAACATTCGCGGAGGTGGAGGTCTCCCAAACAAAACTTCCCTTTCTTCATATTTCAGCGGTGCAGATAACACATGTGAGCCCAGTGTGTGCACAGTGGCCGTGCGGTGATAAGCTGCATTCTTTTCATTGTGGGGGTGCATCCATGCAAAGAGTAATGTTATTAAACAATATTTGCTTAAACAAGCAGGGAATGCACAATGATACCAGTTAAATATCAACTAAAAGCACTTTTCTTTCCAAGGAAATGTATTTGTGCAGATGTGCTTGAATGTATATATACAAACATACTTCACATACAAATACCAACAACCCCCCCCCCCCCCCCCCAAGGCAGCAAAAGTAAGCACAAGGTCAGGTCAGGAATGCAAAGCGCTGGCACCTGCCTAAATCTTTAAAATACCAGCTTTTAAACACTCTCCCTAAAACAGATTTAGCCTTTAAAATAAATTATTTGTCTTTAAATCCATAGAAAGAGGTGAGAATAGCAGAATAAAAGGATTTATGGGAGTTTATGAGTGTAAAAAAAAGCACTGAGCACATAAAGCATCATTTACACCCAACAGATTTAAGTCTACACCAGTGAGGTGCTACAAAGCTGAGATGCATCTCTTTCCTCATCTCCCATCTTCGCATGCAGCTCAGTCAGCTTGAGGGCGTCGTCTGAAGGTATGGCACACATATGGAAACTAAAAAACCGGCAACTTCTGCACTGTACGTGTGCAAACATATACACCATGCGCAGCAGGCTGGCAGTGCACTGCAGAGTTCAGGCCAGTTCAGAGTACTATGGTACGGTTCCAGCTTTGGGAGGGGTGCGTCTGTCTCACAGTCATTTCCTGGACGGGGATATTATGGCACCACACACATGAGAAACAAACCCCTCTCACATTTGCACACAGACCCAAGAAACATTCATTTGCCTGCAACTCAATAAGGCGAGGGTGCACAGCCAAATCTCTGGGAAGCAGGTCTTCTTATTCAATAGCTGAGGTAATATGATCCCAACAACAACTTTATGTAACACGGCCTCCGGGAGGTTGGAGTAAGGTGTGTGTGTGGGGGGGAGAGGCCTATGTCTGCTGTTTAGTAACTTTTCTACTCCTTTCTCTGTATTAGATCCTACCTGTAGGGTGGGTGACACCTGTGCACCAATCACAGGGGAGCATATATATTTATTTTATGGGGGGCAGATGTACTCTAGACAGAGTGCAGCATTTCTGAGTGCACATAACAGGACCAGCGCCCAAACCAAACCAAAGGGGGAAACAGGAAGACAAAACAGAAGAGAGCAATTAGAACGAGACATGACGTGGGGGCCACCATAGCTCCCACTATTTTAAATTTGGGTGTGCCCCCTATACTGCCTCCCATACCTCCATTTTAGCCTTCCTCCCTCCTTGTGATGCCACATACGAATGCACACACAAAGCTTGTGTTGTCTTTTCATCATGAGTCTGTGCCAACTTAACGGCAGCCTTGTGTTCTCCCTCCTCACATGGCGCGCCCGTTTTCTCTAAGTAGCCCCCCCCTCCACGGCTGACAAAAGGACAAGGTCAATATGACAGTCTTTTCTCTTTGTTTCCCTTTGTCTCCTTTTCTTTCTGCATTTCTATATTAAAGCCTGACTAAGTGACAAGCTCCACCCTGCAGCTTTCATCTTTTTTTTTTTGCGGCTCTGTCCAAGAGAGAAACTGCAACAGAGAGCGGAGAGACAGATACACAGAGACAGATGGAGGACGCCTGAGATGGCGACAGACAGTGTTCAGCGTGATGCTGTAAAATGGAGCAGAACTAAACTCTTGATTTAAACGTGTTGACACATCCAATTTGTGCAAACTGTTGGACACAAGCATCAAAAGAATCTGGAGGTGCTTCTTCTTTTTATTTGGCAAAACTTGCTAAACAGAAAGAGCAAAGAAATGTGCTGTAGTCAGGTGCAATCGTACCACAAATCAACAATATTAGTAAGCGTGAGCCTGAGAGAGAATCTCAATTAGTGCTGAAGGTCAGGGAGACACTTGTGCTTCTCCAGACTCCTCTGTCCTGAGTCCAGAGTGGCACCAAGAGTCAATTAAGGAATAACTGACAGCATGACCGTCGCTTATGTTGTCCCAAGCATAAGGACACTGTGCATTTAAAATGGTCACTGAAAGCTAATTCCCTTTTAGCAACTAAATAAAGCAGTGAGCCTACTACTCGAATATAAGACTTAAAATGCAACCTCAAACTTAAAACATTCCCAAATTACATAAGGCCCCTTCATAGGAAGAAAACAAGCCTGGTGCGTGTGAATTAAATTAGTGCTGGCAACGTCTCCAAAACACCACGGAGAAGGTAAACACGGCCAGTCCAAACTTTCTCCACTCTCCATCTCCTTTTAACTGCATGTATAAGTTGAAGAACGTCTTATATAATGTACATGTCACTTATGAAGCCTGGAGAGGGGGACTCGTGGAAAAAAAACTGAGAAACAGTGAAGAAAGAAGAGAAGAAAAAGAGGAGCAGAGTTAGACATGAAGAGCAAGATGGAGTCTCATGGAATTGGGGATAAAGGGAAAGAGGGGGTAAAGTCTGAAAGCTAACTGATAAGGTCAGACATGAGGGTCTTATTTCAATGTTTCATTCTCCTTCATCTGAAATAAATTTTAAAATTAAAAATCTCAGTTAAAACCATCAATCCCATTCCACTCCTCCTCCCTCCTAATTTGTTATCCCTCACCAAGCCTTAGACAGCCACTCTCCTCCAACTCCTCCTTTTCTTTTCAAACACACACATATCTCATCTGTACCCAACTGTTTTGTGGTGCTACAGAGAATCCAGAGTTCACCAAGCAAGTAAATAATCCTACAAAGCAGCTCTTTCTGCACTTTAACTGCAACATTTCACTGTACAACTTTCTGTTTCCTCATCTTATCTAGAATATTCAAACTATGAGTTAAATAAGGAGCTAAAGAAACTCCTCTCTGCTCCTTTGCATTGATGATATTTTCCCACGTCTTGAATTTCCTTCTCTGCTCTTTATTCATCTTTTCTTCATCAAAATGTGCCCCAGACATGGTCTGCATATTGTCTGAGGAGCTGTGCAAACCAAAATTCACTGGTTATAGAAACACTGAGGTTGGAGAGCAGCAGGCGATTTAAAGAGAATGAAAAGAGGTAGGGTGGGGTAGCTGGAGAGAAGCATCGAGTTGTCTGTGTTTATTTTGGAAATGCAGCCCAGCAGCCTTGCAGCAGAGAAACACACTCCTTATCTTAGTACGAGTGAAATCCCTGCACTCATTTCAGATGTCTCATACAGGTGATTTAAAGGAAAAGTATAGGCTGTGTATGTCGGCGGGGGCCCGTTTGAACCCACCCTCAGGACCGAGGAATGGTCTGCTCCGGGAGGAAACAGCAAGACCGTGAGGTGATTAGTGGTTACAGTTTAACTGGAGAAAAATGCACGGTGTGTGAGCCACGCCAGCCAGGAGACAAGGCGCTATGCACTGGTGTCTTTCAGTTTAAAGTTAGCATGAGTCAAACTCTGCATCCGCTCTGCTAATGTACGGCTCCAAGAAGCATCAACCCACACAGGCATCACTCTGCACAGCTCCAAATATGACTCCACTGGCACATGGAAATGATTAATGATAAGAGCTTCAGTGGAAAAAATAAGTATGCTTCTGGTGTGTAATGAAATCTACGCTAAAAGTCATTTACTGACATTTTCACATTTAATTCAACACTGAATCAGCTCCATTTCATCCGAATTTTAGTTGACTCATTCGGATGATGGTGGCCTTGTGGTGCGGTGTGTGATTTCCAGTTTTTTCCCCTTGGAAAAAAACGAGCAGTAACTCCACCAGTACTTCGAGCAGGTGAAGCACCTGAATACTTAAATACAGTATTTTGTTAGTTAAACAAAAAACATGCATATATGCACCATTATAACTGTTTAAATGTTTTATAAAACTTTGTCTATATATATGATGCTTCAGTTTCAGGACATATAATCTCACCTTCAAAAACAATCCATTTCTGTTTCAGTGCAGATTAGGCCTGTCACGATAACAAATTTTGATGTGTGATGAATTGTCTCAGAAATTATTGCGATAAATGATAATATTGCGCTAAGTGAATAATGTCATTTTTAGACAGTCTGCAAATGATATATTAAAAATGTTATAATAAGGCTAAATACACCCTTTCAAAGAATAAACATTCATTTCTTAAGAACATTTAGCTTGATGAACAGACGAGTTTATGGTCTTCTATGGTTTCAATGGTGTGATTCTCTGCTCTTTAAACCCCGTCAGGGTCCAGTCAGCAGTAACATGGCATCTGCTCATTGAAGGAGTTGTGTTTTATTTGACCACACATGTAAGGTGGCAGAGTAAAATTTTATGAATGTCTGATCTCCTTTAGTATTTCATCTTGTAGGCAACGTTGTAGACCAGGGCTGTTCGATTCGGTCCTACGAGGCCGCAATCCAGCAGGTTTTCCATGTATTCCTATTTCAGCACACATTAAATTGATCTAACAGCCAATCAAGTTCTGGACAATGACTGATTAATTTCAGTAAGCTGTGTTGGAGCAGGGATACGTGGAAAACCAGCTGGATTGTGGCCCTTGTAGGACCCATTGACTGTATAAATACTGGACAGCGCGTACGTCACGTGCCCCATGGGTTTCTGAAGAGCGGATTTAAAGCCAATAGGTGGGTCCTACCGTCGCCATCTTGGTGTTTCGTCGTTATCGGAAAATCCCAAAATGGATGAAAAGGTAGAGCTGAGAGGGCTCCGTCACGGTGGTGCCAGCAGGAAGTACACAGCTGTAACCAGTGAAAGCGCTCTAACACACATCAATCAAAAGGACACACCTCTAAATTTAAGATTAAAATAACATCGAACCGAAGCGTTAGAAAAAATTCACCCTCCCAGAGTTTACATGACGGAAAATTGGACCTATTAAACCGAAAAAAGTTTTTGGAGCCACTCTGTAAACATGTTTGTTTCAGCTGTGAAATCATTTTAACATGGGAGTCTATGGGCATTGCTCTTTATTGCTGCCAGTCATCTAGCGGTGAGGGGTGAACTGCAATTATTTCCATTTCTGTATTGGCGTCACCATCGGCAGCCAGAGATTGCCGTCTGGTAGGACCAAATTGATTACTCCTGTTGTAGACAAAGGCTACTGAAAGGCTCTGAATTGCTCTCATGCACTATGATGCACCGTAGTGAAACTTATTGCAATCCTGTCTTTGGTAAAGAGAAAAAGAAAAACTAAAATGATTGGAGCCGGCAAAGTTATTCCTCACTTTTTCTTATCGTGCAATTAATTGACATTTTGCCTAATGCTACAGGCCTGGTGCAGATATGCATTTCTAACAAGCCCAAACAGTGATTGGACTTAATCTTTTGACCATGTCAACACATGACTCCGTCCTACCGACAGTGACTGTCTGCACCTGCAGAAATGATTACTCCTATTATGATATCTAAAAAAAAAAAAGAAACAGCCCGTATTCCTGTGAAGATTAATGCGAGTATCAGGTGCCTTGTTTTCACAGCATGCGGCCTCATTCACTCCCTACTGTAATCCTTCCTCCCCTGCTGCTGAGTTGCCTTTCAGCTTGACCGTAATCCATTGAAGCTATGGCACCCCACTGGGATATTAATTCAGACACTCAAACTGGCTCAACTTGTTTGCTCAACCTAACATCTCCCTCGCTGGTAGCGACGCTCTGCAGATACTCCCATCAAGAGGCATTTCGTGGCCCAGCGCACTGTGTGGAGAAGAAAGCGTGGCATGTTCTATTTCAGATTAGAGGATGTGCAGAAAGCTGCATAATGCAAGAAGCTTTTGTGTCATATGTGCTACACTTTTACTAGCCTGCTTTGAAATATTAAGAAGTGCACTGTGGGTTCCCCCCAGCCAACTGCATGCCACCTGGTAGCTCTCTGATGAAGGAACATGCCATTAAGGTTCACCTTTTCCACTATAAAACCGTTTCCTCTGCCTTGCAGCCCTGAAACTCGGCTGAATGATGTCACACAGTTGCAGCGTGGGGCCCAATCTGAGGAAAAAAAAATGAGGAACAAAGGTGACAACAACAGCCGTAATTTCTTTTTAGGAGTCATCGTGGCGGAGAGCCTTTATCCGCTGGTGGATTAATTACAGCAGAAAATGCCAGGTGGTGTCAAACCTTTAACTCGGAGAAAAACTCTGTGGAAGCTGGTGCCAGATAGCTACCAGCTGAATATGTATTGGAAAAGACCAAAAAATACACGAAACACAGCAACAAAAGGCTAAAAGCAGCAACACACACCTATGATTTCAGTGTGACATGCCACCAAAACAGCCTCACAGCTGGAAGTCAGTGAACATCTGGCTTATCGGTGGGGACGAAAACATTTTCTCTGCTGTGACTAAAAGCCGAGTGAGTGACGTCAACTGAATAAGCAGCGCTGATGGTGATAGAAGCCGCTCTGTCTGACCTCAGATCAACGTTATGGTTGACCTGCTGCTGAACTGATCATCAGCTGATTGGATAAACAATGCACCGAGCTGGCTGTGGAGTGCGGAACACCTGTGTTCCCAGTTCAGAGGCCTGGAAGAGGGAAGAAGAAGAATCAGTTCTTTCCCACTGCTCCTCTTCCCAACGAGATATTCGGTAGGCCAACCGCCAGACCTCCTCCAGCCTCTCAAGCTATCTGTGTGACAGTTTCTCTCACACATCCGCTCGTTATATCGTTCAGGAAATACCTCCCAATCACCTTGGAAGAACACAACCATCCCACTCTGATCCAAAGTGCAACTCTCACCCCTGAGTGTGCCTCGATGTGCATTGTGGCCTAATGCTTTTTAATGATCCGGCCTTATTCCCTTCCAGCACAGACCTTGTTAGGTCTGCCTTGGCAGGGCTCTGCTCTCTCCCCTGGCATCTTCTGGAACAATAGGCCCATGGGAGGCAGCCAATAGGGAGAAGGTCTATCGCAAACCCAGTCCCAGTCAGCACACAATTAGGCTGAGGGACAGTGGAATTGCTTAATTGGAGGAAAAAAGCTCTTTATCCAGGCAGAGGCCTACGCTCATCCTCGCTCCCTGTAATACATGCTTGGTCTCATCTAACTAGAGTTGGGTTGAATAAAATAGATAAAGATGTACTCAGCTAGTCAGTTAAAATATCAGTTAGTAAAAACAAACTAAATCAGATTAACAAGCAATATTCAGGTTTTGGGACATGTTCAATGATTTCATTATTATATGCTGTCAATGGGATGGACAGGTTCTTCCTTGTTTACCGAAAGCCCACATCTCTGGTGTAAGTGGTGGCAATCTGGAGTCGCTGAACTCTTTATCAGATAATGTGACAAATAGTGAGCTCAGCACAGGGTCGTATCTTGCACAACAGCTGGCTGAGCTGTGCGCCAATATATAGGGCAGGATTTGTGACACTGCTCTAAAAAAAACTCTCCCCCGGTTGCAAAGTGGAATACTGGTTAATGAGATGGTGGAAACTCCTGCAAACAGGTCGCACAGTGCAGGAAAACGTGCCATTTCTGCGTAAATGGCACAAACACAGCCATCTGAGGCACGTTCACCACGACCCCCGGCCTGGGGGGAGACAGTGCGGAGATTCCAGGCTGCGGGATTTCGCTGCACCGCTGGAGACAGAAAATAGGTCACTGCCCTGTTTGAACTCGTGCAGTTTCTCACACTGCGTGAGAGCGCGCGCACACCAGCCTGGACAGGCATGATAATATGCGCAATATGCAGAACTGGCATGATAGAAGGAGGCTGCTCCTGCTTACCTTACAGCGAAAATACCGAGATGCCACCGGTTTGGTCCACGTCTCCCCCCACGGAGAAAACTTCTCACGTCCTTTGGGTTTAAACGGCGTAGTGACTCCTTGTCAATGTGTCGCTTTTTGTCAACAAAGACAAAATAACAAATGAAACGTCTTTTTAAAAAACTATAATTAGGTGTCTAGTGAGGCGGTCTGTCCCCAGACCATTGTCGGGATTATTTCTGAGCTTGGAAAAATCTACCATAAGCTTAAAGCCAGCGTATGTGACAGCTGGTTGTTTAAATAAAAACTAATCTGTGAAATAACAGTCTGCTCTCTTGAAGCAAAATGATATCTTGCATGTTATCAAACCACTGCAAACCCGTCAAAAAGTGTAAACACTCGACTCCATAGCCTGAAGTGTTCCCGCTGAGGAAAAATGAAGACCACCGGTGTTGCGCATCAAAGGCGCAAAGATGATTTCTCCCCAGATTCAAATGGCATCGCTTAATGGCAACGCTGGTCAAGTGGGGGTTTCCTATGGGTGGCCGTGCTTCTCCAAGGGGGGTGGGAGGGCAGTTCAGACCAGAGGGATGGCACGAAGACAGGGCGGGTTGGCGATGGGGTGTGGGGAAGAGGAGGACCGTCTGCTTCTTCTTCGGTGCTTTTCCAGATGTCGCTACAGACCAGTTCGCCTTCTTCTCGCGCAGTTCTCCTCGTTGCTCGTCTGTTTTCTTTTCTCTTCCTAAGCACTCGAGGAGAAGCGGAGTGTTGATGGCAGTCTCCCCCTCCACTGTCTGACGCGCACAGACAGCCGCGCGGAGCCCAGCAGCCAGCCCGTCAGGACCAGCCCAGAGCCTGCCAGCTCAGCGCATGCTTACTGCTCCGCCCATCCACCATGGGCAGTCCCCGGCTTCTCTCCCACTGCTCCCACTCTGTCTGTCCTCTCCATACAGTCTCTGCTCCTTACGGTCATCTCTCCGCCTCAATTTTTCAACAGCGTGAGAAGCAACACCTCAATTTTCACTGTTTGTGTCCCTGTTTACTGTCTGCACCCCGCACCGCTCTGCTAACTTTGCTCTTCCTCAGCAGACTTCACTAAATCTATGGCCTACATGTCCCTAAAGTTCAATTTGACAACAGCCAGTGGTTTTCCAGTTAACCCATCCAGAAGAACCCATGCAAATGAAAACATAACATAACCTACTGGTTTGCATAATTTTTTTTTTAATCTATTATAGTTCTATTATATCTATTATAGTTAAAACATAATTGATATTATTACATCATTAGTTATCTTTCTTGTGTGTTGTGTTTGTAACCTGTACACATGCTTTAATGCATGAATAGAAAATCCCATTAGGTATCATTCTAACAAGCTTTGGGATGAACATGTAGGCAATAATGTTCAACAAGCAGAATATGGATTTTTAGGTCATGTGAGAAGAAAATACAAGATGTAAAAAGCAGAACGGTGTTTTTTAATAATCATGTATGTTTATGTTTGATTCACCATGACTTCAGGCAATAATTCTCTTCTTTTCAAACATCTACATGAGGGAGTCAGATCTGAGTGAAATACTATCACTTCCCTTAAAAGATGAGTTTGATTGCCTCCCAGCCTAAAATAATACAACTTCTCCATAAACCTGTTAGTATTTAGTCCATGTGATGATTAAAGTTTGTCTTGATTCATGCTAACAAAAAGTAAAATGTGAATAAAATTAAAAGATGAAATATGAGAAAACTGTGAACGAGGTGATCATCTCACTTGACAGCACTGTATTATTATCTTGTCATGAAATGTGTCTGTGTTCAGCCAAAACCATCAAAAGTCCGCAAACATTGCACCTCATGGGCTTTATGTTAGTTCTGAATATTTCCAAAGCATCGCTAGAGGGCGTAAGGACACCTGCAATATGATCATTAGCAGAAATTTAGTTGTAACATCTTTAAAGTGCCTTTCAGATAATTTAAAAATGGTTCCTGGTTGTATCTTTAGTTTTTATTAATATATATTCAGATTTGTGGGGAATGTTCAGGATAGATTTACACTAATTTGTATAATAAAGCTGATTTTTTTGTTTATTTTATACTTTGTTCATAATAGAATTTTTAAATAAATTTAAGTCTGATATCCCTTCCTACTGGAGATCTTTGTCCTCAAATAAATTCCAATTAAACTGAATCCATTTCAGAGCTGTAATTGATTTGGTGCATGTTATAAATGATGTAGTTTAGCTTTTAACAGAAACATGCAGAATTCATCAAGTATACCCTCTTAAATAGCTTCACGTTTTTAAAGATACTAAACCATAAACTAGTAGCTAAAAGTGTGTTTAAACAATATTGTGGGAGCAATGCATCATAACATTGTATTTATATGTGAATCCTGAGATATCAGTTGCCTTTTTAAAATGACTTTTCTGTGGTTAAATGGAATAATCTGAACATTAATTTGGATCAAGATGGCCAAATCTTTGTTGCTTGTTTGATCTAATTATTTATTAGACCCTGAAATTATGGTGTGTATATTTGTTAAACTACAAAATAATCTTAACTTGGATTTGTTTAAAGCACAAAATGTGTATTTGTGTGACTATTATCAAAAAGCATTGCAGAAACTAATACTTTTAAACTAATATGTTTTATTTATAACGATGTATCCAAAAAGGTTTGTGGTGTCTTCTCCCGCAAAGTGGTAAACGAGAAATGTTTATCGTTATTTTGCACTAAGGCCATTTTTAGAGTTGCTTTTAACCAAAAATTAAACATGTTTCTAAAATTAAATGCATTAAAATCCATCCCAACACAACCTGAAATCACTGTCAGATTTTCCCAACAGGCCATTCACAGCTGTGTTCTTACATAAACCTTTACTTCTTGCAGCAGCACCAGACTAACCCAGTGGTAACTAAATGTGCGCCACCACGCTGCTGTTTCCGGGTGTTGCATCAAATTCCCAACCCCCATTTTGTGTCAACGCTGCAAGCGAACACTTTCCGCGGATAAACTCGTTAAATTAGGTTACAAACAATTAACCCTCCTGTGCAGCCGCCATGCTCGCATCCAAAATGGTGAAGAGCGCGCTGCGTTGCGGAGCGGAGCGTGTCAGCTTGCGGCAGTCTGTCCCTGGAAGCCTCCCCGGTGCGCTGTTGCTGTGCAGCGCTGCCAACTCGTCAGCTGATCTCTGTTGTTCGCTTATCGCAGCTGTTCCAGTGTCCGCCCCTGTACTACTATCCTTTTTCTTCTTTTTCACTAACTGTGCAGGTGAAATCTTGATAATTAGTACATAAAGGAAGTTAAATTGCGTGTTTAAAGCATTTGAGTTGTATAATAAACATCAGCCATCTTTTTTTTTTATGAATGATCGTAATGTTTCTGGTTTTGTCCATTTACACAAGGTCTATCTGAACCGAGGCGAGTCATGTGAGGGGAAAGTATTTCTGTTGACTAGACCTACTTGAAAAGAGGAACTATAGATTTGCTTTAATTCAGCATTTATTCATAAATAATATATCAGTATTTTGCTGAAGACATTTAAAGCCGTTTTCCTCCACACGCGCTTTCCTTTCGGTGTATTCTTGCGCTAAATAGTCCTTTGTTTACACGCAGTCCCCCGTCTCTGCGGAAGGAGGCTTTTGGTAGTGCGGTGTGTGACTCCTACCAGCTGTTTCCCGCCTTGAAAGCCATCCGATCAGCTGCACACACACAGACACACACTGACACACACACGCACGGTCATGCAGAGGGAGAAAGCAAGGGGGAGGGAGGGAGAAAGAGAGAGGTAGAGCGCCACACACAACGAGGGAACCCCATCAGCTGGAAGTCGAGTAACATTACAACTCAGTAGCCTCAAAGAACAAGGAATTCACATCATCTTTAAGGATTTAACCCCCGTTGGATCACGGGATTTTACTCCCTAACGTCATCTTTTTCCTTTTAACCTGCGGATTCTGTTTGCCGTTTTTCTTTCTCCCCCCCCCCCCTTTTTTTTTTACGGGGGACCAAACTGGCGAGAGGCGAGCATGGAGTATTTCATGGTACCAGCTCAGAAGGTGCCCTCATTGCAACATTTTAGGAAAACGGAGAAAGAAGTGATTGGTGGTCTTTGTAGGTGGGTACACAGCATGTGCTTCTTCCAACATGATGTATTATTGTTGTAAGACATGTGTTGGGAGTACACGCACTTTGCGATGTCGCTGGGGCAACATGCTCGATCTGATCTGTTATTGTGTACACGACCCTCTCACGAGCAGCTGCGGCCATAAATTATCACCAAACATTGGAAATATATTCTGAATAAACACATGTGGGTTTCTGCTATACATACAGTTTCATTTAGACGGTATTATTTTACACATTTGCTTGAAATATCGATGTATTTGGTGGCTAACAAACATAAACCACGTGGTTCCATGCACACCACGCTGCTACTCCGCTCCAGAGCGCATCCTTCATCTATTTATTCTCCTGTAATGTCTCCGTTGCCAGTTTGTGCCGCGATTTGCATAAGAAAGGAAAAGATTTGACTAGCGAGCGTGGTAATATATGAAAGGGTCTATTTTCATCGCATGCGTCGTTGGGGTAACTGATTTCGCTCAAAGCGAACCGAAGTTATTGTGGGTAGTGCGGCCATGCTTGTGGCTTGTGCTAAAAAAGTGATAAGTGGTTTGGTGTTTGTGTCGCTTAATAGCGTCACGTTATCATTTACTCTTTAAATACAAATACATAGCAGTTGTCAAAATTGATAATTCTTAAAGTGGCGGTGGAGTAAATGGTGTTTCTATGGGTCTTAAACGCACTATCGAGGCGCCTTCACTGCGTCTTTTCATCCCGCACCTCTGCCATGCTGCCTGCCGCATTGTTGTAATGGCGGAGGACACGGAAAAGTCTGCTTGGAGCACGGATGTGGTGTTGGACTATGTGACGACGGAGGCCCTTTTTCGGATTATAAAAACATGTGTTCTCCTGTTTGTCTGACTAAAAGATAATTTGGTGTTCGCGGGGAGGCAGGAAAATTAAATGTGGTGTTATTAATAAGGGGGTGTGTATATCACGGAAGGCCCGTCGATACGTCCGCAGCCCTGCTTGCAGACGGAGGCGGAGGGATCTGCTGCTGTGCTGCTGGCGCGCGTGCATGCATGCTGGGAAATGTAGTCTCTTTCTCTTCCCTCGTATATCACACGCAAGGACATCACCTCAGATTTAGCCAAAGTTGGATTTAAATACGCATTAAAGTAAATTTACTCAACTTATCGCAAAAGTATATGCTCTGTGAATGAGAACATAATTGTGTCAAATGTTTATAAATGTTAAAATTATTCCCATGTCGGTTTGAGGTTCATATCCATACAAATAATTTACAGTTGTGTTGTCATGTGTTTGTGAATTTAGATCCAGTTGGTCATATTTTGACAATGGATTTGTGTATCGGTTGTGTTACAGCAGCGTTGCTTTGTGGCAGCGTCTGTATTTTTACACACCACACACATACACACTATTTTTCACATCTGTGTCTGCACAATTGTTCCCACTGTTTGCACTGAGGCAGCTGAGTCAGTACAGATAAGAGCTTGGCAGGAGAAGGTCCCAGAGATGCTGAGGCTGATACAGAATCTCGCTTTGACTTTTCCCTCAACTGAATCTAAGCATCTGTTGTATGGTGGCTCCTCTCCACACTTTAACTGTGGACACATTGAGTGTTTAATTACATGTCAGAGACATTAAGGTGGAATTACCTGCGAAGGTAGGATGCATTGTAGCATGTGTGCTGCTTGTAAGGTATATGTTAGCTCTCTGTGAGCCAATATGGGCTAAATTTCTTCTTTGTATTTGTTCATTTTTTATTGTTTCTTCGATGAGAAACATACACTGTTATAAATGTCAGTACTGTTGAGTGAAGTTGGATATTTCTGCTATTTGAACATGTGCACATAAGTTGTTTTAGAGAAGCCGCAGCATTTGGTACAATTTTTAGACAAGTTGGGATAAGTTTTTTTTATATTTTTGATATATTTTAGAAATCCACATGAAGCATTGCTTAGGATTACATTATAGTGGCCTTAATGGACAATAAAGATTTAGTATTTGAACAACATTTATTGTCTTTCTTTGCTGTAAAGGTCAAGAAGATTTATTTGTAGCACATATAGCCGATTCTGGCAAGTTAGTTGTATATATATTTTCAGGTAATATGCTGTGCCTAACAAACCTTTTTTCCCCGTAAGGTGTAAATGTGTTAAGTGTCAGTGGAAAATTCCAATCTAGTTCAAGAATGTGGATTATTAAAGATCATCAAAAAGACTCCATGCCACAAAGGATTTTATTTAACTCATTAGCTGCCAAAGACATTGTTTCTGTATGCGGAAAGGCTGTGTGCTTCAAAACATCCCTGAGTGCATCTTGAATGCACACCCAACACATTGGAAATGCATTCCCTGCCCTCATGCATCCGGCCAAATCGGCCCTCCACATCTGCAGCTCAGGAACGCAAGATGAGCCAAAAATGCTCCAAACTGCTGGCAGCACAGGGCTCTCCACTGCAGCCAATAAGTTAACAGAACCTGAAGATTTTTTTTACATAGTAAAATTTAGATGGCTCTTTTTGGTCTCAGATACACCTTTTCTCTTGTCGTAATACAGAAACTAGTCTTGTCACGTCTGTTTTATGTTAAGTCAGTTGCACCTCTCCTCTCTCTTTAGTCTGGCCAACATTCCTCTGACCCCTGAAACAGCGCGGGACCAAGAGAGGCGAATTCGCAGAGAGATTGCCAACAGCAATGAGCGTCGGCGTATGCAGAGCATCAACGCTGGATTTCAGTCACTTAAAACACTCATCCCACACAGCGATGGAGAAAAGCTCAGCAAGGTGGGTCAAAAACAGAGATTTGAATGTGATGAAGGGTTTTAGACGCAGCTCTTTAAAAGTCCAAATGTGATCGTTTCCCTTCAGGCTGCCATCTTGCAACAGACAGCGGAGTACATTTTTACTTTGGAGCAGGAGAAGACCCGGCTATTGCAGCAGAACAGTCAGCTGAAACGAATCATACAGGTACAGATCGACCTCGCCAAAACTGCCGCGTCATCCGTTCGTCGGCAGTTTTAACACAAATATAAACGAGATATCTCGTTTCTGGTTGGGCTCTCCAGGAATTAAGTGGTTCCTCGCCCAAAAGGAGACGTGCAGAGGAGAAAGATGAAGGGATTGGCTCACCAGACATTCTGGAGGAGGAGAAGACGGAGGATTTAAGGAGGGAGATGATCGAGCTGAGGCAACAGCTGGAGAAGGAGCGCTCAGTGAGAATGATGCTCGAAGATCAGGTAACAAGAAAGGTAACACATCAGTGTGTGCAGTTTTACGAGAAATGTGGTGAACAACGAGGGATTCTTATCGTTTGAATGGCAGATGCGTTCTCTGGATGCTCAGCTCTACCCGGAGAAGCTGAAGGCAATCGCCCAACAGTTCCAGGAGCAGCAGGCGCAAACCCAGAGCCTAGTCCAGCTGCAGCAGAAACAGCTGGACAGGGAGCTTACTCCAGCACACAGCCCTCAGGTACAGAGCTGCTTCCATATCACTCAAGCAAAAATTAACAGCAACATGTATGAAAAAGATTTGTCATTGTACTGATAAATGCAGATTCATGAGGCTGGTTAAAAGTCTTTTGCTACACAAAGTCCAGAATTCACAAAGAAATCTGTCACTCAACAGAACTCCCCCGAATGATCCGCAAGTTCTTAATTATTTAAGTAGAGAAATGGAGGATGTGCTGCCTCTGCTGCTGTAAGATGACAACTTGAACATAAATTTCACATATAAGAATTAGATCCAAAAAGCGGATCCCTGAATCTCTACTTGGAGTTGATGGTGCTACAGCTAAGCGTCACACGCAGAGTGATCTGCAGATTTCGGACGTGATCGCACAGGTCTGTCCCCTTCATGCCGACAGTTAGAGCTGTCAACAGCTACGACAGCTTTACAGCGTGTCGAATGAACCGCCCGCACGTCTTTCTGACATGCCCGCTTCCTGATCCGACAGCTGCAGGGTCTCGTCTCTGCAGGCTCGCCCTAACGGAGCGTGATGCCAATCAAACGTCATGTGACACACATTATACACACATTAGCCAAAACACACCTCAGACAGCACAGCTATGGATGGACATGGACAACATCAACTAGTTTATCCTTTGTTTTTACATAGCAGGTGTTGTTACAATTTCACACATCATGTTAGCGTATTCCAAGCTAATATCTTACAAACTGAGGTGCTTTTAATGGATCTACTAAAATAAAGCCAGTAATGAGCCGTAGTGTCTTTAAAGCTGCTTTTTGATGGCGTTTATGGGATTTTTGTTGGAGAGTGAAATGAAGCAGTCAAGCTGCTTGTACTTGGGTGAAGAGCATTTATTCCCACTGTAAGAAGATAAATAATGTAACAGAAACTGCTTTTAATAAATGCTTATAGAGCGCAGGGGACGCAGCCTTTTGATTTGGGTTAGTAATGGCTGCTGTGCGCCTGCTTGATCTCCCTCATATGCATTTCCATCTACAGCTCTGTGCTGTGCTTATATTATCATGATTTTGCTTTTTTTGGACACAAATAAATAAATTAGTTCATTTTAAGAAAATTTGAATTAAGAATAAACTTTCTCAGGAATCTGGACCCAAAAGTTTGATTAAAAAACGTCTATCTGGCCTGTTTAGGATCCTGCAGAATGTGTGTTTGACTTCTTTGTACCTCTAATATGTATTATTTAGTTTTATGAGAATTGTATGTAATAATTTTGATTTCTCCACCAGGTGTTGCCCCCAGCAACGCCTCCTGCACCAACACACCATGCCACCGTTATTGTCCCTGCACCTGGTCAGACTCCTCAACCCCATCACGTTACCGTGGTAACTATGGGTCCTACATCAGTTATCAATACAGTATCCACGTCTCGACAGAACCTGGACACTATTGTTCAGGTAAGATGCTCTTTTTCTTAGAATAGTCCTCCGGATGTGAACACTTGAGGGTGCTATTGTTGCTGACATATCCTGTACTCCCTCCCCAGGCGATCCAGCACATCGAGGGCACCCAGGGGAAGGGTTGCGAGGAAGAGCAGCGGAGGGCAGTCATCGTCACCTCAGGACGTGTCCTCTCTGATGCAGCGGGCTCAGACACAGGCTCAAACAGCGACGGGCCTGATGACTGTTCACTGCCTTGAGTTCCTCTCTGAAGTTTTGCGCACCACACACCTGCATACACACACACACACACACACACACACTTCCACACGAAAGGCCACAGCAGACCACGCAGTATACTGGTTCAGTGGACATTAACAGGGCTGTTTATCAGATTGAAGCACTCTTGGGTGTATTTTTTTTTACTTCTCTGTGCACACCAGGATACTTACCATTATAGACAGCCCAGTTAGGTTTACATTTACACACACATGAAGTCTCTTCACTATATTTCGACTTATCTCTAGCCCCCGCGTTCACATTTACCTGCACAATCTCATGTCTGTTCATCAAGCTGTAGAAAGATTATTAGAAATACTACTTTGCTGACTGAAATATAGATGCTCAGTCAAACTGGATGCTAGATTCAACTATCTGCTAAACATCTCCATTAACTACCAGGGCTGTTCTTTTGAAACAGCCCTGAAGTCATGTGACTGATCAATGAAACGGGAGACAAAAGTCAATGAGGAGCCGGGTGGTGTGGCGCCACCGCAAGCTTTTTCATTAGGACGGACATCTTTTCAAACGTCTTTGAGACCCATCTGCGCAGTTTGGAGAGACACTGTGAGATGACTGTCCGAGTGTTGCATCTCTTTAGGCTTTGTATTGAGAAAATATGTCATTTTACTCCTGTTATGTCTACTTTTTATGTTTTGTTTGTTTTTCTTTTTCTTCCTAAGCTCAGCCAGAAAGATAAAAAAAAGAAAACACTGATGAGAATTTAAAAGCTGTTTTTATGGCTGACTGGTGCTCGCAGGAAAGGATGAAAGAGTGCACTTACTTGTTCACAACTCTATTAGTTTGTTTCTGTTTTTGCTGGGCTGGGTTCCCAGTAATCCCACATTTATATTTGGCCTGTGTCCCATTTTACCCCCCATCCCTTCACCCAGCCTGATAAAATGTTAAATATATATA
>JBAMHX010000023.1:12902280-12919378 GCA_037177515.1 Pseudomugil tenellus | reverse complement strand
TATATATAAGCGTTTTCCTCCATCCTTGCTTGTTAAATAAGCTCATCAGTAGAGCTTATTGAGTAATATCCACAATTGTGTCCCTTTTTACTGGGCTTAGTGGTGCTCTGGACTCTGGAAGTCTGCAACAGCATCACTTTTGGCTTTACGCAACTATGACTGACATACAATCACTTTTACTCAATCATAAGAGTCTTTTTTTTTTATTTAGCCCCTGTTGTATATTGTTTGTTGAAATTGCGGGACATCATATCAAGCAGAGTTTGGTGAAAATATGCGGAAAATGCCCAGAGTGCCATGGAAGTGACTGGATAGACTACACATGCTCTATGCATTTCCTTATATGGATCTGTCTTTTTTTTTCTTTTTTTTTCTGCATATGTACATGATTTTGCTCTTTCTTTTGAACGTGCTCCTTCACCTGGAACTTGTAGTTGACAGACTGACTCTTAGATGAGAGAGGCAGCAGTTTGCCTTATAAATAGCCCATGGGTGCAAGGAGGCACTGTGATGCCAGCCTTAACACAGCCATGGGGTTTAAGGGAAGAACCTGGACGCTTCACCTGGGCTATCTGCTGGTCACTGGAATCCCACTGGTTTTCACTTCACCTGTCCAATCAGGCTCGTAAAACACCCAGCGTTTCAGCTGTCCTGTCCAATTTTATTACATTTGTTTCAAGTTGGCCTCAAAAATGATATCGCTCGTATATAAACTCGATTAAAACGATCCCGTTAACTTCAGACATCATTTAGGCCCCTTTTTAATGTAAGCTGCGTATAGCCTGTCCACAGAGACATTCCATTAATTATATCAAAGTTTTCCTTTTGAACAGTTTAAACTAATAAATGTTTATAGTTTCATTTACATATCACGCTGTTCAAGCGCAGAGTTTGAGATGATGTGTCCCACTGAACACTCCGCATCATGATGTACGTCATGGATTTTCCCTTTAACAATATTGATGTCAGCTGCACTGAAATGGGTGACATTGAATCATGGGACACTTGTCTTTATAGGACGTGTCTCTGCTCTTTGTGGAACCTCAAACAGTTCATCTCAGCATCTGCATTGGAAAAAAAATCACATCTGTATCGTATGCTACAAAACCTGCGGACATATCGGCTTGTCAGAAAACAGTGGGGTGGGGGGGGCGGCCTGGGTATCACTAAATAGGGTCCAGATTACAAAGCACTTACTGTATTATACTGGAGTTTGGCTCTTAAGAGGCATCTCTGCAGCTGAAGCTCTTGAGGTTAAGATTAAAATATCGCACAGCTGTGTATCCCCTTTCCCTCCATGTCAGTGCTCCGTTTTGTCACATGTACCTTTTCTTTTTTACAGCATCATTTATCACGTCTTTGTTAACGTATTGCTGGTTTCTCTAGTCTTGTATTTCGCAGCTCAGTTTTCCTTCTCATTTCCCTGTTTTTCCATTTTTAGACCTGTCAACGCATATGGTCATCAAAAAGCTATTATTTTTCTCTTGTTTTTTTTGTTTTTTTTTAAGAAATGTGGGGATAAAGAGGCTTGTGCCTTTGTAAAGACAGAATAATAAAGTTTGTACTTTGTTTTTTATTCATTGTGTGAATCTTGTGATTTTTATAACTCATCTAATTTACCTTTAAAAGTTTTAAAAGCTGCTATTTCTCGTACATAACTGTTTGGATTATGTTTTCCAGTTCTAGTTGTTCGGCACTCAAGTATTACAGTTGATGCACAAGTGTCTGCTCCTGATTGGTGGATACGATTTTGAAGCCCCCCCTCCCTCTCCTGCTCAGCAGCTCATTGCTAAAATAAGACTGACCACCTTCTCTGTGACAGTTAAAATGTACACCGGGGACAGTCGCTGGCATCTCTGCATCACACGTCGATCCATTCCAGCCTCCTTGTTCACACTGTCACACATTAATTCAGATGCCACTGGTTCATCCAGCAAATTAGCTTTTATTCTAAATGGAATACACGTTTTTATAAAATTTTAGGGTATTTGTAAGAAATTGTTAAAAAAAAAATAAAATAAAAACTTTATATTTATATTTATACGTTGACATAGTACATATTTAAAGTGCCGGGAGACGATCCATCCGTATACCTCCTTATTCCAAAGCAGGATGATGAATATGATGGAGGCTCATTTAGAGTTTGATCTGCACGTTTATAGAGAAGACAGGCAAAATACTGCAAAATGTGCATCTCTGAAAAAAATATGAGGTACATCTCTGTGTAAAAGTTGCGAAGTATCATCTTTGGTTCATAAAACTATTAAATATTAGAACAGAGAAGTCTGAGTGGAAGATACAGTAAAATCCCATGTGGAATCAGGAACATGGTGACTGTTTTCGACCAAATATATAAAAGAAAACCCTCTGTCTTAATTATAGTAGCTGGAATCTGGTTTTCCACAGACTATTGGAGTATGGGAGGGCATTATTGCACCTGCATGGACTACTTGCAGTTATATTCAGATGCTATCAGTGCTTCACAACATCCTGCTGTGTATAAAAAATTCACTTGTTTATAAATCAGTCAATACCAGAGAATTTCTGAGCAACTGGGTGAGTTGCTGTGTGTGACCAGTAGGTAACTGTACTGTCTCTTATATTAGGAGCCTGCTACAGCGAGGGAGAACGATTTGTAATTGTGTAACGAAGTAAACATGGAAAGAGTTTCCGTTGCTAATTTTAGTAAAAGAAGTGATGTTTCCACTTCTGCTCACTGTTTTACATTTTAGTTTGAAAGCTAAAAATTCAGGGGACGCTTTCGTTCATTTAAACACACCAAGAAAAGTGGGATTATTTCCTGATTAGTTATGTCATTTGTCCTATTTCCTATTGATCAATGCTAACTGAGGCAAATAATCAACTGGAATAAACAAATAACGCATACATTTTGTCAGTATAGAATTAATGTACATGACAGTTTTCAGCCAATTTCCTTTATACAGTTTAATGACCCACATAAGGATGTTAATCCTCCTTTAATACATGAATTACATGTGCTAAGCAATTAAGATCAAAATTATGTTCTTTTATGCAGTTTCTAAGTGACTCAGTCCAATCAGAACCACCATCCTGCAGGTTTTCAATGTTTTCCTGCTTCAACACACCTCAAGTTAAATGGATCCAACAACCTATTTAGTTCTACATAATGACTTAATAGTCTAAGTCAGGTGTGTTTGATCATGGATACATTGAAAACCTTGTGGGAATAGGTTGAAAAGTTCTGCTTTCCTCACCGACAGCAACCTACATGGTGTTATTCTGCAGCGTAACACCAGCAAAGGTGGCACCAAACAAATGAAAAACATGGAAAAAGAAAACCAGCTGCTGGCAGTGTTTGTCATCCGCAACACACGGTAGAATTTATGCATAAACGCTAATCATAATCAGCATAAACGCTAATCAAAGGGACTGATTCTCACACACAAATGACGTATTCCCCCCCAATCTTTCCCCGCTACCCATGAATCTTTGGGATTAAGGCATTTTGAGCTCTGAAACGAACATGCTGTAATGTTTGGAAACGCTTCCCAAGTCATTTGGGATGGACATGGTTGGGTAAGAAACTCCTGCCATATTTGGGGATTAATTTACAGTTGAGATGTTGATTCCCGAGGAATTGTGCAATTTTGTTCAGCGCTCTGTGTCTGCCTGAGCGTGATAAAGCAGTAATCCGCCTGGCGTTTAGCTGTGTAAGCTGACTCAGGGGTCTTTACCTTCCCCACTCTCCTCGGTTCCTTTCATTCCTGCTTCTCTACACACTCGCACACCCTTACCTGCACCAACATGCAAGCCAAGTGGGCACTGTTTTCCTAACAAGGATTGTTTAATAATTCCCTACAATAAAACCTGAACCACATTTATGAACTTTTCACATGGAGGTGGTACAAAAAGGGCCATTTTAACATCATTATTTACAAGTTAAAACAAACATATTTATTTTTCTCTTTCATTCTTGTAAAATATTCTCTTCTTGATGTGCTTTTAGCAGTAATTGAGAGGAGGTTCATTTTCCTTTTAGTCTGCCTGACTGAAGTAAGTGTACCATCATTTAACTCTGCTGAATCTGCTTTGCAGGATAAAGCCATGGATCTTGAGGAACCTTTAAAAAATGAAAGCCAAGCTGTTTGTACATTTGGAGTGTCTCCGGCACACTTCTGACACCTCGGACACATAGATCTCCAGCCTCTCCACCAGTTGGCCCTCTCTGCGCCCCGCCTCTTCTCTCTGCATGCACTTTAACCTTCCTGCCTTGGTATATATAGTCTGTGTGACTACCAGAATTCTCCTGGCAGCCATCATGAAGGGTACAGTCTCAGTCTGCTGTTTCCTCTCCCTGCTACTTGTGCAGGCCACAGCAGGTAAGACTCAGAAGCATCTTGGTTAAATATCCTGTTTAATTCAATCCATTCCACTAAACTCACATTATAAACATATACAAGTGTTTGCATCTATTTACTGCTGATGAATGAAATATTGATGGTGTGGAAGTTTACAGGTTTGTTTAAGGAATGTTGCCAGAGCTGCTTTGTTTATAATACAAAAAAGAAATACTGTCCAGAGATTTGGAGCTTGATGAGGAATGAGCCATCGCATGGTTTGGCATCAGCCAGGGATAGGCGGAAATGTTTCACCGGACTAGACTATTTAAAATCTGTCCCAGTTCACTGTTGGACAGCTGGAACCCATGACGAAATCAAGGATTTAGTCGGGTCTCTTTCTATATTTAGTTTTTTATACAGAAATATTCCTCAAAGCCTTTGATTTAGCTTGTATGAGCAACGAATGGCACGCTTTGGTCGGTTTCTAAAGGAGGAAAATTCAGGACTATACAAAGCTGTTCAGCCCCAACTGTGACCTGAGAGCATGTCAGCTGTCATAAAGCATGGCACCAGCTGATGGAAAGACTTAACAGAACCAAGGAGAGTAAATCAGCCACGTGGGAGCTTGAATGGACACTGAGTCTTTTCTGTATCTTCTTAGAAGATCAATTTTATTCATTGTAAGTTGAAGAATTGCTTCTTGCGGGACGCTTCTTCTCTTAGGATAACATGATAAACAACATAAGTTTGATCTCATGGAGCTTATTGAGTCATTGTGAAGCGCTTACCCATGACTAATCTAGATTCCCGACTCTAAAATTGCAGACTGGACTCTGAATCTGCATTGGTGTTGCTATTGTTACCCTTGTCTGTCACCCCTGCCCGTCCTTGGGGTGGCGTTTAGCTGCAGCTTCCACAACCAGGCTTCCATATTCCAGCCTTCTGTCTAAGATTGGAAAGCCTCCTGAAACCCAACACTGTCCACTACAGTTCCTCCCTCCCTCTGTTCACCCCCCTCACCTTTCCCTTCAGACTCCTCACCCCTCCCAGCTTCATGCTCCGCTTTAGATATGCTGCACAGCTGCTGTCACTCTGCACTGTCACAATCGCAATTTATACCCAGCAGTTGGCCTTTTACGGACATGCATTCTCCAGGCAGGAGGGGCCGGGCTGTGACTGCAGCTCACATTTTAAGACTTCTGCATACCCGTGCAGGTGTTTTTTTTTTTTGGTCTTTAAATTCACTGCATACTGTGTGATGTGTATTGAATTTTCGCTGCAGGGTAGACAGGTCTTAATTGATTCTCTCGAGGATATGAAGACTTATGAGTATCATGAACTCTTTCCAATTGACTGTGTAATTATTTATGCTATTGACTGGTCTGACCACTGTCAGGATCTTTTAGTAGCTAATTAGGACTTGATTTGCTAATCTCCCTTTAATCAATGTGAAATTGATTCACTATTATTTAATCATAGCCTGTCGGATGTCCCTGGAGTGTTCAACTCACTTTTTATGTGCATAAACACAGTTTACAGCACAGTCTACATGTTGACATCTTGAAACTGTAAAATGTTATTCTGTATTCTGGCATCAGGACCACGTAATTGCATCCCTGGCATGCATCCCTTTTACTGATGTTAGAAGGGTTGTCATGGTCTTGCATTAACCTAATGTGTTTTTATTTTTAGAAGTGTAATAACACGTTTTAATTTACACTAATGACCACTTGCTAAATAACTTTAACCGTTTTAGTAAGAAACCAATTAAATAGTTAACCTGCGTAAATGTTGTCCAGGTTTTTATATGATGCTAAATACCAGAAACCCTGTCATGTCTCATATAAGACCCAACAGCATCATCATAGTAAGTGTGAAGTAAGTTACATTTAGTTTCCAGTATCAAACACTGGGTTCAAACTGTGAAAAGTTATTAACTACAGATAAAATTACAACCTTTATGAAAACAAAGAAACAGAACCTTATCTTAAAATATAAGGAGATGACAGCTTTGCCACTTTGTGGCTCAGGTTAACTTTCTAGCGTGTTTATAGCTGAAAGTAATACCATCCATCATCAGCACACTTATAACACCTTTGGCCGCTTTGCTTTGCAGAAGGGAGATACTGAAAGCAAAAGAGGTCTCCACTTCCACTAGCGGCATGTGGCATGTCTGGGACATCCCTACACTGGGTGTAATGGAAGGGGACACACCAGTCAAGCTCAAAAGCATTACTATAGCCTCTTTCTTCGGACGAGCCCTTCCAAGGGCACCTGACACCCTTTGCTGGCTCTTTAAGGGGAACAGGGATAGAGGCATCAGATCAACACCTCAGCATAAAGTGCCTTTGCCCCCATGCCTTTCTTTGCTTTTTTGTGACCTCTCAGAGGACCAACAGAAAGTTGTCGATGTCTTATGTCTCTATATCTAAATGTAAAAATAACCAGAACACAATAAGGTCTCGGTGTTGCGTTCCTGTCTGAGTATAGATGGGTAGAAGGGGCACAAACTAAACACTGCTAGTAATGAAGTTGTATTTATTCTAATAAGCAATGGATTTAAAAAGAACCACAAAATGCTTATTTGCCACAAATGAATGTGGTGTTACAGGAATATCCCCTTGACTGGTCTGTATATAACACTGTCAGCTCCATGTGGTTGGATGTCCGAGTCTCCAAACCGACTAATAGTCAAAACCTCAAAATAGGGAGCAGTCGTTCTGCCTCCTCCTCTGTCCATCTTCTGACCCATTGTGGGCTATTTCTGACACTGGGGGAGCACTGGCTCCACAAGCTGTGCCACCTGTTGCGATCTGTGATTTCTTCTCACCAGAGCATGCACCAACTCTGCCTGCACCTCATAACCAAACAGACTATAGGCCTGCCTGGAGGTTGTACAAGTTTATTACCACGTATATTCTTTGTGTGTGTAAAATGCACCATACTGCATGTTAAATATATTTTCATCATGAGCAAGAAGATGATATAAAATTAATGCTCATAACATTTTCATAGTGATTCGTATTAAAATGGTAAATAAAAATTCAGTCTAGTCTTTTAAAATTGCATGAAATCACTGCCTCTCCATGGATCTTTCCAGAAGAACCCATTGGCCTTTCATTAAGGCTGCCTGAATCGCCTGCTGCTCAATATAAATGCTCTAAGTGGAGGTTCCAGACCTGCTGCCCTCATCATGTTGACTGTAATTGAATTTGGCCTCACGGTGCTGCAAGCAGAACATGATCCCCATATTTCACACATATAAACATATTTAATATGAACCCTGTATATACACCAGTGCAGATGGATGTCAGCAATCATTAATGAGAACAAAATTACAAGAGGATTGTTTACTACCTCTTAGGTTTACTGCTAGTATTTAATGAACCCCAGCTTATCATTTTCTGTGTGGATTTGAATATTTACAGAATTGTAAATATCTGATTAATGAACAATCTGCAAATGAGGGTTGAAGTATGGCTTTGCAACAGAGAGACAATGATATCAGCAGCATTCCTGCAGGATGTGCCCATGCCATCAGAATGTTTCTCCCAACGTTAGGTTGTGTGGCAACAAACTCTGTAAGGATGCAGACCCACAGCACAGATGTCCAGGGTTCAGCTCCCCTGGCGCCTGTAGGGTTCATTTTGAGCGCTGATGCAAGGCTGGTCATCCTCTGGCAACATTAGCTCTCTGATCTTTTGCGGAGCCCTGATTCAGAGCCTCCGTCAAGGCTTGACTGGATTGGAAGGTGTTAACAAGTTCACAGCAGTTAGGACCACTCAAGAGGCTGGTGCTAAAAGTTGTGTCTCTTCTGAGCAACCTGCTGAAGATTTGAATGCTGCAATGAATGGCTGATACAGTCTGTAAGCGAGGGAATCTGCCAAAACACAGTTTAACTTGTAAGTTTAATTACTCTGCAAGTTCTGCAGCGGGGTGGCTACTCATTGATAAAAAAAAATCTCTTTAGCATTGGATAAACACTCCCTTCAGAGGCTTCATCTCTGATTACGTAATTTTTTCTGTTACTTGGTTTAAAAAGAAGCCAAACTGGGAAATTCTAGAAGCTTAAAAGCTTAAAAATGGTTATCAGGGATCGGGGATGTATGACATCAATTACCGGTGTTCCTAAAGGTCATGCGACCAAAACCAATTCTACTCATGTAGCAATCATTACAGGTGAACATGACAGGATTGTTTTATCACTATTATCATGACGCCTGTATCTTCCTGGCATTTATTATTCATAGTAATGCAGCGCGGTGTTTATATGTAAGAAAAACTTTTCACCGATTTCAACATTTCTTGTGTCCACCTCTTATTGTGGTCAAAAAGCGTTTGGTTTCTCTTGTTGTGGTTCTGGATCAGTAGTAACTTTGCAGACTTATTTTTAGCAAGCTGACCTGCAGGGTCATGTGACCCTTGTGATGTGTCATTCCTTAACCAGCAGTGTTTCACTGTCGCTACACAGCAAAGCTGCAGCTTTTGAGGCCTCTTTTAGGAACATGTCATTTTCCCTTGCAGGCTTTATTTTATTGAATATCTCAGTCATCCTGAAAAGCTGCATTTGTAGTTTTGTGCTATAATATGCTAGATCTTTGTTTTCATAAGAAAAACATATTTTATGAATTTGATTGAATGTGAATTCTTATTTTGAAATACTCTCAGTTAACAAAGGTTTTCATACTACTTGTAAACAGACATGATTTTACCAGTCATGCGATGTGCTGCATGTTATGGCCAAAGCGGTGCCGGTCTGATAAGAAAACATCGTCCACATGGCCAGTGGTTTTATTGGAGTTTGTGGTGAGGATACCACAGCGGTGGTGCTCTGCAACAGGGAGGCAGGCTGCTCACATTGGAATGCTGTTTATTATTAGGTGTAGCAAACAACGTCATTGCCAGACTGGGCATTATTGTGGTACCAAAACCCTGTTTGTATTTTGTACAACTTTAACCGTGATTTTACCAGAAACCAGATCTGACACCAGAGAATGGATATAAATATGAAAGGTTTTAAGTCAACTCAATAGATATACTTATATTGGACTCTATACCCTGACAAAATGTAAATTTTTCATGTGTAATTTAAAAACAATATTTTGCACACTTTATCCCTCTGCTTTAAGCAGATTTTGACAAGTACTGCATTCCCAAATGTTAGGAAGTTATGTGAGGTTTAGAAACCTTCAATAATTTTAATTGTAATTTGATATATTTTAGTATAAGTAATCTGAAGTCAAATTGGGTTCTTTGACAGGTACTGTGAAGACGTACTTAGATAACATCATGTACTTTTTCTTATTACTTTATTTATTTTATAATATATTTATAATATAATAATATAATGTATAATAATAATATAATTTATAATATATTAATTTTTTATTATTTTATTTTTATTATTACTTTTTTATTTGAATTTAGGATTAATAAAGTATTTTTCATTTATTTTTTCTGTGAAAATGACCACTCAGTAATAACTAGAAATGTGACACCAGCTGAAGTATCATCTTTCATTTTCACTATAAATATCTTCAAAATTCTTTAAAACGTCATCTCCAAGTACCAGTAATGGTTTGAACAGCAAAACCTGTAACCTTTCAGGATACAAAAAAGTCAATCAAAGGATTTCCAAAAAACTCCTTTAAATATCGTCACGGCCGTAACAAGGTTGTGTGATACTCCGTTTTGTGGGAGGTGTCACTGGGGGGTCCATGTTCTGAGGCCTCACTGCACAAGCAATAGCCTCAGAGGATGATACGTTTGTGGTTGGATAAATATAGATGAGAAAAGAACGATTGCACTTCCTTGTCTCATGTGTATCACTGAAGGAAACACTCAGTCCTCGTCTTTGTGAAACCGGGGGAGTCCCTATCTCTGTCCGGTTTATCTTTGCTGTTGATATAAAGCCCATGGTGATGCCAAACAGACTTTGTCTGTTTATTTTCAACATTTGCTTTCTAAATTAAGAGCTGATTGTATTAACAGCTGTGATCTAAGTAATCTGAGCTGTTCAGAAGTAGACATGACTACTGAGCAATATCTCAGAATCTACTTCCTGTCTTCTTCACACCAGCAACCAAACACCATAAAAGAAACTGTTGATGTTTGAATGAAAGACTAAATTAAATTAATGGAACCTTTTCAACCTGACTCATTAATCTTTTACTATTAACATGTCACCGTTTTTTATTTATACCTGTCGACAGATATAGAAATAATTACTTCATGACAGGACTGAGTTGGGACTCAGATGGGCTATTGTGTAATCCACCCCCATAGCCTAAGGTCAGAGGGTTAATCCCTGACATCTCCATCACACATGTGGTCATGTCATGCAAGGAGTCATTACATCCAAAAATATTTGCTCTGTATGTAAGGGGCAAGCATGTGAGCCTCACCCTGGAAAAGGCTCCAAATGTGTGAAGCCTCCTTTGCCAAAGAGAACAGCCAATAAAGGAATGACTTCTTATGTCTTGTGTTTGGGTTCTTTATTATAAAGTATCTCTTGGCAAGTAAATGCAGATGAACAGGAGGCTCTGTTTGCAAAGCTTTCATGCTGAAAAAGCTCAAATCTTTGCCTGAAACTGATGTCATCACTCAGTGTTTGTCCTTCAGTCAGACTTAAGCTTCCAGTTCTGGCGATAAAGCATGAAAACATACGTTTTGAAATCAAGTTTGCAACATACACGATTACAATAAATTATCTCTCTATATATATACTCTGGTGTAAGATAAAAATTAATGTAATGTTTTTTTTTTATTTTTACAGAAGAGGAAGATTTTACATCCGTCCTCAGAGACAGATCTCACATCGATGAGACGCTGCGGCTTGCTACTGAGGAAAAAGCAGGAGATTATAAAGGTAAAAAGCAATCACCATTTAACATTATTATCACTTTATTTCTTTACTGCAATAATGGATATGAAAAGCTTTCCTTAATATTGCTTTCATTTTTATAAAAGCCCTTGTTGAGATGTTCAGTAAATATGCAGAGGATATGTATAGTGTTTTTAATGGTTTTGTAATGGAGGCAGGGCTTTGAGCATTCTGTGCGTTTGGCTCATTGACAGAATAAATTACTGGACAGCGCGTATGTCATGTTACCCATAGGTTTCTGAAGAGCGAAAATAAAGCCAATAGGTGGGTCCTACCATCGCCACCTTGCTGTTTCATCATTAACGGAAAGTCCCAAAATGGATGAAAGGTAGAGCCGAGAGGGCTCCGTCACAGTGGCGCCAGCAGGAAGTACGCAACTGTAACCAGTGATAGCGCTCTAACACACATTAATCAAAAAGACACGCCTCTAAATTTAAGATTAAAATGACATTGAAACCGAATCGTTAGAAAAATACACCCCCCCCCCCCAATAGCGAGTCTATGGGGATTGCTCGCTATTGGTGCCAGTCATCTAGCGGTGAGGGGTGAACTGCAATTAATCCGATTTCCACATCAGCGTCACCATCGGCAGCCAGTTTGGCTGCAACTGAGATCTGCTTTGTGTCCTGTTGAGTGAATGAGATGTGGTTCTTGTCTCCTGTGAAGTCACAATTCGGAAAAACAAAGTTAGTTAAAAAAATCTCTCAGCCTCATTTAATTAATCCTTGGAAACAGTCTTGGAGTCAAGAGAGGAAAGGTTATCAGATAATCCACATTTTTCTTTGGGTAGGGTTTATCAAGAGCCAAAAAAAAAAAAAAATTCAAAGCTCATGAAATAGTTCTTTAAAAGGAGGTTTCTGGGGCTTATGGGTTCAAATCCACTACTCTTCCACTCATTCATTCTTTAATATAAAGTTAAAGATTTCTCCTTGGGTCATGGGAATAACCAGGTGTCCTGAGTGGGTTCTTCTTACCCATGTCTTACTCTGTGAAGACACTGGGGGGGAACCCTCAAAGCTCGGTCATTCTCTGGCTGACCAAAAGCCTCACACCACTTTTCTTTAGTGGAGAACCTTCTCCTGCTCTCAGTGATGGAAGGATTTCTTCTAAAACTTCACTATCCTCTAACAGTGAAGCACCTTTTCACTCTCTGATGAAAGTAGGATTTTTACCTATCTGCTCCCACCACACTGGGTGAGATCTACAGCCTTCCTGTTACTTTCTCACTTAAAACCTCATCACGCTCAGACCCTCAGGTTGTCTCAGGCTGTCTTGACAGTTGCTTACCAGTCAACCTTGACAGGATGAGACGCAAACACAATCCTGGCGCAAGGTCCGGTCTCTGCTCTCACAGGAGAAAAAAACTGACACCAGTTGTAATGGCGAGTTTCCTGTCAAGGATGAGGAGACTGTTTTCTTGATTGAGAATATAAATTTATTATATTATAAAATTATTAAATGTAGAATAAAAGGATTTAAACAAAGTTAAACATTACACATGAAGTGAGACAAGATACATAAAATTCAAGACAAACAAGATACAAGGTTATAACCCGTGGAGAAGCATTTCTGAAGTGATTCCTAACCGTCACTTAGAGACACCTTCGTTTAAAGACTCTGGTTGTGTGCATCACAGAATGTGGAGACACTGTTCTGTTACAAACAGACAGGGACCATGTCACATCTAAATTTTTTTCGCGTCGGAAAGGACACAACTCAGACAGATGGTTTCCTAAGGTCAGAATGACATCAGCTTAGAAACATGATGGTCAGACCTTTCACAGGATATTAATTAAGAGTAAGGTAAATAAGCTAAGATATAAAACTTCCATATGAGCTTCACATTCAACATGACTTCAGTATCAGACTTTAACCTCTTAAAACTATATATATAAAAGCACAAAGTAATGAGATTAAATAAATATCTTTAGCCATGTTAATAATGCAGAATGAAGTGAACCTCCAGGTTAATCACTAGAATTGCAAACCAGTGTTTCTGCTAGTAGGGTTATGGTCAAGAGTAAGTGTGTTTATTTATTAAAATTTGATCTTCACCACACATTTGTTAAAGTGTATCATGGGGAAAAATATTATTTAAGACAACCTATGAAAAATTGTTTTGCCATTGTCATCAGGGCATCTCTACAATTCATAAACAATTACTGGCAGGATTTAAAGTACACAACCTCTGCTCATCCCTGTGCATCAAACATCACATGGGTTAGGAGAGGGCTGATGTTAAATTATTTTTGGAAAATAAAACCACTTGTAAATAAGAAGCAGTATGATTGGTGGTGCAGCATGATGGTTGAGATCTGCTTTGCAGCACCTGATCCAAAACAGCTTGTTTTGCTTAGATAACAAGATAGATATCAGGGACTCTTATTAGAAGGAAACCGCATGAGAAGCTATTGTCATACAGTGCAGATAATAACTCCAAGCAAACTGGTACCAGTCATCATGAGAAGCTGTTTGGTACAGGAAAGACTAGATTAAGTGGCACTGGAAACATTTAACAGTTACGTCAGGTTCAAGAGTATTGCATCATTTTTATTTGTATATTTGTTTTTTCCTCATTTGTTTTTAAGAATTGTGTGAAAAACATATTTTATGCTACAACGTTGTGCTAAATGAAATTCAGAGTAGTTCACATCTCTGTTTCTCTCCAACCTTTGATGACAGTGAAGCGCTACAGTTTATTAAGAATCTTGTCACCATTGCTCCCAAGTAGATGTCACTTTTACAAGCACTCTTTCTGATCTGCTTTTTGTCCTCCAGCGGCTCTTGAGAAGTTACGGAAGATCTACCATACATCCATCAAGCCGATGGAGCAGGCCTATAAGTACAATGAACTGAGGCAACATGAGATCTCAGGTATTACAGAAACTTTGGCTTTATTTCTACTTTGTGATGTGTGGATTTTTGTTGTTGTTGCTTTGGTGATTTTTTTTTATTTGTTTGTAAAATTGCTTCATCTATGCAGTTAACAAATACATAACAGTGGGATCTTGCTTTTTTCCAATTCTGGGGGTTTGCAGGAAAATGCAGTTAAAGTGTCAAAGGTAACTTTTAGAAATCATCTTTAGGCTTATTCATTTTTAAGCATAACGCATCACTCTCCTATCCTTCCACACCTCCCACTTCCCCCCATGATTTTAGCTTAGTTACTGCATTGTGCACAGTTTTTTCATGGTCTCAGCTGTGAGTTGCACACTGAACTTGCCAGGAACAAGCTCTTTCTTCCCATTGTGAAACGAAGCTCGCCCTCTTGTGGCTGTCAGGCTTAGACTTGCATGTAAACAAATGCAACTTTAAGCACATCTCTTAGCAGGGGTGCATACGTTACTACCATCCTGCGACTTTTAGATGCAACCCTTGTCCATCATAGCGGATTGAAACGGATGGCTCGCTACCAGGCCTCTGCAGAGATGGATGAAATGCAGAAGAGGGAATTCAGCTGTTGGAGAAGGAATGCATCTAAAAGTTGCAGGATGGTGAATCTCCAGATTTACCCAGATTTGCCCCCCCCCCCCCCCCCTCCACTGTCCTTGAGAGTGTACTTTTTGCTTATATCAGAGTAGATCTATGTTATCATCCAACCATATAATCATACCATCCATTTCTTTACAGACATGTTTGACAAACTGTAGATCAAATATGCAGCCATGATCTCCCAGCCATTCATGTGCATTAATACTCTCCCCCCTCCCTGTTGCTTATAGAAATCTCACTCCTTTACTGAGCTCTCCTTCACCTCCTGTTCCCTTCACTTCTCTGTACTCCTCCCTCTCCTGCCTCTCCTCACCCCCTTCCACCCCCTTCATCTAACAGCATATCCTGGACGAACCCTAGGGGACTCAGCCACAGGTGGGTGTGGGCAGGGCTTCCCTGAGCATGGCACTGCCTGCTCCTTTCACCCTTTACTTATTCTTTTTTATCATACATTTGTTTTCTGTTGATCAAAAGTTTCAATCATGCCTCACTTTGGGTGACACCCAATAAACCATGACTAATAACTGTAACATCCTGGATTGGTTTGTCATTAAAGTGACCCATGGGAGAAAGTTTCAATCCACAGAAAGTTTTCAGTTTTGTAGCTACTGTACATCAAAACTGAGAGATGGAAAAATAGCTTGTGGCTCAGACTTAATAGAAAAATAGGCTGTTAATGTTTAAGGACGTTGTTTTCATAGTATTTACAAAGGGGCTCATTTGCATTGTGTGTAAAAACTGAGGTAAAAACTGTGAAGGAGGTTGCATGTGCAGCTTTGGCTTCAGAGAAGGACGCACAGAATTGAAGAGGGGACACTGGTGGGAAAGGGCGATCAGTGTTCAGCCAGGAGTGATATCACTTTGTTACTTCTATTATTTGAAATATTCTTAAGGTTAGTAGATTAGGGATAAAGTTTTTGCTGTTAAATTTTTTTCCTTCATACTGTCATTATGAAAAGCTAATCTTTTTAATTTATTCATATATTTAACCACAAATCAGGAAAAATGTGGAAAGGTATCACTTAAAAAGACAAAATGCAATAATTTTACTGGTAAATTTTACTGAACAAAAAAAAAGGAAATATTCCATATTTGGTCTCATCAACTTCATTTTCTTAGATAATCAACATCATTTTTAGTTTTTCAGGTCTTTCTCATTAAATCTGTGTGACAGTCACTAAACTCTTTCAAAAAAATAATCCTCAAAGAAACTTGGGAATAGATTTTCATATTTTCAATTCTTATTCGTTCTGCAGTCATTCAGTAGTCTCTTTTCTCCAAAGTGAGTTATGCAGAAAAATAGGCAATTGATTTATGATGCATAAGGAATATGCATCATAAATCAATGTTAATATAAATGTTAATATTACTAATTAATAAACAATTTGATCGGGGAAACACCTTCTATTTTCTACTTTTTCTAGTTTTTCTAGAACCATAGGCTGGGAGGGAACCTAAAGTCTTAGAGTTAATAACTCAAAGAATAAAAGAATAATTAATCCTTTAATCAGTTTCAATAAATCAATCAGTCTCTGACACTACTTTTCTTGTTCTTGTTTGAATTGACCTGAATCATGACCACAGGAAATGAAAACAAAGACCAGATTATAAAGTGAATATTTATTAATCTAATCTAAAATCTATGCATGAGCTAAATATGAGAAAGAAAATAAACAAACATGACAAACAAGACGGACAAACAATTATACAGCTGTAGATACGATGAAAAATGTAAACTTAACTTCCAGTCAGAGGCTTAAACTGAGTTACAGAAATTAAGCTCAATTCATTATCAGGATTTTGGTCTTCAGTTGTCTTAATGCATCTCCAGCAAGAAGTCCAAGAGAAAAAAAAATAAATAAAAATGAACAATATAGTTAAACTGTGTTGAAATATGATGTCATGTTACCTGAAGATTCATATCAAAATGTGACGTTTTACAGAAAAAATGTAAAAGTTCGTGAGACTATCAAACAAATGTGGGTTTCAATTTAATCCGACAGTTGTGGATATTTCCATCTTTTCATCAAAAATTATTTTCCATCTTTCATCAATATTCTCTCAGCACAAAAAGAAAAAAACCTTGGACACACACTGAACAATACACCACCTGTGTTCTTATCTAAAGTGAGCTCATCCAAGTTCTGCTATGAAAGTTCCCAGGAGTCTTGCAATGTATGTGTGCGTGTGTGTCAACTCCCCCTGCGCCCGTGTGGGTCCGTCTCACACAGTCAGACAGAGTCGAGGAAATTCTTTGTTCATTGTCAGTCATCAGATAAATCTGCTGTCCTTTCTGCAAAGAGTTTAATAGAGTCATAAAAATTCCACAGCTTTTTTGCACAGTTCTTCCAAGTTCTGCAAAAGGAGGTTTATGGAGTTTTTGAGGGTAATCTTGCTATAT
>JBAMHX010000023.1:12845934-12873163 GCA_037177515.1 Pseudomugil tenellus | reverse complement strand
CCCCCCCCCCCCCCCCCCCCTCCCCCCCCCCCCCCCCCCCCCCCCCCCCCCCCCCCCCCCCCCCCCCCCCCCCCCACTAACTGACAGTGCCAAATGGCACGGAGAGCTGCTCAGCCTTGCAGAGCTGTATCTGTGTGCCACCTGCTCCCCTGCCCTCCTGCCCTGATACCTGGCCCTGAAAAGCAAACTTGTCATTATGAGAAGATCAGACACATGATATGTTTGTGTGTGTGTGTTTGTGTGTGTGCTGACTCAAGCGTATCTGGCAGCTCTCCGAAGCTCTGGCCTGTTTTTAATAAACATCTCTGGGACAGCAGCATCGGCTTTTCAGTCCCACTTGGGTTGCTAATGGAAGTTGAAAGAAAAGGTGTTGCTTTGTGATAAATGTTCGGTGAGTTTTATATTTCTGGCCACCGTAGCTGCTGGTTTTTACCTCCCAGAGGTAAAATACATAGTCTAAGTTTATTCTTGTTTCCTTTTACCTTTTCTTTTTTTTTACTGGCTTTCTTCTTTCTGTGGGCTTTGTTGTTTGTAGACATTGTGGATGTATTTCAGGCTTTTTGTGGCTGCTTTGGTTACATTCTACCGGGGGCCAGGCGAGGGTGATATTACAAGTGCCTCAAATGACCACTGTAGTGTGTGTTATGTGCATCTACCAACCTCTGCGCTGAAGCACACTGAGCACGGTGCAGCGAGAGTTCCGGGATGGACGTTGTCCCATAAGAGCCTTGGACATGCTGTGAAGTGGCGAGAGGAAGGGAGGAGATGAAATTATGTTATTTGTTTGCAGATGTTTTCTCATTTTGCTCTCATCTGCTCTGAACAAAGGGCATGGAGAGGGAGGCGATATGACTGGGCTCTCACAGTGAAAGGTTATCTACTGTTCCCCGTCAGCTGATAGCAAAAGACTTCATACTCTTCACGTCCCATCATGTCCAGACACTGTTACTAACAATGCTCTTCAATTAGCCCAAGGACATCTCAGAGGAAGAGGGGGCAACGCTTGCACATGCACCTGCTTCAGAAACCATCAAATTGATGCCCTGAATGATGGTTGGATAGTAGCGCACACACAAACACACACCTACACACAACCCCAGCAGGAAAGACACCAGAGACATCACTTGGAACACACAGCGTGAAGCTTACTGACCTTTTCCTGGCTATGGAGGCCTTTAGAGCACAGCTGTGTTCTGATGATGCTGGGCCCAGTTGAAGTGGACTGTGGAGCAAACTGCTTATCAGGGACACAATTTACTGCCCGACAACACAGCAATTTCAGCTGCTACAAGGTTAGATTGTAGATGAGATTGTCCTTGAAGGGAGAGGAATAAGCACACACAGTCATCTGCTTAAAAGCTCACGTATTCCCTCGTACAAGAAAACATCCACACAGCCTGCGGAGAGAAGTGCTGCAGACTTCCCACACCAGGCGTCATAGTCCAGTACTCCACTTTTACTCTGACATATCTGTAGTCAAATACACAACAGTTTATTTTTATGTAAGTGGAATCAGAAGATGAACAAAAATCATCAAGCTAGAAATTAGCTCGAGTGTTTTTTTATTTATTTAAAATCACTCGTAAGAAATCTAGTAGCCTGGATGAATAGTCCTTTAATATTTTAATATTTAGCTTATTTGTGGAAGTTTCTTGACTCTCAAGGTATCTTATGTGGTGCCCTGAGAAGAGATTAAATTCTCAAAATGTTAATAAAGCTGTTTTTAAATGTGTCTACCAACCGTTTGAGAAACAAATAAGTTATTATCTCCCACAGTTCTCTTGCAGCTGCAACATTTTAAAGCAAAACACTTGATTATTCTCAAACTGTCCTATTATGAAGAAACCGGAGCGACTCGGTGACCTCATGAAATGGATTTCTTTCCTGTTGTCACCCACCGCAACATGCATGCTCAGGATGAGAACCGCATCGAAGACTATTAGTTTTCTAGGCAAATATTTTATGAATTAGCTTATATGAGCACAACTATTACAAATTGATAAATGTTGGCTTTGTTTTAATTTGTTTATGTCTCTAGATGTGCCTTGTGATGATGTTGTGCATTTGTACAATACAAATAATTAATTATATTAAATCTTTCACTTTTTCTACTTTAAGCCTCTGCCTCGTTAAAAATATTTTCTATTTCTTCTTATTGTTGATATATTTATAATATCAATTACACAACCTATTTAATTGTGCTGTAGTGTAAGAGTTTTTATTTTTCCTACTACACACCCTTTCCCAGCTGTGGTCTGATTCTTCTGACCACACTTCAGACACTTTAAAAAGGACTGGAACCAGCTTGGTCAAAAACCGCCCCAGAGGATGACAATTTGTCTGCTGCTATCTTTTTAACAACCTCATCACATTTTTCAATCAGGTCAAGGAAAAGTACTGTGCAAAAAAAAATCATTTTGGTTTGACTTTTCAGCTAGGTCATCCTCTAGGCCTCCGCTGACTTGTCAAGCAGGAGAGTTTCAGGTCGAAGTGTCGTCCTGCACGCAGATCATAGTGGACTTGCCTTTATGGTGCTTGAGGGCTTGCGTATAGTTTTGGAAGCAATTTTCAGCTTGAAAATAGACCAGTAAGGTTATTATAATAATGATATTCTGGTGGAGTCTGACTAACTCTGGTGATCTAAGATGCAGCCATCCATCTGCTTTATCAACCATAAATTATGCATTCAAAATATTTCATACGAAATCTTGAAATTTTACCTTGTAAATCATGTTTGATGATACTTATATCAGCTTTATTTAGCTTTAATCTCTTCCCTGTAAGAGGTCCATGTATCCGACAGGATTTTTATATTTTAGTGTTTTTTTTCACTTCAAGTAAAATTTCTGGTTTTGGCCCCTTTTTTTCTTTTTTAAATCAAAAGATAATGAAGCTGCACATAAATTATGCACATCTTAATCTAATAGGTTAACCACTTAATTCATGTTCTGCCTTAATATGAGTATCTTCTAAAAAGCATTTATCCAGCAAGGATTTAATAGTTTGGAAAAAGAAATATGCATGAATATAATAAGGTCAGAGAGCTCACTTGCCTTATAATTGTGCATGGAGGAGGCTGTTTTTTCTTTAATAAGCTTGTACATTGTTAGGGAATAGACATTGGTTCAGTGATTCTTTTAAGGTGGATTTGACTTAGTCCACATTAAATGCTTTTTTTTCAATTTATTTGCATAAATTATTACTTTGCAGGCAGTTTGACAACATAACTATAAGTAGGATTTGCTTTAATCATCAGGCTAAATATAGTAATATTGCGTCTAATCTTTCCACCCAGTGTTTGAGACTTTGCAGCATTATATTAACTCCCCTGGCATTTAAATGCACTGTTAGATGCATTACTGATGGGTATGTTTACCTTTGCTACTTTTACAAGTTGAGAGAACATTGTGTGTCAATGGAACTCAGTTATCTCTTTGGCGGTATTGAGATAAAGAGTGAGGGGAAGCAGGAGGAGCAGAGATGGAGGGGAAATGACCATGCTGACCCATGAGCAGAATACACTGGGTTATGCTGGGAAACAGAGGGGGATTTGATTAGCAAATTAATTAAATTAGTCAGCGTCCTGTGTATGTGTTGTGCGTTTGTGCCCAGGGTTCTAACACAGCACAGTTACACATTCTCATTTACAGAGCCAGTGAGGAAGACTGCTCCTTTTTTTCTCATCTGTGCCATTCTGCATCACTGAAGCAAAGCGTTAGTTTGTTACTGCCCTTTATCTGCATTATTTCTTCTCCCAGAATCTTATCCACCTGCTTATTGCCATAGTTAAAGCGAAGGGTTTGTGCATTGATGCTAATGCGAGGGAATCATAACGCTTTTGTCTTCGTATCCCTCCCTTTTCATGCACGTTGTTAATTTTGTGCTCTTCATTTTTGTTTGTGTCCCTCTGAAAATGAGAAGAATGTGTACCCGTGTGTCTCATATGTGGTCATTGTGTGTGTCAGAGTGAAGCCCCAGGGTGACCCAGCAAAGGCACACCTGTCTGAAGTACTTAGCACAGACAGTTCTCAGAGCCTGAGGCTACGGCTTCGCTGACAGCTGAATTATGTGGCTAAACAGTCACCAGTATTTACCTGTGGAGCTGACAAACACACACACACACACATACACACAGATACCTGTTACCGTGTTTGTGTCGCAACGTAATGATCTAAACTCAGATTAAATTAAGTTAGTTTCTCTTTCTTGATGATGAGAGTAATTTTTTAAAATCATTTTATGCATTATCATGATTGTTATTAAATATAACATATTAGTGTATCATTACTAATGACATTGTTATTGATCCATAGATAATTTTACATTATCGACCATTATTATGAAATGAAGATGGATTAGATGAGCTAGTTAACGGTGTGTAGCGAGAGGGTTGGCTCAAATAAGTAATGGCTGCTTCCCCCTCTATTTGGACATATTCCCTTTGGTTTTCTTTTTTAATTAGTCTTTATGTTCAAATAAAAACACTCAATTCAGTTATGTGGCCTAAAAGCCTCATCGTTTTTCTCATCTTCATCTTTCACACCACTGAAATAAAATCACAGGCAGAATATCTGGTGTATCAGAGTGGAAAAGACTAGCATAGCGCTCCATGTAGGGCATATCGGGTCAAATGAAGCAGGAAACTATAGCAATCCTCATGTAGCAACTTCCAAATGACCTTTTTTTCTCATTTTCTCTCATCTCCAGTTCTTGTGGCTCCATCTCACTGGGAAACAAAAACAACCAAACTGCCGAAACCTTGTGAGCGCAATGGAAATGTGCATGTTGATAGAAGTGGGAGGAAGCAGGTGTTCAAATATTTGGCTGTTGCGACCGAAATGTGGTGTCTCATGGTCATTGGACGTGAATATCAGAACTCCTCCACACACTGATGCACATGTACCGCATACACAGGAAAGGTGAAATCTGCCAATCCGGAAAAGTCTCGATCCAGAAAAACGCAGGCAAGGAATTCAAATGAATCGTCAGACTGTGAGAAGCTTTAGTGAGATTGGTGTGATGAAAGAGACGAGTATGGGGAGAAACAGTTGACCGTGGCACATTTTGCATGCTTTGCTCATCAGTAAAATGACAGTGATGGTTAAAAACGTGTGCGGACACATCGTGCGCTACATACTGTATGTATAGAGGGAAGGAGAAGGGGATGACTCATGTATGACCTTGTCTTTTACAAGTGGGAGAGATTGGTATTCAGTACTTCTCTTTATTTAAAACCTGTTTATATAAGTCAGAGAGAGAAATCCTCCTGGGTGCTGGATCTCTCCTGAATTCTAATGCATAACTATTATCGATCTATGTCTTCTTTATTTTTCTTTATTTTTCCAGGTCTGAGGACATACCTGATCTCAGGCCGGAAGGTGGAGCCTCACTCGCACTGCAGCTGCTCCCAGATGGGGTCGTCCGGGCTTGAACTTGCAGATCCTCTGTGTCGCATGCCCAAAATGAATACGCCTGATGGAGCCCCTTCCGCTTGTGCAAATCCCCCAGATGGGAACAAGGTGTGCAGTAACTGTTAGAAGAAAGTTAGCAGTGATGTGTTTGAAGAGGCATGTTATCATCTGCACTGCTGAGGAGAACCGCTAAGCTCTATGTTCTACCACAACCTCTTTCCTGTATGTGGGTGTATCAGAAGCTTTTGTAAATATTTTCACTTTTTGCAAACAAGGTGTTGACTTTGTATGGATTCAGTCCTGTTATGTTATTTTCATCTGCTCCATGGAATGAGATTAAGTGTTTACTTCCTGCATAGTTAGATTGTCTCTAAGCTCCTTTTTCACTTATAACAAAAGTGTATCAGACATCCATTTGTCTAGCAGCCTAATTCACATTTAATCCTAAAGAGACTTGAGCGTAAACCAATAGGATCTTATAAATTAGGCTAGAAAAAGTTTTTTCTTCCGAACCATAATAGCTGTAATAACTGAGCTGAACTGCTAATTAGCCCAAAAGGTCCATCAATGCTGTATCTACCTAAACAGAAAGGATTGCAGTGTAGTTGCTCAGGCAAAACGGAGAAGTAGCCTAGAGGATGACAGGAGGCAGAAGAATCAGTGGGGCCACTTGATACGATAATGAGCAAACTCAAGCAGGGGGGCTTTTCAAGCTTTTCTACCTACAACTGATGACTGATACAACTACAACTTTTCATCTTCTGCATATGACTTATGAGGTTTTGCATCTTCAAGGATTTAATGGCATCTGAGTGTGTAAAGACAGATGTGGAAACACTTGTTTGCATGTATAATGTGACGGCTAGAGACACAGCAGGTGTTGTTTGCCAGGTCATTATTATTAATGAGAAGTTGTTCTCGATTGATTTTATCTGGTAAAATAAAGGTCAAATTAATAAATCTTTCTTATGCATATTTGGTAAATTGCACATAATTTTATTGTTGAACACAAGCTTGCTAAAAATGACCCAGAAAAAACCCTTTCTTGTACATGCTTTACATGTTGCAATAAAACCTGTGTCATGGTTTCTGCTGTCACACCCACCAACGTTATTTTCACTGAAATATGGCTCCAATTGCACAACTTATTAATTCTCCACATTTTGTTTTCAAAAAAGAACCATGTACATGAAAAACTATATTTGTCATGTTTTCTTTCCTTTTTTTTCTCTTTTCATCTCCATATGCCACAAAGTTCCCCTGTCTGTCCTGCAGTGTGACCCTGATAGCAGGGGAAGATCAGCCTCTGGAGGAAGGGATGGTGCAAAATGGCTGCCATGATGACCACAAAACCACAAATGGCAAGGTTAGCCTGTTTTCACCTGTAGAAAACAAAAAACAAGTAAAAACTGTTCTATTTTTGTTATAATATCCATAATGTGTGCCACCTTTTATGATATGCTTGCTCTGTCTTATATTGGGGGCATTTCATGCCGGGAGCACCAAAAAAAGCTCACAAAAATAGTTCAAAGAAATGGAGCTTCATTAGTCCCAGATAAAATATCCACTGAATTGGATTTAACTGAAGCAGTCTTTCATATTACCTATGTAGACCACTTCATAGTGTTGCTGACCTACTCCCAAAACAAAAATCTATTATCGCACCTTCTTTCTAGGGAATTCAGGATCTCTCTCACACTGCTCCTCCTTTTTAGGACTCTTCAAATCTGAAGTGCTCCCCAGCGGTATCTGCCGGGCGCAGCCCCAAGGCTGTGAATGGCCTGCTCAGTCCGAAGCTGGAAGCTTTGAATAACAGCCAGACTTCACTGTGTGAGATGCTGCAGGAAAAGGAGAAGAAGACGTGGAGTGGAGGAGCCATGGGCATGGACCACTCGGCTCTCATTCCGTTGCGATCCAAGAACTTCAGGGAGAGGAGTGATGCTCACTTTGTGGATGTTATTAAAGAGGACAGGTTATTATAACCCAAGAAAAGCTTTTTTTTAAACAGTATTTTGAAATGTTTATTGAAATCATGACGGTAGCTTTCAGTGTTTGCTGATTTTTACTCAAACTATGAATATTTGAGTGTAAGCTGAACATAACGTTTGAGTTTCCTATGTGTCTTTGACAGTCTTATGAAGGACTATTTCTACAAACCTCCCTTACACAAGTTGAGCCTCACCTTCTTGGAAAGGAGCCTGGAGTCTGCCTACCGGATAAGCTACCAGGAAGAGGTGTGTGAGTCTCATCTATGACATATTGATGCCCATATGCTTCCTGCATAAACAGTTATAGTCCTTTGTGTTGTGATATTGGACTGTAACACTCTGAGCTACCTTTATCTCTGCGATCTAGCTGTCATTTAGAGTTGAAGTAATCTTGTTTCGGCTGTTTTTATCTGTATTAAGTAACCCTTCTTTTTCCCTTGTTTTTCCTTGTTTGAGTCTTTTCTGTGAAGCCTGTTGGCACTATGTTATCACCAGATGGGTCAAGACTGCGGCAAAGAGAATCACTGCAGGAACTTAAAAGCAACTTTGTGTTAGCTTGCAGCGCCATCTGCTGGTGCAATCTCAGAAGTGCATCTTTTATATCATAGCTGCTTCTGTTGCAAGTGAAACTGACTAATCTAAGCAGAGACTAAATTGAAAGTTGTTTGGTAGTTTATTTTTTATCTTGATTCTGTCCCTATTTTGTTTTGTTTGCATTGCCTCCCAGGTGGAGAACCAAGCAGCAGTGCAGACATTTGCCAGCCCGACTTTCAGTTGTTTCTTGGACATGCTGCTGTGCTGTTTAGTATTTCTGGCTCTGTCACTGGCGTGTTACCTCCGGCCACTTGTTACCCAGCAAAATCTGTCCACACAAGCATTAAGTCTGACAGCTGGAGCTGCACTGCTCGAGGCTCTGGCGCTTCTGTTTGCTATTCGGTAAGCTCCTATATAACACTTTTCAGTGTGCTCCCACAAGCTGGACAGCAGCTCTGCATCTTTTTGGTGTCTCCCTGCACCAACACACTCGACTCAAAACACATTTTCTTTTATTAACGGCAACGTTATGTATTTTCTGTAATTGGACAAAAGGATGGAAATGAGCATTTTGCTCCATCTGTTATATTTACAACAAATTTGGCAGTATGCACTCTCTCCCTCAAATAAGATGAAAAAATGAATAAATAATGAGTCATTGTGCAGAACTTTATAGGCTGTTCGATTAATTTATGTCATTTGTGTTGAAACAGAGATACATTGAAAACCTGCAGAGCTGCTGCCCTTGTAGAACTGAGTTGAATACCTCTGCAATGAAAAGAGTTTGTGTTAAAGTGTGTGTTACAGTATGGTGTGTTTCACCATAAACCCAGTTTCCAGAAAGGATTTTTAACCAAAACCTAAAACTTTAATCAGTTAATTAATTTGAACATTTATTTAACAGACAAAAGGGAAAAACCCTCTTTGTCGAGCAACGCATTTGTATTTATTAAATATAAATAGATTTGATACCAGCAGCATAGAGAATCATAAAAGAATCAGAATGATACAGAAAATTTCTTTACAACATGCAAAGCAACATTGCTTCACTTCTGAAAAGTTTTCGGGTCAAAACCGGGAAAACTTTGGTTTGTGAGTTTAATATCTCCGTTAGACATCCCTGGTTTAAGTATAAATGTTATTTAATCTTTTTGGAAACGTGCATATTAGTTTATATGCTAATGACATTGCTTTCTGCTAAAATAAAAAACGATGTGGGGCAGTGTGCTTATTAAATGTACTTCAGCAATGATAAGAAATTGAATTAAGGGAGAAACTGATGGTTAAAAAAAACAGAAATAAAGGATCTCAAGCTAAATATCTCTTTACCTTTTCTACATATACAATGATTTTACATCTATTTAAAATGGCTTGGTAATGTTTACTTTTTTCTTTTTTTCCATCTGATGTTAAAACAAACTAATTGCCAGAGTATAAAGTGTCGGTTCCTTTTTTAAAGGTGTTACCAGACTAGGGTGAAACAAGATGCATCAGTAGCAAATATCTATGACCATGGTTTTCCTCTCCAGTATGGCTTTCTACCTGGACAGTGTGCTTCATTGCACTCGGGTCCTGATGAGAGCCGTGTCAGGCTGGATAGCTCGTCACTTGATAGGAGCGGTTCTGGTGTCTTTGCCTGCTGTAGCAGTCTTTTCCCACGTTACTTGTGACATGCAGTTCTCCATTCAGGTGAGGTCACTTCACATTTTTCTTCATTTGCAATGATAATGTTTGAATTCTGCTTACATGTAGGATGCTTGTAAAATATGTGTATCTGACTCAAATACACATTTAATTAATCCTTTAGCTGTGAAAAACATTAAAAAAATAAAATATTCGGAAGGATTTTATGTTTCTCTCTACTTATATAACTCTGTTTGTCCCTCTTCGTCCGTAGTTCACCATGTTCATCTGCTGTGCTATAATCATAGCTATAGTTCAGTATTGCAATTTCTGCCAGCTCTGTTACTGGATGCGCTCAGCAATAGCCACACTGCTGGGACTGGTTATTCTTGCCCTGCTTTTCAGCTCCCCATGCAGGTATGAAAAGTAAAGAACTGTATAAACATGCAATATAATTGTTTGTTTCAAAATATGTTTTTATAAGAGTGGTGTATTAATTCATTTAGTTGGGAGATGCAGACACTAACACTTTTCCAAAACAGCTAAAGTCCCTTTATGATGACCTTGATCTATTTATTGTTGTTGCTTCTCTTTAATTTCTTTCAGAGCTGCTAAGAATCTGTTCTGGTAAGGACTTTTTTTTTGTTATTTTTGACATAACAGCTCAAACTTTAGAGATTAAAACATAGCATTTTAAAACTGAATTTAAATTATTCAAGTTTATTTAATTAACATATTTAGACAATCAAAATAAAAAGATTAATGATAAATTAAATGAAAAATATTTTCAAAAAAGATAGGTTCAAAGTTACCATGCCAATTTCCTGCATAGGTGCATGAAAAATGTTTCTAACCTGGAATTAAAAGTGTCTACATTTGCTGAAAGTCAACTTGTCTTTCAACTTGTTTGCAGGATAAAAACTCAATGCCGCTTCATGTTTAATGTGGACTCTGGTCTAAACTAATTGACCAGAGTCCTTGGAGGAGTCAAAGAATAATACAAAGCACTTTTTTGTAAACTTATATTTGATTTAAAAAAAAAAACAATGGTGAAGTGATGTAAGTGAAGTAGATACGCATGCCACTTTTAAAAGTGGGAATTGCATCATAGCTGGCATCCAAAACCCTTTACCAGTTTCTTTCATATCATTTATTTTTATTAATACAACAGCAGATGCATTTAGATCAGTGTTTTTAGAAACAACCTGTGCATGAAAGAGCGAGAAGACCAAACTGGTGTTATAGAGCCAACCTGCCTAAATCACAACAAACAGATATAATAATGAGCATATTAATCCAATCTCTTCATTACTTCATATCACAAACAAACATTCTATCAGTTTACAAATGTTTAAATAAAACTATTGTTTTTAATGGTTATATAAAAGAGCTAATTTTAGATACAGCCTGTAAGGACGAAGTAAGAAGATCCCAGAGAGAGGACCTCTCTATCGGAGTGTATTTTGCCTGGAAGAAGCTCTACAAATAGGCAGATGCAGCTTTGTGTGGAATAGGTGTTGATATCAGAATTTATCTAAATTTATCTGAACTTTTGCAGATCAGTTACTGATGCGGGACACAATAAGAACATACCACGTCCATTCATATGGTTCATCACATAAAAACATGAAATAAATAAATTAAAACCAATATGATCCAGTCCAAGCCATGATGTGCCAGATCAAGCATTTAGCAAGCAGATGGAGGTTGGGACAAAGCTGGAGGAGGCCCTCTTTGTACCTGCGTCCTGAAGGTAGCATCAGTGGATGTGAGGTGTCTGTGGACACCTTTTCTCTGGTATAGTGAAGAGCTTTGAGCTACTGCTGCTGCTGACCTAATATTTAGCTGATTTTATTCAGTATTGCTGTGAGTGAGAGTACGTGATCCGAAGCAGGCAGTGATGTTAAGTGTAAGAATAGATTCTATGAAGCATTTATAAAAATGTAAAAGAATGGACTGGTGAACCTGGAGTTTCCTGTGAAAAAAGAGGTGCTGTTAAAAAATGTGTTCGGTGTTGAGTTGGAATGTGAGTTTATGGTCAGTAAGGGAGCTGAGATGTTTGTATGAATGGAACTTTTCAACGATTTCATTGACTGTGAGTGAAGGTGTGGTGGAGGGGCTATGATGGAAATTAATGACCAATTCTTCGGTCTTGGATTCATTTAAATCCAAGCAGTTGTCCCTGCAGCCCAGTTCCGTCCAGTTCTGCTGCAACTGGCCAGCTGTTTGTGTGTCCATGATTACATTGTCATTTTAGTATCTATTATTATTAAAAGTATCTATTTATTTTTTAAAGAAAAAAGCTTGAATTTCCCCCTGAGGGATTAATATAGTATCTGTTATTATTATTATTATCTGAGGATGTATGTTATGCCTGGGGTGGAGCTCTGGGTGTTATTTGTATGAAGTGTGATAAAAAGGGGGAGAGAGGACTGAATCTGAAGACAACTGGTTGATATCATCCTGACAGTGCTGAGATGACCCCTGATGGGGGGAGCATGGCATCCTCCACCCCTCTGGAGCGGTTGAACAGAAAACGGCAGCCAACTGATTGCAGCAGACCTTCAGCAAGTGTCCACAGACCTCATCTGGTCCCGGGAACTTGTTTGGTTTGATCTGCTTCAGTGTGTGCTCAAAGGCAGACGTTGCAGGTCTGCAGTGTTCTCAACCATGAAGACAAGCTCTGCAGACAGGATCTCCCGCTCATGGAAACAATCGCACTGATCAAACCTGTAGTAAAAATTGTTAACATCCTCTAACACACACCTCTGCAGGGAGCCCAGATGAGTTGGAGTCGGGAGAGCCCGGCCATGCTTCCTTGACCTTTCCATTGTTAGAAACCTCTCCACTCTGTCTCTGTAAACTCTTTTAGCTGCTTTAACTTCTTGCAAAATATTTTCACATTAAATATTATCAAAATGATTCAGATTCTGTCATTTTCTTGCAGTCATGTTAGGTTTGATATTTCCAATTTAAATTATGTTCTAACAATGACTCCAAACAGTTGATTGTGTGGATGAACATAAGTTTATTCTGTTTCTTCAGGTGGATATGATCATGTATGACCACTTATTTAAAAAATGTTATTATAGGTAAGTTTAGAAAATGGATGATTGTTTTTTATAGTTTCTAATACTATTCTTCTCTCTCTTGTGCTTAACCAGGTCAGATGGTCAGAACAACAGTAGCAACTCCTCCGTTTTTTTGTCTGAGAACCCAGCAGATCCTGAACCCCACCCACAGGAGCTTCTTGGTCCTGAGGTCTGCATGGCCTTTTTCCTGCTGCTCCTCCTCGTCTGGTTCCTTAACCGTGAATTTGAGGTCAGTTATCGTTTGCATTACCATGGAAATGTTGAAGCTGACCAACACCGCATCAAGATTCAAAACATGAGGGACCAGGCTGACTGGCTGCTTCGCAATATCATTCCAATCCATGTGGCGGAGCAGCTTAAGGTCACCCAAAGTTACTCCAAGAACCATGACAATGTAGGCGTCATATTTGCCAGCATTGTTAACTTCAGTGAGTTTTATGAAGAAAGCTACGAGGGAGGCAAGGAGTGCTACCGTGTCCTCAATGAGCTAATTGGTGATTTTGATGAGCTCTTGCGGAAGCCCGCCTTTACAAATATTGAAAAAATCAAGACCATCGGTGCCACTTATATGGCAGCAGCTGGACTCAATGCTCAGCAGTGTGCCGATGCAGCCCATCCTCATGCACACCTTCGTGCTCTTTTTGAGTTTTCTTTAGAAATGATGCGAGTAGTGGATGACTTTAACAAGAACATGCTGGGATTTGGCTTCAAGCTGCGGATTGGATTCAACCATGGGCCTCTAACAGCAGGGGTGATTGGTACAACTAAGCTTCTCTACGATATCTGGGGAGACACTGTCAACATAGCCAGCCGTATGGACACAACAGGTGTTGAGTGTCGTGTCCAGGTAAGTGAAGAAAGCTACTGTGTGCTCAGTGGAATGGAATATGAGTTTGATTATAGGGGCACGGTTAATGTCAAAGGAAAAGGTCAAATGAAGACCTTCCTTTACCCTAAAAGCAGCGACAGTGGCCCTGTGCCTCAGTACCAGCTCTCTGTCTCGCCAGAGATCCGAGCACAGGTGGATGGTAGTATTGGTCGCTCACCCACTGATGAAATCGCCAGCATGGTGCCCACAAGCAGCACGACTGCAAGCTGTCCCAACACTGTGGTGGCCAGTGCCAGCACTGGGTCCTCAAATGCAACAGGGCTCAGCCAAATGAAGGATGCAGACACCGGTGACAGACATCCCTCCATGGAGACTTCCCATGCCCACCGATCTATGTCTCACAGCGGCTTGACGTCTTTACCTGCAACCAGCCTTGAAGGAGTATCTCCAAATGACAAATTCATCATCTCATCCTCGACCCAGCAGCCTACAACCCAAAGTTCAACAAGGTCCCTTAAAGACAGAAGGACGGACAAATGTGAGGATGACTGTGACAGTAATGCTGGAGAGTTAACGAGGCTGTAAGATTTGCTACAATGGCACTTTTATTATTAGCCCTCAACCCTTTAAGCTCTCGTTCCTGCTAGCTGACACATGGAAGTGCTATATATTTGGGTCTACTTCAGGTAGGCGCTAAGGGAGGTGCAGGTGGAATGAGCCTTTTTGCATCAGCCAGGAAGAAAGTTCTTGTAGTTTCATATGATTGACTGATAAAATCAAGGGTGCTTGGTAGACAACGAAGAGGTTGTCGGGCAGGAAAATAATGGAAATGCAGATTTCGCTCCTGCCTGCTACAAACCCCATTGTCTGGCATTAAATTACTTGATTATCTTTGCACCTTTAATCTTGATTATTTCCTTCAAATGTCATTTAAGTGCCTTTAGAATAGAATAAAATGTAAACCAAGCCTTTCTATGTGAGAAACAAAAGGGAAAAACATTAATGTGAACATTTTTCGGTGGGTGAAAAAAAGTTTTGCTTTCATTACAAGTTTACTTTTTAAGCTATGCTTTCCTGTGATATGTTTATGTTTTTATCCAAAAAGAGAACGCAACAATCCAAGAGGCATCACAATATGTGTCAAATGAAAACAATGTTGTTCCAAGATGGTCAAATCTGCACACAAGTGCTCCTGAACCTGCGTACGTGTGAAATAGACTCCTAGCCAAGACTAATCAGTGTAGGCTACGGTATGCGAGTGTATTTGCATGCATGTAGTGTAGTGTCTCTTTGTGTAATAAGGTCAAGCAGAGTTTAATGAGGAGAGGTGGCCTGTGAGTTACTCTAATGGTTAAACTGCAGGACTACAAATATGTCAGTCTTTGGTTGGAAAATAAAAAACTTTATTGCTGACCTGGCAGCTTTTTCTCCAGCCACAGTTGAGAGCTTTGTATTTCCTCAACACTGAGGAGACTGCCTCAGCTACATTAAAGAAGCATGCTTGCAGCATCGTAGGCTACTAGTTTGCACCTTTTCTAATTATCCAGACTGTTGTGAGAAATTGTTAAACATAGATGAGTGTTCAAATGGATCCTGCAAAGATATTGTTGTACCTGAGGGCCTGGATGGACTAACGAAAAACTGCCTAAGGATTGCAATGGATCACACTGTGTTAGTTGATAGTGCTTTGAAGACATGGATAATCAAAGTGGAATGTCATATTTGTATTTAATTGTGTAACATGTTATATAAATCTTGAGGTGTTTATCTGAGGGAGTCCTCTCAACCATCCAAGATTAAAAAACAGACGGAAGGAGCTTAATGTTTATGCTGATAAATTTCCAACGGCATGAAACTTAATGTAAAAGCACTGTAAATGCAAACGCAGTGTACCAAATGTATTTCATACTCGTAGGTGTCTTTTTTTTTTTTGTCTAGATCTTTTTATATATGTTAAGCTTGAATATTGTACAGTTAGATTGCCCTACATGTGCTTTCAGTCACTTTCTCACCAAAAAAGACTGTGTGCTCAGAGGCAAAAAGGTTTACTATGAAATTCACCTGCTTGTCTTATTTTTGATGCTCATTTTGATAAACATTTCCTATTTTGAAATGCCATTCATTAACCAGCTGTTCAGCAAACATGCATAGCTTTGCCTTCTCCATCAGTTAGCCGTTTTTGTTACCTGTAAGGTTTAACATTACCGCTCATATTAACCTTTGTTTATCTTCAGTTACATTAGCCTGTGCCTTTTTTAAAAGAATATTTTCTTCTTTTCAAGCGCTTTCATTCCTAAAGTTCCCTGATACCCCCCAAAAGCTGATGGCTGACTATATCTTGGCTTGAATTAGACTGAATTATGATCGTTGTCTGACATCATAGATTTGCACAGTGCCTTTTCTTGATGTGTACAATTAAATGCAATGATGCATAATAACATAACACACAGGACAGGATTCTGATTTAATAAGGTTATTCTTTGTTTTAGTGTCTTCTTTTGTATTGCTAACTAGTTTAATTTGAATTTGAAACAATGGATTAAAAGGGAAAACAACCTTTTGCTCATGAGCACACAAACTTTGTAGCAGCCCAAAAGGTTAAAGTCAGTAAAGGGACAATGTTGTCTAAAGTGCTAGTAGAGGTGGTGATTCTTTGGTGTCAGGTATCAGATATAACATTATTTTTTTTCCCCTTGGTAATTTTATTACGTTTTTGAAAAATGTGGTTTGTGTTGAATCCAGTTTCGGGACAAAGAAATGATGATAGCTGTGCATAGTGACTGATTTGATTTTTGCTTGCTTTGTTTCACTGCAAACATGACTTACTGTATGTGTTGGTTTAGCTGGATGTACCGAGATGTAACTGGCATTCTGAACCAGCAGCATAACGCACCAAGAAAATGTTGATGCCAAAGAGTGTCATTGCCATCTCTTGAATTTTCTTTGAAGGTTGCATCATCTTAATTTGCAAGTGGTGTTTTTCCAGAATCAGAGGCCAGTTTCATACTTGCTGTTTAAATACAATTGCACAAGGCACTAATTTTTTTGTACATTCAGTCTTTCTACTCTATAGTATCAAAGCATTTTCTATTATTTATAGACAGGCATGTACTATAGTATTGAATAGTCTAAAAAAATCGATCATTTGGAAAAATGTGGAAATTTGTGGTTTGTTTTTGTTTTCATGTGTGGAAATCTATGCTTATTAGTAAAAGTGTGTATTTCTGTATTGAAAATTATGTTTTTAGCAGGAATGTGATTTATTCTTTTTTTTCTGTCGCAGAAACTCTGATACGATCAATAGATATTTCAGTTATTTTCAACTTTAACTAACCAAACCTATGAGAATAGGAGACAGTACACAATATCTGTTAGGTAGTTTAGGAGTAGCTTGTTCTTGCTCCTACTCAGTCTTAATGAACTGTATGTGTTTTTCTTTTTTTTTCATTTTCTCTGGGTATTTTGTACATAGCACGCTGATAAGTGAAGTGAAATTTAACATTGAATAAAGTCAATTGATGGTAATTATCTCTGAATTTTCAGCCTTTACACTGTGGATTGTTCTTTTAATAGTGATTGTAGTTGAGTTACTCAAGTATGCTTTTTATGTGTTATATTTTTGGTTTGAGTGAAAAATCTTACTTTTTCCAACATTTAATTACGATTTACTTGATCCTCACTTTACTTTTTATTTTGAGTTTACAATACTAAAACTTATTTATTCACAATCATTGTATAAACCAGTATTTGATGCATCATCATAACATATGATTGCAACGCATAACTCTGTAGCTGTTTATTCCTATTAATAGTACTACTTGGGGAAAATGGTAGGGGTTAATGTATATATGCCTGTGCCACACTGTGCTATACTATAAATATTTGTGTCTGTGATGGGCCCAGTAGTAACTTCGCAACATCAACTCAGTGGCACTGTGGAACACAACTTTGGAGACAAATGCGACTTCAAAAGTCACGAAGTTCGGTACCTACCCAGAAGATGTCCAGTCTGCTGCCTCTCTGTACAGGCCTATAACCTTTTCAGTGAGAACATCACAGGGTGGCGCAGACATGGGCTCTATAGGGGCACAACTGCTTTCTATATTGAGGATACTGAGCTGTATTCCAGGACGTAACAAGAAATCTCACAGATTCACTTTTCTGTAATATACAACAAGGGTATTGGGATGCCAATTGTTTTGGATATAAATGCAGCCAAATGTTATAAAAGAAGCAAAACAATTGCAAGTGAGGTAATTTAAGTACCAGGAAACCAAGTATCAAATGAATATGACATCTATAGATACCGTAGGATTTTAATAATAATGTAAGGAGCTGTTACAACAAAGGACCTGCAAAGGGAAAAGAGTCCTGATGAGTTGGTTCCATGAAAAGAGTAAAGGTCAACCTGTCAGCATTGATGCCTGTCTGATGCTCCTATAAAATAAACTGGAGACAACAAAAGCTACTGATATCAAAACAAGAATGCTGCTCACAATTCATAGATGCTCAAAAAAATCCAGTATTCTGAGATTGCACTAAGTAGAATGAAGAATAGGACTGTGGGCTAGTGAGCTTCAGAGTCAGTCCAGGACAATGAAGATCATGGAGTACTTTTGGAAGATGACCCCACATTGATGAAATGCTACGTTAATTCCTCAGGCAGTTTAAATCTGGTATGGATGAAGAGGATTACATTTATTTTACAAAAAATCTCTTATTTTGTGCCTTTCAATTAAATTAGTCATAGTCCTACATATGAAAATACTCTGCTAGGTTTACATTGTAGGATGCTGCTATTTTTTATCCATGTATTTATTTTTTGGTATTGGTTAGTGTAACGTTTGCTCTTCAAACCTTTGCACATACCACACTTGAATAGTTTAGTACATCTTTGATACTATATTGCAGAAGTAAAGTTACTTTTCCATTTTTTAAAGTCTTTTTATATAAGCAAAAATACTAATGCATGGCATTATTATGTAATTTAATTTTAAATGTTTCATCTTATGTGTTCTTAATGCATTGACAAATTGTTTCAGGGTTATGTTTTCATAATATAGATGTATACAACAGAGTTGAAAGTAAAACGTGTGCCATAGATTATAAGTTATAATTATAAATGCTGACTGAAATTTAAATAAATACTGTTTTAATTATTTATCCTTTTTCTTTACCAGGTATAAATGTGCTAGAAATAAAGGATGTGTGAAGAACCTGTTGGTTATAGTTGACTTTATGTTTACCGTGAAAATGGTATTTTCTTCGGATTAGCGTATTTTAAAATGAGTTTAACACGAGTTGTGTATCAATAAAGTTTGAAACGGAAACGAAACGATTTTAATTTTCTTTCTATTACACCTCTGGAGGCAACTTCACATACGTCTAAATGACGCACGGTGGGACACAGGTTTACGTCAGGGCGTCAGACACAGCGCCTCCCCTCCCACCCCCACGGTCTATCTGGGAAGAAAAAAAAAACTTTTTTTTTTTTGTATCGGAGGAATCAACAGCCGCCATCTTGACGCGGCTCAGAATCGGGATTTCGGGGGGAGCATTAATTTTAAAAACCCATCGGAGCCAGCCAGACCCGGCTCAAACGGCTTTTTTCCCAACAGAAAATCGAAGTATTAGTTCTTCTGTGAGGATTTATCCTAACATGTGAGGGCAGCATGTCTTTTTGTCGTCACGAAAGCCCACTGTATATTTGATTTCCCTTTTAGACAGCGCCGCTTCTTGCCGTATCTCCGTCCAGCGACGCTGTTTTTATCGATAGACAGCAACGAAAAAAAATATCCACCACATAGAAAATATTTTGGGATTTTTTTTCTTTTTATTGGAGCCAAAAACGGATTTTATTACTGCTCGTTTCGACAACGAAAAAAATGATTCTGTACATACGTGAAACTGGCCATCTTCTGGGAAAGCGATTTGCGTACGCATCGTGTAATATTTTATAAAAGATTTTTATTTATTTTTAGCGAACCGAAATAATTTTTGGACGTAATTATTGAGGATAATTATGTGGGTGTTGGGTGTTGGATTATCATGGGGTGATCTTCGGTGGCGAAGCGTGGCGCTGTTGCCTTTCTTTTGAATCCCATCTCTCCAGGCAGCGTTTCGCCTGTCTGCCAGAAAAGAGGAAAAAAATCTACTGAAATTGCTCCTTGGCGTGCGGCATTGGGAAAAGTTACCTATTTCTACGTGCCAGAGGACGACGACGTGGGACTGATCCTGCTCCTATTTCCCCGCATCACCGATCATTCACACTGTTCACGACCAGGATGGCTGACAATCTGCTGGATGCGGGACCCCCCACTGCAAAGCGACCGAAGCTTAATTCACCCCTCTCTGGATCAGACGGCCCAGGTAAGACGGAACTAAGCATCAAGGCTACTTGGATGGCAAAGAGAAGGTGGCTTTACTATATTATAAGTCTGTATCATAAAGAAGAAAGAAAAATAAACTAATGAAGCCCTTCATCGGAATGCGCAGATGCCATATAAAAACTGTACATTAAGTTCCTATGTAGCTGCTGATGAAACGTCTGTTTGCAAAGTTATAGTACGGAAAAAACGCAGTTTCAAACTACATTTTAGTTACAAGATGTGACTGCTTAACATTAATAATTTCAGTTTAACTTGTTCATCTTGAAAGACTCAAAATATTTAAGTCTAATCAGATGTACAGGTGAGTAACTGTGATATTAGGAGTGTTTTCTAATGGTGTCATCCTGATGCATTAAAAAACTATTTTAAAAATCCCATTTAAATCTTCTAGAGAAGCATTTTTTCTTGGCCCTGAAACAAATGAAAATGCTGCCTGTGAGCTGTTGAGTTTGGATTATATATATTTTAAATGGTCATCTAGGCAGTCCAGATTCATGTACATCATGTACACTTAACCCTGTTTAGAAAGGATAGGTGAAAGTTTGTCATAAAAAACAGCCTTTAATACAGTCACATTATTATAATTGACTAGATAGAAAATAATCTATATGTTCTGGTGAGGCAGCGATTGATGCGAGGCGATATCACATGCTCATCCCCTCCATTCATCTCGATTCACAAAAAGTAATTAAAATATACGTAAAAAATATTCTAGTGCTTAATCAAAGATTAAAATGAAAGTCTTACATTTAAATAAAAAGTTTGATTAAAACTAAAAACTAACTTTTCCACATTCTGTTGAGCTTTAAAAATGTCAAATAAGACAGAAAAACGGATGTATTTCTCTTTATATGCATCCAAGCAGGACATTCGCAACCTCACTTGTATTTAAAGTCCACGTACTGTTAGATTGTAGTTATAATAAAGGTAGTACAGTCTGACTTTATAGTAACAAACCACATTTGGAAATGAGCAGTTTCCTCATCAAACTGAAATAAATCCTGGTTGTTACACCAAAGGAAAAGTACAAAATTTAACATATTCTTTTCCAGGTTCCCACAAATGATTATTGTATAATTTTTTTATGTGTATTTTTTCAATTTGCATTGATACTATTGGCTTGTGGATCATGACATTAATGCAGTGACGTAAACTGTTTTATTGATACCCAACTAATAACTACTGAATTGAAAATAAAAAACACAAAATGCCATGATAGTATTAAATATTACAAATGCAGATATTGGATCTTTACCCATCTGACCATCAGAGGAGACAAACTGGGTTTATCATTGAAATAAAATGAGATTATTTAATAGATTTGTGTATTCTGAAGATAATACATTGATCAACTGGTTAAACTTCTGAAGCCTTTCCTCTTCTATACCTAAAATGTTGTGATATTTACTTGTTTTTTTTAATAGTTACCATATTATCTTCTGATTTATGTTAATAAGTGAAATATAGTTTCCAAGGTCAGAACTATTTCCCCTTTTTGATTTGACGTCACCCTAATAGTCTATTGTCTAAAATGATTACTTGAGCATTTGTTGTGGGTATACACTGCGTTTTGGTTGCAAACGTTTTGATTTTTTTCCTTTTTATTCTCTATGCAAAAAACAATTTTTTGTTCAGATTTTTTTTTGTTTTTGCAAATGTAACCACTTGAGATTTTTTGAAAAATGATAGTAGACAGTCAGAAAACCATAGATGCGTCTTATTTAGGGATGTCTTTGTGGTCGCCAAGAAAATATGACTTTTCTTGAGCCAATTTGAAGCTTTGAATCACTTTTTTAAGATGAGATTTAAAAGACAATGTTTTAAAATCACTTTGGGCTCCACTATGTCTAAATATAAATGGTACTAGTATGCTATCCACGATCCTGTTGCAAGTAGAACGTTTTATAAGTCTCATCTGCTTACAGCTTCTGCTTTTATCAAGGCAGTTTATGATATTTATTTATTTTTTAGATTAAGCCTGTCTTGGTATTTTAGGTTTCCCCTCTACTGTCAAAAGTTCTTCAAGTCTTTCTGGTTGTGTTCTTTCATACATTTATTGCAATAAACTGCACGGTCTTCTGCACAAATTATTCTGTATATTGAACATTAACGTCCAAAGAGTTGAATCTCTTAATGTCGATGGATTAATATAAAGTGTCACAGGGATATTAAAGAGCTGCATTTCTTTACAGATGACTCCGACTTGACTGTGTATTGAATACTGAATAGTGTTTCTATCATAACGTCATTAATCTTGCAGTTCAGACTGCATACATTTATATTACCCTACTTGAATGCAATAAATCTGGTTATATTTAATTTCTAGATTACATATCTAATAGTGATTTAATTTTTTTTGTTTTTGCTCTGAAGATTAAAGATTTTTTTAACACCCTAGTCCATTACCTGCAGTTGGACAGACTGTAAAGATGTCCTTTTACCACACAGACCCTGCTGCATGCATTGCTGTCGCTGACAGGCGCAGAGTAGCTAGTCTTTGATGTTTGTTAATGTGTGACACCTTTTTATTTTTTATAGATAGTCTTGTGTTAGTTTGTGTTTGCCCCCGTGGCCACAGGCCAGCGTAAGGTTTGTTTTCATTTGTATGGTTGAGTAGGCTTGTCAGTACCACAGGCAGGCAAGAGGCAGACACTCTCCAATCTTAATGCTGAGTTAGCAGGCTTTCTCTTTCAAATGTTTGGCCCGTGTCAATGAGAAGCAACCCCTGGCTAAGCCTTCTTAGACAACGTTAGCATCTGATTACTGTCAAAACAGCCAAGTGTTAAAATGTTGCCATCCCCAAACTGGTAAAACTTTGGCAAACACAGCTTTTGATGTACTGGCGAATGTCTCTACTGAGGTGAAACAGATGAAGAGGGAGGGTGTGTGGCACTAGAAACCAGCCAACTATCTTTTCTATTGCTTTATTCTTATCCGTTTTATTTGACACGTCTACGCAATCAGGGGTTAAATTGGACTATGGCTCCCTGCAGCTCAGGCCCAATGTATACACATTATCTTCATGGGATGTTTGATGTCCAATATGTTCAGTTGTGCATTTTAGCACTCTTCTAAAACCCAACAGTGTCACAACTCTTCTGGTAACTTGGTCCTAACTCCCAAACTCTGCCAGTTCAAGCTCTATTTACAGATTGAACAGGGACATAAGTTTCCATCCACACTTCTGTATACCATTACTTGCACTTTATTTTGCTATGTAATGCTTTATTGAGAAGATGGATGCCTTCAATAAAATTCAGTTATTGATATTGACTAGGGCTGGGTCTTGATTCAGATTTCAAGAATCGATTAAATTCCGGTTCTCAAGGCTTGGAATCAGTTTTTACAATTGAATCCGATCTGTTTTGATCAGATATGGAGTTTGTTCAGTGTTATTAAAATCTGTTTGGTTTTTTTGGTTAAATTGTTTGCATATGTAGTTATGAAACATGTTAGTACTAATATTGTATTGAAATTCAATAAAAAACTTGAGGAAATGTTTGAAGTTAAAGGCAACTTCTGTGGTTTGTAGTACATATGAGAGGAGATTCAAGTCTTAATCTATGTAGTGTGTTGTCACACTAATGCAAGATCCCATAGCCACAGATGTCCACCAGGTATCACATGTAATGCCCCCTTCTCTGCTGACTGAAGCTCAATTTTCACATTTTCTGACTGACAGATACATGGTAGGGATGATTTTTTTTTTTTTAGAGGGATGTTTGCGAGACACTATGACATAATGCATTAGCCCCTTGAAGCCCTGGTTTTCAACAATAGAACGTCTTGTTTTGATTAACTACCTTAAACAGAACTTTTATTTAGAAATGGGAAACATCGGATGTTGGAATTGGATGTAAAATGTGAGATTTTGACTGTGTTGTCATTCTAGCCCGAGCGGCACGTAATAAAAACGATAACTAACACCGGCAGTTTCTGCACAGCTTGTGTCAAGACATAAAACGGAATATGGATTCATATCCTTGCACAAATCCTGGAATTGTCCGAGTCATTTTGAGAGAACGTGCAGCATTTGGCTGGTAGTTGTAAAGTTTGCTTGAGCGTTTCCATGTTAGTGCCTCATGGACCGCTTGGACATAAAATCTTGGTGATATCTTAAGTTTTCTCCAAAATGTACAGTGCGCCTAATCTGTTGTTGTGACTTTGGCAAAGTAGATGTTCACTCGCCGTAGATGTAGGAGAGGACAGCGTGAAAGAAGGAGGCAGTGTGGCACTGGCTGTAACAAGCAGGTAAACGTGTGTTTTACTGGTATGTTTCAACGTGCCCGCGCCCTATAACCCGATGCACCTTATGTGTTAAATACAGAAAAAGCACCCGTAACTGAAACTGGGCCCAATACGGTACTTTCAAATGCTGATTGTTGAGCAATCAAGTCGGATGATTCACTTTGTGTTGTTTGTCTAATGATCTCATATTTTGTAGTAAAACAAACTCATTAATTTTGAAACCTCAGAATCTACCCACATAACAAAACTAAATTTGGCCATATATACAATGACTTTCAACAGCGTAAATCTTTTAACTGTTCACTACAAGCGTGTATTTGTAAGAATCTGGTGAGTGGTCAGCATAACTGAGAAAGTACTATTTAACTACGGTTATTTTTTAGACATGTACTCTGCAGCTATAGACTATCATTGTTAAAAATAAAAGGTTACTCATTTATTGGAATTAGGGTTGCACGGTGGTTCGAATCGCGGCATCACAGAAGGTTGCTGTCTCTTTATATAACTAAAAATGACGCCATTGGAGGCGACAGCTAGGCGTATATACCCAATTTTCCCAATTCTCGAATATATATACAAATATGGCAACATTCAGGTATACCATCAAAATGTGACACATCTTCAGGTCATGACCTTTCATTTGAGAGCAATCGGATGAATAGTTTCAGACCAAACCAAAACACTTTTCGGGTTTGAGTGCCCCTGTTGGCCAACCTGAAAATGATAAATCACTCAAAATAGAATCAGTTGATCCTTTTTATGAAACCTATGCAAAACATGAAAACTCTAAACTGAATATTTTTCAAGTTATCGTGTTATCACAAAGGATCTGTGGCAGTCAGGGCGAAATCATATCCCGACACTCCCTTCGGGGATATGATTACTTTTGCAACAGGTCTTTCCTCCTGTTCAGTCAGTTAATTGTATATTATTTGATAAGCAGATTTTCCCAGGTCAATCTGAAATATTATTTTTTTAATGCAGCCTAGTGATCACATTTTTACCTTCTGTTTAGTAATGATAATGTCATTAATGTTTTTCTCTCCGTCTTCATCTGTCATTGTCTTTAGATCTCGTGTCCTTGTTTGACCTGGAGAACGACCTTCCGGATGAGCTCATCCCCAATGGAGACATTGGAATGGGAATGCCATCCAATGGTGGCCCAATTGGAGGGGGCCCTGGTCTCAACTCACTTGTTCCTGATGCTGCTGCCAAACACAAGCAGTTGTCTGAGCTACTGCGACCAGGGAGTTCCTCGATCTTAGGAGGTGGTCTCAATTCAGCCAGCCCCCAACAGGGAGGCATGGTAGGAAGCCAGCTAGGTGTTGTACTGGGTAAAGGCCCTTTAGGGCAGGGCTCCCCCAATCACCAGTCTCCCCAGGGTCAGAAAGGAGGGCCCTCTGCTGGGCAAGGCAATGGAAACACAGGCATGAGTTTTAGCCAGGCCATTTTGAACAGTGGTCAGGGTCATGGTGTCCTAGGACAGCCGGGACAAGTCATGAATGGAACTATGGGACCAGCAGGCCGAGGCAGACCTGGGCCTGGCATGCAGTACCAGGGCCAAGGTATGCAGGGGACACAAGTAAGTGCTGGACCTGGTGTTGGAGGCAGTGTGCTGGCAGAGACTCTCACTCAAGGAGGACCACAGATGGTACACAATACACTGAATGCTCAGCAAGCTGGAAACATGAATAAGGTGAGATTCAATATTATTCTCGATTTAATCCTCCAGGTTATCAGCTTTTTGTTTTCCAAAGTAAACAATACATTTTGAATATAAAATACAAATGAAATACTCATCCGATACTATTTACATCTGTGATCCATTCTTATGTGGTGGTAACTGAATGGTTTGACATTACAGGCTGAACCTCCTACCAGTGATCAGCGTTGATATGTCATTACACTGAAATGTTGTTATTTTGGGTCACACGTTCTGATGGCTTGGTCTGCTGATATTATAGAATTAATTGATTATATTGTTTGAATAAAAATATGAAACAGTTAGGCAGCACCTACCTTTTAGTTTGGTAAAATCAAGTAATCACATTTTTTTTGTAAATGGAGACCTGTAAAAGAAATGGTGAGCTGTGAATTTACTGAAAATGAACTTAAATGGAAGAGTTTAGCTCACTGTTACTGAATCGTAACACAAATTTTTTTCTTTGCGCCTGATCTGCAGAATATTAAGCAAGTTGAGCTGATAATTGTCAATTTCTCGTCCCCAGTCAAGCAGTCTTTGTTCCTTAACAATCTGAAAATTGGTGCAAACGCTTAAGATAGACAATAGATCAATTTCTGATGTGGTACTGCTTCACAGGGTTGTATGTTTGTGAATGAGGTACAGTTGCATGCTGGCATCCTGGTTGTAATTACTTTGCGAATATCTATAATGCAGTTTCATACACTTTGAAGTGTGAGAAAATATTTCTCCCTTTGTCTGAGAGATTCAGGGGTTTGTGGTATGGCAGGAAGCCAAGATTATCTCAGTAAGCTAGTTTTCACCAATGATATTGCAGCAGCCATCCCCACATGAAAAGCCCATCTTTTCCCACACCTTAACACTTAAGTTTCTTTTATTGTTTATGGTAAAAGTTTATGATATTTGAGCCTTTTCAGATGACCATCAACATTTGATTGTTTGGAATGTGACGTGCTGACATGTACTTTAGAAATACAATATTTGAATAAATCCATATGTACATTCATCAGTCCATCCATCCATTATCGCTTGGAGTTTGATAGATGTAAATTATCCACTCACACATTCACAGGATCCCTCTCAGCTTCACGTTTTTGACCACTCTATTTCTTTCACAAGCGACAACATGCGTGATTGCCAAGATGTTGATATTTCGGCTCTTTAGAAACACACTGATGATGCCATAGAGGCTCTGTTCATTTTTTTATAGAGTGGTTGACGCAATACGTCACGATTACGTGTTCATTGACCTGGTTTCGGGCTGGCGGCAGAAGTCGCTACACATCCGCCGCTGCCATAGAAGAGCACAGCGTCATCTGATTATGCTGAGTTCATGTTAGGGCTGCCACAAACGACTATTTTGATAATCGATTAGTCATCGATTATTTTTTCGATTAGTCGACTAATCGGATC
>JBAMHX010000023.1:12832105-12843564 GCA_037177515.1 Pseudomugil tenellus | reverse complement strand
CTGGAAAATTAGGCAACAATCACTGAAATGGATGCACTAAAACACCCGCTCTGTCCGATATGCAGCGTGTGTGTTGTGAATGCGCAGCAGACCAAAGAATAAATATATAACTTATTTTTTATATACACACACATTCTTCAAACTCACCCAAAGAGTCAATCCTTTACTTCCATTGTGGTCCTTTAGCAGGAACTTCAGAGATGTGGACGGAAGATCGTAACTCCGTAGGAAGCGTAGTAAGTCGTTTGCACTGTAGTATAAAACTTCATGAACATGTCCACAAAGGAAAAAAAATATTTCCATCCAGCAATTTTTAAGCTTTTATTGTTTCGGCTGTATACAACCCAGCAGTGTTTCTAAATATTTCCAGATGTGGCCATACTGCACAAGCGGCCACTTCGACATATTGTCCCACTGCTTTTAGTCCATTTCAAACAGACCAGGCAACGAAACACCACGTACATACAACTTCTGTTTGTATCTTTCACAATCCCTGTCCGATAAATGCTCAAGATGTTTCTCTTTTGCTTTTAAGCGACTTGATTTTTTGTGTAAACGCTACGAGTTACGCCGGTTACGGTGTGTCTTCTGCCGACAGCTAGTGCGCATGACTGGGATTAACCAAATGAAAACAACAACAATCAAGGGCTTATAACTACCTTATGGGCTCAATTTATTACCACCCAGGTGAAATCCAAGACACAGGATGCTGCAAACAGCAGCAACACTTTGGGATCATTTGTCTAAAAGAAATGTGATTGATCATTATTTTGGAGGGAGTTTTTGCATTTACTCTGCAGTAAATGAAATGAATAGAATAAAGACAGACAAAGAATAAAGGTTGAAGAGTCAGATGTCTTGCTGTTAACTCTGATTGACAGAAGAAAAAAAGCCAAGCTAGGTACATCCTATCTTAAAATCAATTAAACATCTTGGTGAATATCATCATTTGATGACTGATGTCAAGGCTGATCCTGAAATATTTGTCACCATGCGGCAGAGATGAAAGATGAAGATTTTTCAGCTTTCCTGTGTCGCGTTGCAAGCTTCCATTTGCACGTCTGTGTAAACAAGGACGAAATTTCACATGCACAAATGTCACCTGATCCTTGGCTGGAGAAGGCAGCGACTCGCTCAGGTTCCATAGGAAGTGAATGAATAATAAGAAATATCGCTCCTTGTGTGATGAGTGTAGCGTGAGATCCTGCAACAAATTTCCATTTAAACTTTGCCCACACTGATCAATCTCATATAATTAAACAGCTTGGCTAAGCGACTATGCTAACATGCTAAAGCTAAGCTAGCGACCGGAAATGTCAACATACTTATGAAAGTGTACATTAAGAGGTGGGTATGGCAGAATAAGGTGAAAACTGTCTAGTGATGAGATACAAAGCTATGTAATTGCTGTGGAAAAAAGGTGTGCATTTTCAGAATGAAAAGATTTATATACTTGTGGTCCTGAAAATGTGTCCATGAAAAGTACAAATAAAAATATGTGCAACTGTAAATGTTTAATAATTAGACTGTAAAGAAATAAAAAATATCAAGTGGAGTAGATGCACTGGATGCTTTCACTTGCAGCAGTGACATCATCTTACTTGTTGGCACTCTTTTCGTAAGAAGTGCCGGTCATCAAGTGGGAGAACCCGTGTGCGACGAGAGGTTGAATGTGTGAATGAGAGGTAAGCAGTATGCAAGTGTCTGTGGCTTTCTGTGCAGTGGAGGGGGAGGGGCAGGCAGCAGCGCAATACTCATTTGTTGTGCAAGCTGATCTTTCTGTGCGTGTGTCACGTACCATTTTTTTTCTGGGCAGGGCTTGCGCTGTCTGAAGTAAAACAGGCTGCCGCTTTAGACTGCACAGAGCAAATCAAGCAAAGGCAGCAGACAAATGAATGCAAAAAAACACAATGGATGGAAATGTGTTACATAATTAGATTAACTGAATCAATTTAAAGATTAGTTACAAATCTGGCTTTATGTAGTTTTGAGCCTGATACTGAAGCAGATGATCTGCCATTTTTAAAAGGTTTTGTACATCTTAGCATATTCATTTGTAGTTATTTATGCATAAAAAGTGTTTTTAAATAACCAAGGTAAGTAGTGCTGATGTCAACAAAAAACAAGTATAAAGCATTTCTCCCTTGCATATCAATCCATTCTGAAAGAGCGATGCAATTAAACAGAGCTCCTGTTGAGGCCCAATGTTTTCTAGCATGCTGGAAACAAACAAAAACTTGTTTACAGTCCTGGGCATAGGTTTAGTCTAATTAACCTCTTCATTTTGAGTAGGTGGACAAAAAGTAAGCCAGAAACCCCTTCATATATATTTCCATAAAGACTAATTGTCTCACACCTTGTTCTGTTTGCTTACTGTAGATGACAATGTCAGGACCCCCATTTGGACAGCCGTACAGCCAAGCGGGAGTACAGCAAATGGGGACAGCCGGGGTCAATGCCCAACAGCTCCAGAACAAGACAGCCCTTACCAACAACTTACCCCAGTTCCCTGCTGAGTTAAAGGGAGCTGGGAATGTGCCAAATATGGTGAGTGTTTCTTCATTCATAATTTTTTTAATATCTTCTCCAGCTGTTTGTACTGTTGGGACTTCCAAACCTCAGAACTTTTTCCATTGTTCTCCCCATAACTTCAAAGCTCCAGCTGATATTAAGTCCAGTTTCAGCAGTTACAGGGAGTAATTTGTGAAAGCTTGCTCTTGTGCTATAAGCAGCATTGTTTCTGTTTTATTAGATATGTCATCAGAATATGCAGGTGTTCTGCTTGGTCTACAGGTGTTGGATACATTTAATGAATGTCTCTTTCTTTCTGTGTTCCTGCAGTTTGATGGTTGTCAATGTAGTATGAATTCTACGTAATTACTTAATTTTTTTGTTAAACTGATTAAGTACATTTATCAACAAAAAAAAGACTTGTGCTCTTGCCTTTAAAGTGACGTACACTGCCTGGCCAAAACAAAAAAGTAATTTTCTAATATTTTGTCATAGCTTTGATTTTAACACACATTTGCTGAGTCATCGTTTCACTAAAATTCCGCAAAGTCACATGATGAATTTCTATCCAGTGTTGCATTCATTTTTCATCATGGTCTTGTCTTGATGGGAGAGTTTGACCACTGCTCAGTATTCTCCAGCACATCCCAAAGATTCTCAGTAGGATTCATGACACTATGGTGGCCAATCTACCTGTGGAAATTGTCTCCTGCTTCTTGACCCACTCATTAACAATCTGAGTCTGTTGAATCCTGGAATATGGCTGTGCCATCTCGGAAGATCCAGGGGTTTAATTTATAAAACATTGCATAGAATTTATACTAAAAGTGTACGTACATCCTAACACTAGAAATGACCTCAATCGTTGTGTTTCCAATGCAGATTTTTTTTACAGTAAAAGCTATGTTAAATGTTAAAAAGCAACAGTGGCAATTTGCAGTTGTTTTCATTTAACAGTGTTTAGCAGATAAGCCACAGTTGTAATAAAATATTGTCCAGCGGCGGAAAATTTCCCATGGCTTTTTAAAGCCCTTTTCTCTCATTTCTCTCTCTAATTCTTTTTAAAAGTCTGATTTCTCTGTTGTTTGATCCATATCACGCAATTTTACTGTTCACATGACATGCTACGCCACGTCTAGGGTGCATATATGCGGGAAAAGTATTTCCATCCCACTTTTTTTCTCTTTTAAAGTCTAAAACAAACATCTGAAAGCGTAAAAACTTTTTTAGCAATAATTAAGAGGTTTTTTTTATGTAGCTGTTTATATTGTCAGATTTTTTTATCGCGATATTGAGGTTAGTTGAAATTCTCGGGGTTATGCAGTTGCAGCTAATGTTTGCCTACAAGGTTTTACTTTAAATGGTTGATGCAAATCACCTTATGAATAGCAGTGTGTAATAAATGAGCTAGCTCATGAATGTTATTTCATGGTTTACAATGGCAATCACAGAGAAATGAGCAAGGAACGTAATTTCACTGAGGCATATATCGATGTGTTGGTTGGTGAGGCAGAGAGTTGAAAAATATTTTGTTTGATCATCACAGTAGTGAAGTGAGAAATAAAAGGAAGTACTCTGACTGACCTCCATCTTGAAAATGATGGGTGATAAATGCTGCTCTTCAAAATCTGGTAAACAATTGATTAATTGAAATAAATTAGAACATTTAATCAGTAATTGATGTGACAATATGTCCGAGTGTGGCTTTAATTCCTCATCTTACCATCTGCGTCACCAGTTTCCCCTATTTCTAAAACCAAGGTACTGTTGGTCAAAGTTTGTGTGAATAATCGCAAATTCTCCCTCAGGTTTTTTTTTTTTTTTTTTTTTAAATAGATACCAACTTTCATTTTTAAAATCAGATACAACTGAAACGTGAGGTATGCCAGTTTCAGGCCTCATTTTGTGCATATGAAACAGTATAAAAGAGACCCCTGGTCTTTCAGTATATTCAGGTAGTCAGCTGGCCTCATTCTCATTATGTTGCTAAACAAAGACCTCACCAAGTGCAGCAACCTTGGGTTATAATGCTACCCACCACAGGCTTGTGAAATAGACCCTAAGCATGATGGATGCATCGCGTCTTTTACTTCTCTTATTACCCTGATGCTCTCTTCACTTTTGAACAGGGTAAATCTGAACTCATCAAACCACATAATGTTCTTCTATTGGTCCAGAATCCATTCTATGCTCCCTAACAAATTGATGCCTGTTTCTCCTCAAAGATTATTTGTGTTTTTGTGGCTACACGACTGTTCAATCCCAATCCCTTGAGCTCCCTTTGCATTGTGCATGTGGCAATGCTCTTAATTCTGCTATTAAACATATCCCTGAGTTTTACTGTTGTTTTTCTTTAATTTATATCATGTAAAAGATTAAAACACCCCATTAGTACACTCTTCTTTTTTTTTTTTTTTTTTTTTTTTTTTTAGAAATGTTCTCAAAACAATGTTTAATCTCTATTGTTTAAAATAATTTCTGGAAAAGAGAGTTAATAATGGAAAAATTAGAACTCCTTACTCCCTAATAAGTAGCGTTACCACCTTTTGCTGATAATTTACGACAGATCTGTCCAAAGAACACCATTGCAGAAGACCTGGGGCCTTATTTATTAAACGGTGCTTAGCAAAGATGACTGCAGATGGCATACTTATGGAAAACAGGAAATGTGGTGCACAAAGGCTTCCTGATTTATAAAGCTGCTCGCACGCACGTGCTACGCCTGTTTCTGTTTATTAATCAGGATCGACACAAATTTTACCTCACGAGAGAGAGAACATCTTGTCGTGCCTATGTGTTGGCTATAAAAGGTCAGGTGAACACCTGTGATAAATATGGATCAATTTTTAGTTGTTTTGAATGTTCTCCACTGATGTCAACATATTTTGATATATTTGTTTGATAAAATAAAATTAAGAAGATACTGCATTGTTTTAGAGGGTGATGGTCTCGGGTACCCTCTTGCATTTGCCTTGATAACGCTATTAAACACACTTTTTCATTGTTGTGAAGTGAAAAATTGTTCACTGTTTTTTGCAACTTGTCCAGCATTTTTTTGTAGAAAATCAGCGTCAGCACCTCCAGAATTATCCACATCAGAAAACCAGCCTTTATTATCAGTTTTGTCAGTCTCTTTAAATCTCTGATTCTAATGCAGAAGCATCAACGGATACCTGCCGAGCCGATTTTACTTCCTGAAACAACCTTGTGTATAGATGCAACATCTTGGTGTTTTGTTTGTGTGCAAGATGACATTATTCTGTCCACGCCATCTCACAAATTGCCTAGTTATTCAGGCAACACTAAGTTGTAATCAGAAGCTCATTATATGTTGCAACCATTTTGACCTATGTAGGGGTGATTAAAGAGTCGAAAGATGATTTAAAATTTTTAGTTTTAAGCCAAAATGTAAGTTCAAGTGTAGCAAATTTGAGCCAAACTTCCTATAACTTAATTTTATAATCTTACCATCCAATCAATGACCAAAGACAATGTCTTAGCCAATTTATAGATAGGGGAAGGGGGTGTCACTGACTTATACTATGGTCACTGGTTACCAGAGCGGTAAATGACAGAGCGGTATTTCTTCCAGCAATAAACCTGAATGTCCAAAATTATTTTCACAAAAATACAAAAAGGACAAGTGATGGTGCAGAAGTAAGTGAGTCCAAATTGATGCCATGCAGCTCCACTTCTTATGGAAACATACGCACTAAAGTAAACCGTCACATTGGTTAATGTTAATGATCATGCTAGCAAGGTTTACTTTGGCATAGGAAGCATGAGGAGCAGCACCAAACAGCTTTCTGTACTCACGGCCAAATGAACTTTTACTACTTGCTTGCAGAAGTGTCACTGTGCTTTGTTGTGCTCCTTGTGCTCCCTATCTGCTATCCACCACTTTTTTGGTGGACCCCCATTTCCATAATCCACTGTGTAAAATTATGCCGAAGTCTGTTTCCCACTTTAGGCTATATTAGCAATAATGATTAACTAGTACTGTTTTAAAACGTAATACTGCTTCAGAAAAAAACTTTAAAATAAAATTTTCACTATTCAAATAATGGTCAAATCTCAAAGATGGATACACGGGTCGCATTGTAATCAAAAGAAGACAGAACGGAGAGATTATTGCCCCACCTGTCTACTCTAACAGAATGGATAAATGACAGTTTACCCAACTCCTGTTGTTTAGCTCCATTCATCGTGATCAGGATTCAGGATGTGAAAAATGTGGGTTTCTTTTGGGTAGATGGTTGCTGCTATGTCCCACCTTCCTTTTCTGGTCCCTGAAATATTTTTAAGCTTCATTAAATTTAATTAGCTTGTCGATGTGACAGCTAGCTACAGCCTCCGCTTGCAGCGGGTCGATATTTACTTTGGCAGGCTGCCAGGAAGTCTGTGCTTCTGGCAGGGATCCAATGTAAACACTGAGCCTATTCGAGTATTTGTGGTTTTATAGTCAATTTCGTCCTTTTCAAGCGGTTGGTCCGTGTTTATTTACTTCACTTGTTCTTTCACTCTTTCTCTCTACTCGGTTCTCATGCTGTCTACAACCACACATTAAACTTTTTAAGTCCGCCCTACAGTCATGAAAATACGGTACGAAATAAAAGATACTTCATGAACTAAGCTGCACTAATAATCAGAATACTTACAGGCTCTTTGTGCTGCACTGCTGCACGTGGTAGCAGGTGTCTGATCAGTTGCATCATGCTATCTAGTTCGCCTTCTCCTCTAATTTGGTGATGATAGTTTGTAGCCCAGATATAATTCTCAATCTGGGTCCAGTTCTGTCAGTTTATGATCAACGTAATAATAAGAGCAGAAGAAGATCCTCTTAGGTGGGAGGTTGTCTTTCAGCGCTGCGACTCATTGTTGTGAAATCACCTCATCTCTCTGCATCATTTTGTGAGTGACTTTATGGTGGTAACATGCTCCATTAATAAAATCTGTAAGTTTCCTGTATATGTATCCAACAACAGCACATGTCGTCCCAGAAGACATTTCCTTGAATATATCGAATCAAAGCTGCATGTGCTGGTGTCTGGGTGCCAGTCTCTATTGCTGTTGTTATTAGAACCGTATTAGGTGTGTGCTTTAAAAAAATAATGCAACAGAGGCAAAATTTTATTTTACACATATTTAAAAATACACATTATTTTTGGCCAGTCTTATGTCACAAAGCCATTGAAGTCCTCATCTTCTGTATTGGAATGAAACAGCTGGCCAATTTTGCTATCAAATACAACTGGTTCTTCTCTTCATCATCAGAGTGAGTCTCGTTGCCAGGTGGCTGTTCAGCAATGATGCAGACTTTCATGAAAGCGCATTCAAAGCAGACACACCAGGCATCCACAATCCATTCACATATGGTAGCGTAACTCACCCGTGGCTGCCTCCCGGTCTTAGTGAAGGTGTGTTCGCCGTCATTTATCCACCGCTCCTCATTGCACACATAAGCATCGATTTTTGAGAAAATTGAAAGCTTTTAAGTTCATCATTTATAGTGCACAAAATACAGTAATTTTTGCGTTTTATTTTTCACTACAACTATTATGTAGCTTCTCCTCAATTACCATCTGGGTTTTCAACAATCATGAAAATAAAATAGTTTAATTATTTAGATCCTTCGCAATTCGTGTTTTCAGTAGCAATTTAAACGAGTTGCCAGTTTGCAACTGAAAGTAATGCGACAAGCTCAGATCCCAAAACTCAAGCCACAAGCGGGACCAGGATCACATTGAGTATCTGGTAGGCACCTGTTAACTCCACTTGGCTAATTTTGTGGAATATCTTAAGAACCTCACAACACCACTTGATGTGGTAAATTGCTAACTTTAGCATACTGTTTAGGTGAACTAAGCTGAGCTTTGAATACAGCCGTTAAGTGTAGCGGGAACTTAATGGCTGGGAAATAAATTCATGTTGTCAAAGTTAATAGATAATCATGTTAAATAATCGAGACGTCAATTTCACTCAAAATAATCGTGATTATAAGTTTTGCCATAATTGAGCAGCCCTACCTGACATGCATCCCTGCTATGCAAACGCAGCTACGTAGAACTACCCCTCTGTGATTGATCAGTGTTAGTACATGCTTCCTGATGTTTAAGACTCGTCACTGAATAAATGCTGTAGGCTTTCATTATTCTAAAGCAGGAAATATTGTTCCCAGAACAGAAGAAAACCATCAAAAATCTGACGCGTGCAGATCTGGAAAAGAAACTGCAACAGGTCTCTTTTACCCTATGCTTGCGTATAATAACATACTATGTGGACCTGTAGCCGACACCGCGCAAGTATAAACCGGCCTTAAGCAGGAGCACTCTCTTCTTCTTCTTTGCCTCTTCCTGTCAACTGAGAAGCTTCAGCCTGTGAATTGAGCATGTATACTACACATACTTCACCTGGAAGTACAGTGACATCAGCCACATTCTTAAAAATTTTCACTACTAATTTAGATCAAGCTTCAAGAGATGTTGATTCGCTCAGTATTTTAAACACATTTACTTATCTGATATGACAACAAAGAAATAAGAAACTGATTAGAATAAGTAAGAGACTTTAATTGAAAATCTTTTGCATAAGGTTGTGCGTAGTAGCACATGAAGTACTTGTAAAATTACACTGACTGCTGACATTCAGTTGTCAGAATACATGATTACTTATATTGTGCACTGATAAGTGCTACTGGAATTGATTGTACCTAGCTTCATTTTAACCGCACATATATTGTCTGTAAATTGGACAATTGCCATTATTGTTGGCTCCTTTTCTAATAAAGTCTATTCTACCTGTTTAATTGAGAGCAATGTTTTTTCAACACACAAAATAAATGGAGTGTATTGCTGCTCAAATTTGTTGAAGACCTTTTTCTTGATGAGGGCCCCCTGTTCATTGGGCATGCTGAGATGGGCATTGCATAAAAGCTCTTTGCTAGGTGGAACCAATCCTATCATGCAGTATACTAAAATGTCCAGAAGAAACTCGGCTATAAGATTCTACCAAGAATTAGCATCCAAGCCACAGTTCAAACCTCAAGCAATTATATAGGAATGCTACAAAAACATAAAAACAGCACTGTTTACTTTTAGAGCTTTTCTGCTAATTTTTTCACTTCAAGCAAACCACAAAAAATCATATGAAGCCATGGGACTTCCCCAAGCCGAGGGCTTTGGCTGCTCTGTCTGCAGGGTTTCAGCTGCAGTGATTGCTAATGTCTAAGTGATTGGAGCATGATTCACTTACAGCCCAATGGCTTTGGCGTGCCCCCTGGCTGGCATTTATCTGGATGTTTCCTGTTGTGACGACACACATGCACGTGTTGCTTGTGTGTGGTTGTGTTTGAGTGCATGTGAAGATGTGTTTTTACTCTGTGAACTAGCAGAACAAAGAAAAGTTCAGTCATAAATCATATCTTTTTGTTTTGTTCAATAGTTTTATTCCAGCAAAAAAAAAAACAAAACAAAACAAAAAAACAACAACGTGTTTTGTGATTCTGCCTTTGGTTGCAATAATTCATGAGGGCCCTGGTAGTTGTAGTAAAGAAGAGGAGGGTTTTATAGTGAAGTATTCACTCTGCATCTAATATACTTCTAATTTCTTCTTCTTGTAAATTACCTGAGTACTTGAGATATTTACTAACTTTTAAAACCTCTCTAAGACAAGGCAAGTTTCATTGCACATTTCATATAAAGGAAGACTCAAAGACTTTTATGAAAATACATAAAATAATAATTGCATACAAAATAAGATACCTCATGAACTAACCTGCACTAATAATCAGAGTAATTATGAGTCTCTTGTGTTGCACTTTATTGGTGCAGGTGGAAGCAGGTGTCTCTAATTTGCTGGCGATCATTTGTAGCCCAGATGTAATTCTGGATCTGGATGCATGGCGACGTCCAGTGTTTTGCCAGGAAAGTGGTGGCTAAAAAAACGTCTTCTCCAGCACTCGACTGCTGCTAATTCTTTTCTATCTGGGAAGCAATGATTTCTGGGTGATTGGAAACCGCTAAAGATAAGATATTAAGGTAATTCGGCCTGAAATCATGTGCGCATTTGAAGTGTGTACCCTTCGAATCGGGACAGCACTTGGCGCGGCAGTATGACGAATGTGTACTTTAAATCCGCACTTCGAAGTATGCAGACCCTGAATTGAGACACAACGTTTGTATTTGTAGCGTGCAGCAAAACGGCCAGCCCAAGCAGAGCACTCACGGACCACAGTATCCTCATCCCGAATGTTTTTGATGTCTCCTCGTTCTGATACAGCAGATTTTTTTGAGACCAACATTATCCAATTGTTGTCAAGACTGCCTATAATTCTGCATCACCGATTATTGGGCAATTTTATAATAATCGATATTGGCTGAAAAACAGCCGATAGCCAATTAAAATTAAAAAAGAAAAAACGGGTATTTTAAAAGCTCTCTTTTGAGTCCTAAACAGCAGTATGTCTCTGTCTGCAGTCACCACTCTGGCTTTGTAACAATATCCTCACCTACACGCCTCACTGATTGGCTGTCACGGGCTACGTAGCCAATCAAAACTGAAACTTAGATACATCTGCAAAGAGGAGAGGACTGCGTGATGGCTAAAATCAACAGAAAACATCAAAGTTGCAATAAAAATCCTCTATGCAGACATTTGAAAGACACTACAACCATATTATAATAATTTTCAGTGACGCATTTTGGACCACCCTGCCTGCACTTCTACCTTTACACCAACCTAGACACAATATCGAAAAGCCTAAATATTTATACCCCCCCAAAATAAAAAGCATTAGGGAAGAAAAGAAGACCTAATAACATGGTACAGCAAGTGTTAACAGTAAGCTTAATAAACAAGTCACCTTCACACTGTTAAGTTATGTCTATTGTTCTCTTTACCTGCATGTGAAGCCCTCTGAGACAACTTGTTGTGATACTGGGCTATATAAA
>JBAMHX010000023.1:12796345-12820384 GCA_037177515.1 Pseudomugil tenellus | reverse complement strand
AAAACAGTTCATCAGTTTTACATTTATCATAGACACAACCCACACGCTCTCTCTCTCTCTCTCACACACACACACACGACACACACAGAGACACATGCACACACAGGCACAACAGAAAATAATCATGGAATTCTTCTTTGATAAGAATAAACTGTCTCCTTAACTGAAACAATGTAAAATATAATTTAAGTTAAATACATAAAAGACAAACTTAAAAGACCTGAATATATGTTTTTCATCATATATGCCTGCCTTTGCATGTTTATATCATCTATTCATCACAACATAATGCATGCTTGTTATGTTGAGCAGTTTTTATTTCTAGCATGTTAGATGTTGTCAGAATAACCTGTTTCTTATGTTTGCTCCCTGTCCTTAACGTAGCATCTTAGCATGTTTCTCTCGTTGTTATTCCACTGTGAATGAGTGGGTGAATCATGACCATTTCAGTTTGTAACTAACATGTACCTCTGCCTGTGTGTGTGTATATGTGTCCTTCCATCATTACGCCCGGCCATGCTCGATCTTCCGTTGTTGCCATGTGCTCCGTTCACTCTGCGTTCTTCCACCTGTACGCCGGTTTGCCTGTGCTGCTACTGTGTGTGCTGGCTACAGTTCACCCAAATATGGCCTTATTGCCGACAGGTATCACTTCTGTGAAAAGTGCTTCAACGAGATCCAGGGCAACAGCGTGACCCTGGGGGACGACCCGGCACAACCGCAAACGTAAGCTGTAAATTCTGAGTGTCTGGATATGATCATTTTTGAGTCTCCTTGGCTGTTTTCTTTCTTTCTTTCATTATTCTATGATCAGGACTTTCAGTCGCAGGAGCCAACATGAACTTTCTTGTCTCTTTTATCATTTTTATTTTGTGCAGTATGATATCGAAAGATCAGTTTGAAAAGAAGAAAAATGACATGTTGGACCCTGAACCGTGAGTAACTGCAGCGTAACTTGTACCTGCATGATGGTATTGAGACTTAATGAGAGATAATAGTTAAACTAAAGAAACAAATCTCTGTTTTTAGGTTTATTGAATGTAAAGATTGTGGCCGAAAAATGCATCAGATCTGCGTGCTGCACTACGAAGTCATTTGGCCGTCAGGGTGAGTCAGCGATTCTGCCATTTAAATAAAAATGTCATGATTAATGTCAACAAAAGTCTTTCTCGTGTGAATTTATTGGCTTAAGGTTCATAGTTAACAGCTAATCTTTCTTTTTCCAGCTTTATCTGTGACAACTGTCTGAAGAAATCTGGCAAAGCAAGAAAGGAAAACAAGTTTTCAGCCAGGAGTGAGTTACCTATAAATGTAAAACAACAGAAAAGCCTTTTCAGAATCATGTGCAGGAATAAAATCTTAAATATGTTTGTGTTTCTAAAGGACTGCAGTGTACGAGGTTAGGGACGTATATTGAGGACAGAGTAAACAAGTACTTGAAAAGGCAGAACCACCCAGAAGCTGGTGAAGTATTTGTGCGAGTGGTTGCCAGCTCTGACAAAACTGTGGATGTTAAACCTGGCATGAAGTCTAGGTAAGATTTTTTTTATTTGACTGCTTTTTTCATAAATAATCTAGCTATAAACTTCATAAAATACCACTTCAAAATACTTTTTATAGGAAAAAAACTGTTGGGAAGAGTGTTATTTAGGATATGATATTATATTTACCTGTTCAAATCCAAACAGAAAACATATTTGTTCAAACTTGCTTATTCACTATAACATCCACACTGCTATATTGACTGTTTTATGTATTTTTATGTATTTTATATTTGGTTTTATTGATTTGTTTTTGTTTTACTGTACGGTGACCTTGAGTATAAGAAAGGTGCCTATAAATAAAATGTATAATTATTATTATGTGATGAGTTTATTTCCCATGTTCTGCAGCATCAGTATAATTACTGATTTAAATGATTAAATATTGATGCAGCTTTTTTTCTCTCTTTTCTTCCTCTGTTGCAAATTGACCTGCAGGTTTGTAGACTCAGGTGAGATGGTGGAAAGCTTCCCTTACAGAACCAAAGCACTTTTTGCATTTGAAGAAATAGACGGAGTAGATGTTTGTTTCTTTGGTATGCATGTCCAGGAGTACGGCTCAGAGTGCCCATTTCCAAACACCAGGTTAGTCTACAACATTAAAAACCAACACAACACTGTTATAACTGCTCTTAAAGTAACTTTCATAAAAATCTTCGGGTTTAATCAGATCTTCCATGTTTGTCTTTCAGGCGGGTTTACATATCATACCTCGACAGTATTCACTTCTTCAGGCCACGTTTGCTAAGGACTGCAGTGTATCATGAAATCTTAATAGGCTACCTGGAATATGTAAAGAAACTTGGGTGTGTAAAAGTACCTTCGCACTATGTTGTGTTGTTCTCCACTTCAGCCATTTATAAGCAGGCATATCATTTTTTTACCAGGTATGTGATGGGTCACATCTGGGCATGCCCACCCAGTGAAGGAGATGACTATATTTTCCACTGCCACCCTCCTGACCAGAAGATACCCAAACCCAAGAGGCTCCAAGAGTGGTACAGAAAAATGCTGGACAAGGCGTTTGCTGAGAGGATCATACATGATTACAAGGTCAGTATTCTGTATATGTGAGCACCGTGTGATGCTAGTTTTCTCTACACCTCCCTGGCTAATTAAGAAATTACAATGGTTCTCAAATTAGTTTGTATTAATATTGTCTTGCAAATTAAAGTGTTTTTTCTCAAAATAATTTATATATATACTTATATATATACATGAAATGTTTCATTCCAGCTCATTTATACCTCATCATGTTAAATACTCCCAGAATACTTGTGGTCTTGTTGGTCTGGAAGTTAGCTTAGAACTCACTGACATTAAAACTCTTTGTGTCTGCGTAGGACATTTTCAAGCAGGCAACAGAAGACAGACTGACCAGTGCCTATGAGCTGCCGTACTTTGAGGGGGACTTTTGGCCCAATGTACTAGAGGAGAGCATCAAGGAGCTGGAGCAAGAAGAGGAAGAAAGAAAGAAGGAGGAGAACACTGCCTCCTCTGAGACGACGGAGGTATTTTGGATCATCGTGTAGCCATTGCATAGTGAAATCAGACAAATGTGATGTTGGATTCATGACCCCAGTACAAAAGACAGTCTCATCTCAGATTTTATCGTCCTAAACTTCCCAATATACAAAAGCTTTTAGTAGAAAGCCACTCGCCTTAATTATATAATGTAATTTAGCTCCTTGTGCAAAGTCTGCTTGTCTAAATGTTCATGTCTGTCCATTACCAGGGAACCCCGACTGACAGCAAGAATGCCAAAAAGAAAAACAACAAGAAAACCAACAAAAACAAGAGCAGCATCAGTCGAGCCAATAAGAAAAAGCCTGGGATGCCAAATGTAGCCAATGATTTGTCACAAAAACTTTATGCCACGATGGAGAAACATAAGGAGGTGAACATTATCAGCTGGAACTCTTTTCTTGGGACTGAAATGACATGCAAAAATTGAAGCCAGTCAAAATGTTTACTTTCTCTGAATGATATTTAAATCAAAGTGACAAGTTACATTTTTATCATAGTTGACTAGACATTAATTTGACAATAATTGCATTATTATTGCTAAATGTAAATGTAATACAAGAAGAGCCATTATCTTTATAAAAGCACACTGCCTGAACAGAAATATTCTAACCTGTTTCCTATTTCCACCAGGTGTTTTTTGTGATCCACCTCCATTCTGGGCCAGTCATTAACACTTTACCACCCATCATAGACCCTGACCCTTTATTAACATGTGACCTAATGGATGGGCGCGATGCCTTTCTGACTTTGGCCCGGGACAAGCATTGGGAGTTCAGCTCACTGAGGAGATGCAAGTGGAGCACAATGTGCATGTTGGTGGAGCTGCACAATCAGGGCCAGGACCGCTTTGTGTACACTTGCAATGAGTGCAAGCACCATGTAGAGACTCGCTGGCATTGCACCGTTTGTGAGGTAAGACCTTGTGGCACGAGTCTAAAAAAAAGTTTAAGTTTTAATTTAGACATCCTGTTAATATGGCTTCCGTACCGTTTTGCAGGACTACGACCTATGCATTAACTGCTACAACACTAAGGGACACGAGCACCAGATGGTAAAATGGGGTCTAGGTATAGACGATGACAGCAATGGCCAAGGTGGAGAAGCCTCCAAGAGCCCGCAGGAAAGTCGGCGTCTCAGCATCCAGCGCTGCATCCAGTCTCTGGTCCATGCCTGCCAATGCCGCAACGCCAACTGCTCACTACCGTCATGCCAGAAGATGAAGAGGGTGGTTCAGCACACTAAGGGCTGCAAGCGCAAGACCAACGGTGGCTGCCCTGTGTGCAAGCAGCTCATTGCTTTATGTTGCTACCATGCCAAGCACTGTCAGGAGAACAAGTGTCCCGTTCCCTTCTGTCTCAACATCAAGCACAAACTTCGTCAGCAGCAGTTGCAGCACCGGCTGCAACAAGCTCAAATGATGCGCCGCAGAATGGCCACAATGGCTGGAAGAGGAATGCCAATGCCTTCTCCACCTACCTCAGCTGCCCCTGACACCCCAAATTCTGTCCAGCAGCCTAATACACCCCAGACTCCCCAGCCCATGCCTAACCAGCCCCAACCACAGCAACCACCAAACCCAGCCAATATTCCCCAAGGATTTCACAGCAACGGCCGCAGCAGTCAGCCCACAACACCAGTGCCACAGGGTAAACCAGGCCCCCAGTCATCCCCCCTCCATCAGCAGTTGTCGCCGATGCCTAACATGCCCCACCAACAGCAGCCTCAACCTCCGCAGCAGCAGCCGCAACTGCTGGCAGCCCTCAAGATGGCACAACAGATTGAGATGGCCAAGGCTAAGCAGCAGCAACCAAATTATCCCTTGAACGGGATGCCCTTGAACCACTCACGTATGATGGGTCCCATGCAAATGATGCAGGGGCCACGGGGCCCCCAGGTGATGCAGACTATGCAGCAGGGCCCGTGGGCTCCAGGGATGCAGAATCCCCAGGTTCATCAACAACAGATCCCTCCTCAACAAGGCCCCATGGTATCTCAGCAGCCTCAGGGAACCCAGATGCCTCAGCAAGCCCAGCTAATGCCGAGGCCCATGATGCCTCAACAAGGGCTGCAAATGTCTGGGGTCATGCCTCCACAGGGGCCCTCGCAACAAGTCATGACACCACAGCAGCAAAACATGCCCAGAGGAATGCCTGGCAATCTTACTCAAAACGCGCTTCAAGAGTTACTGCGTACCCTGAAATCGCCAAGCTCTCCACAGCAACAGCAGCAGGTCCTGAGCATCCTCAAGTCCAACCCCCATCTCATGGCTGCTTTTATTAAACAGAGGACAGCCAAGTACCAGGCTAACCAGCCTGGGCAACAGCAGCCGCAGCAGTCCCAGCAGCAGAACCCACAAGCCATGCTGAGTTCACAGGCAGGAATGCAGGCCATGGCGGCCATGGCCAACCAGCTGCAGAGGCCGGTGATGGCTCCTCAGCAGCAGCCTCCTCAGCCGGCAGGGCCCCAGGGTATGGCGCCCATGGGTCCTCAAGGCCAAATGATGAATGCTGCTCAAAATGGCAATCCCCAGCTGTACCGCAGACAGCAGCAGCTGCTCAGGATGCAGCAGATGCAGCAGCAGCAGGCACAACAGCAGGGAGGCTTGTCTCAGAGTCACGGCCAGTTCTCTCCACAGCAGCCAGGACCAGCAAGCTTCTCCCAGCTCCGTATGCAGCAGCAAATGGCTATGCAAGGAGGCGCGGGACCCATGGGACAACTTCCTCCCACATCCCAAATGGGCCAACCTGGTATGGGAATGGACGGGCCCCAGAATCTGCTTCAGCAGCGCATGCTTCAGCCTCAGCAGATGATGAAGCAGCAGATGGGTTCGCCAGCGCAGGTTAACTCGATGAGTCCACAGCCTCACATGCTTCAAGGCCAAGCCCAGGGAGGAGCTCACTTACAAGGCCAGACAATGGCCAACGCCCTGGGAAACCAAGTGCGCTCCCCAGCCCCAGTGCAATCGCCCCGCCCACCTTCACAGCAAGCCCCTCATTCCGGTTCCTCCCCACGAATACAACCCCAGCCATCGCCCCAACACGGCGCCCTTCATTCGGGCTCTCCGCACCCCAGCCTCGGTCCCATGTCAGGCTCTATGGAGCAAGGTCACATGGGAACATCTGAGCAGAGCGCCATGCTGCCGCAGCTTAACACACCGAGCCGAGGGGGGTTAAGTAATGACATGGGTATGGTGGGGGATACAACAGGAGACACACTAGAGAAATTTGTTGAAGGATTGTAGCATTTTGAAACGGGAGAAAGGCCTTGTTCTGTTTTCAGCTCAGACATTTTTGTACTTATTGATGTAAAAAGCTAAAAGAAATTTGAGTCTTACGAGGCCTACGGACTGTGAACTTTCTTTCATGGACTGCTTTTTCCTACCTACAACACAGAGTGATTTAATAATTGCTGTGGAAAATAAAACAAGAAAGACACAAAGAATATATTTTTGTTTCCGACCAGCCTTGCAAGAATTCAACCTGGTCTTTGTGTTTTCATTTTATGATTTGCTATGAACTTCTTTTTTTTAAGTAAAAACTTCTCAAAAAAATCCTCCCCTACCCCTCCTTTTTGTACCTTTGCAAATGAATATTGTATTTGTGTTGAGAAGTCTGTAAAATTATTTGCCTGAGAATATTTTTGCCAGGTTTTCACTTCTTGTTTAGTTGCCCTGTTCCTGGCTAATTTATTCTAATATAACGTTTTTGAAAAGGACTGCCTTTAGGAAAGCCTTAATTTCTTTCCTGTTTGCAGACTCTAAAGGAGATTAACGTATTTGTATAGATCTAGGATACTTAATTGCACACACACACACACACACACAACATGCTGTTGAAAGAAAAACCTGTATTAAAACTGGTTAATGTTCACAGGTGCCAGAATGTTCTTTTTCTAGCTGGACCCAGCGTTTGTCTTGCAGATTTTCAAAAATTGCTTTGTCTCTTTCACTCGAAAGAATTTGTCATTATGTATTGAACATGTTTTGCCTGTGGTGGGAAATTTAATTGTTTGCTGATTTGTGTTCAGAGTTGTGCATCATTTTCTCTCGCATTAAACTTGAATTGTTGAGGAACTGTTCTCTAATATAAATCATGCAGCTAAACAGTACTGTATATATGCTGAAAATAAGAATGAAATCACTGTATAAACTGGTTGAAATGGCTCATTTCGTACTTATAAACCATATTGTTAAATAAACCTGTGTGCCACAGAATGTCTTCAAAATTTGTCATATATTAGGTGAAAACGTAATTTTACATCCCGCCGAATCCTTTTAAACTATTTTATCACGCCTTTGACCTTGAAGGACACATTTAAAATCAGGTTTTTATTTCATTTTTATATAATAAAATCGTAGCCTCTGAAATAATCACATGGAAATAAAAATATTGTCAATTATGTTGGTAAAGTTAAAACTCAAAATATAAAAAATAAATCGTATAAATAAACGCCACTTTATGTTAGGCATATTAAAAAACACCAATGTGACGTCATCTTCAAGCGCATTGCCTGGTCCTGTCTGCGCCGTTTAGCCGTGTGCCTCACGGTCAGTTGTTGACCTGAGAATTTTATCTAATGGTCCACGCGTGATCATCTGTCATCATGTCCCGCTGTCTCGCTCTGGCTCGGTTCGCGCTCAGTTCTTCGCAAAGAGCTAATTCACGACTAATATGTGCACGAGGGCTGAGAAACCAGACTATTTCGCGGTCATTAACAGGAGGTGAGTGTTTTTTTTTTTTTCAGCTAGCAAAATTAGCTAAACAAGTCTGGTCTAAACCACAAGATCTCCAAGAAAGAATCTTTGTGGTGAATATTTCCTTTTACGGCTTTGTTTCGTGTCGTGGTCTAATTAAAACCAGACCCTTACATAAGAATTGTGAGTAGTTGTCTACAAAACCCAAGCTCTTACATTAGCATCAACAATACACACCCTGATAACTAGGAGTTATTTGAAGGTTAGCATCTCATCACTTTAGAGTCAGACATGTTGTTTGTTTGTTTAAAATCATCTCGATTAAAAGCTTTTACTTACATGATTGTTCCCAGTATAAAATAAACGTGTAAATTATATCACAGAGAGACGTCTTTTCAGGCTTATAAAACACAAAGGGAGCTTAATAATTGTTTTTCTATCTTCAGCTTTACAGGTTGGACATCAGCAATGGTGGAATCGTGGGCCCAGGGTGTGGGAGTCCCAGCGGTCCTGCCTTGGCTTCAGTCAGCAGTCTCTCTACAGCACCCAAGAGGTTGAGAAAGAGCCTGAGGAGGAACCTCTGCACACAATCATTAGTGATACAGAATCTGTGCAAGGTGCTCATACAACTGAAGGCATAAATAAATATATTAAGTTGTGGCAGACATTTGAATGCCAGTCTTTCTCCGACTTTTCTAGGTAGTTTCTCAAAACATGAATTCCAGGCTGAAACTAAAAAACTTCTGGACATTGTTGCCAGGTCCTTGTACTCAGAGAAAGAGGTAGGAAACTTTTCAAATGGCACTTGGGTCTTATTCCGAGCTGTACTTCTGTCAGTGATTCCTTGGCTGGTTCTCATCTTCATAGGTTTTCATAAGAGAGTTGATCTCGAATGGCAGTGATGCTCTGGAAAAGCTGCGGCACAAGCTGATCACAGCTGGTGGAGAGACTGCACCGATGGAGATCCACCTGCAGACAGATGCAGCTAAAGGAACATTTACAATTCAGGTACATTCACAGGCTGTTTAAGCATAATTTTCCACATTTTTTTTAAGCAGAAACTGTTGTTGATTTAATGGGATTTAACAATGAATATGACCAAATTTTATTCTTATTACTTGGTAACTAAGTTATATTCCTATTCTTCACTGTTGGTGATCTTTGATTCATGTGGCATGTGTGAGGTGGTGTGCCACCTGGTGGATGAATATGGTAGGACATTTCTGATGACTGGGTTTGTAATCTTAAAAGGATACAGGAGTTGGTATGAGCCAGGAGGAGCTGGTGGCTAATCTGGGTACTATTGCCCGCTCTGGTTCCAAGGTGAGTACTCTTAATAGGTTTGTTTCTTTCCACTTTTTGTGGTCACACATTATTCAATTTAATCTCCAGCCTAATCTGCTAACAGACAGTTAGCTTAAATTGAAAAATACTACTTTAGCCTCATTAGACGATGTTAAATTCTGTTAGAGAGGTTCTATATAATATTATTTTTGCATATTTATTTATGTTTTTTGGATCTTCTATCCTTCAGGCATTCTTGGATGCACTGCAGAACCAGGCAGAGGCCAGCAGCACCATCATCGGTCAGTTTGGAGTTGGTTTCTACTCGGCCTTCATGGTGGCCGACCGTGTCGATGTTTACTCTCGCTCTGCAGAGCCTGATGCGCCTGGATACAAGTGGTCCTCAGATGGGTGAGAGAAATTTAAAGTGCATTGGTTCTGTTTTTTAAGAGGCAGAAAAGAAAAAAAAAACTCACCAAAACAAGAATTGTTCATGAAGAACCATGAGTAAAACTCGTTTTCACACGGTCTCCTTCAGCTCGGGGGTGTTTGAGATCGCAGAGGCCAGTGGTGTTCAGCAGGGAACAAAAATCGTGCTGCACCTTAAAAGTGATTGCAAAGAGTTTTCCACTGAGGACAGAGTCAAAGGTAAATCTGCTGCCGTGGATTTAGTGAATAAATCAGGACTGACTCTCTACCTGGAATGACAAACATGTTGCTTTAATTTCAGATGTCGTAACAAAGTACAGCAACTTTGTCAGCTTTCCAATCTTCCTTAATGGACGGAGACTCAACACTCTGCAGGTGGGCTTCAGTTTTCACTGTTTTCTTAATGTTCATGCTAATCTAATTACTTTTGCAGAGAAAACTTACCGTAATCACGCAGTCGGCACTTTAAATCGATGTGTTGTTTGTCTTTCAGGCCCTGTGGATGATGGAGCCAAAGGACATCAGTGAATGGCAGCACGAGGAGTTTTACCGCTACGTAGCTCAGGCATACGACAAGCCTCGCTACACTCTGCACTACCGCGCTGACGCCCCGCTCAACATCCGAAGTATCTTTTACGTCCCCGATGCGGTGAGGAGTCTTATATCCACTTTGGTTCAGTGCAAATCGTAATGAAACTATTTCATATCAGAAGACGGGAGGATTACATTTCATTCGGAAATTGCTTAAATAATATCCTCGAAGATCCGTGCAGTGGCTTTTTACCAAACTTTGGTAAGAATGAGGAATATTTGTGTTGACAGAAACCGAGCATGTTCGACGTGAGCAGGGAGATGGGCTCCAGTGTGGCTCTGTACAGCAGGAAGGTCCTGATCCAGACCAAAGCTACTGACATCCTGCCTAAGTGGCTGCGTTTCCTTCGAGGTCTGCGTAACGAATGAAAGGAGAGAAAATAATAAATATTCCGATTAAGTTTGTTCTGTAATAAATAGTGTGTGTGTGTGTGTGTGTGCAGGTGTGGTGGACAGCGAGGACATCCCGTTGAATCTGAGCAGAGAGCTGCTGCAGGAGAGCGCCCTCATCAGGTACAACACAAGTATTTGCACACGCCGGCAGCAAAGAAACGTTGAAAGCCGGGGGCCAAGTTCGTCTACAATCCTGCAACTTTTGATTCGGCTGTGTTGGACAAGGTTGCATCTAAATGAATGATTCATTAGCAGGTTTCTGCACAGCTGGATGACAGCTGTTTGATTCAGGTGTGTTGGAGAAGGAATGCATATAAAAGTTACAGGATGGTAATTTGACAGCCCCCCTACCTTAGAGCTCCCTTTTAAAACAAGTCTGTATCATCTGGCAGCATTAAATTAAAACGTAGAAACAAACAATTCTTATAGAATATTTGGCTCCTGAACGCTCTGAGGCTGCATGTGGCGGCGCATCGCAGACATGACAGCAGAGCGGGGATACCGACCCGGCGCAGACAGTCTCTCCATGTGATGCTTTAACACTTTATGTGAAAGTTAAATGAAATGCTGCTGAAACTGACTGACTGTTGCGCTTCAGTACGTCCACAAATCGTTCACTTGCGTCTGATTTCTCTAAGCTGATCTTGTTTTTTGTTACAGTTTATGTAGAATTTAGATGTAAAAAAGTTCAGTTGCTGTTTCATTGACAGCTTGATATGATTTATTACATCAGCCTGGAAAAGAAGCTGGTTCTCCTTCAGAATGGAAAATGAAACGATTTAAAGCAAGAGGTCAGGAAGCTTTTTGTGGGCGGAGCCTTAACGTTCCATGCATTAACAGACCTTTTCCATCTTTCTTCCAGGAAGCTTCGTGATGTTTTACAGCAGAGGGTGATCCGCTTCCTGCTGGACCAGAGCAGAAAGGAACCGGAGAAGTACACCAAGTTTTTCGAGGACTACGGCTTATTCATGCGGGAGGGCATCGTCACCACCCACGAACAAGACGTCAAGGTGCCACTTTTGCTTGAATAAAGTCCGGAGTTATTAGGATGCTTTCATCTCTTTACTCGTGGTTTGTTTCTGAAACATGTCGTCTCAGCTTCATGTACAATCTCCCTCCGTGCCATCGCTCTGTAGGAGGACATCGCAAAGCTGCTGAGGTTCGAGTCCTCGGCGTTGCCAGCTGGGCAGCATACTAACCTGATGGAGTACGGCTCCCGCATGAAGGCCGGCACACGCAACATCTACTACCTTTGCGCCCCCAACAGGCATCTCGCAGAACATTCCCCCTACTTTGAGGCCATGAAAAAGAAAGACATGGAGGTACGATGCGTGACTGCAGATCATCTGGTGGTAATGAAACCAGACTGTAAGGAAAAAAGACCCGGTTCTAATGTCGGCCTCTGTGCAGGTGCTGTTCTGCTACGAGCAGTTCGACGAGCTCACCCTGCTCCACCTGCGGGAGTTTGACAAGAAGAAGCTGATCTCGGTTGAAACGGACATTGTGGTGGATCACTACAAGGAGGAGAAGTACGAGGACAGCAAGCCAGGTCTGCTCCTCCTTCCTCAGTCGTAATTTTCAGCATGACGGACACCTCTCACCGTCACTAACCTGGATTTTCTGCTCTGCAGCTTCGGAGCGTCTGACTCAGGAGCAAGCCGATGACCTGATGGCCTGGATGAAGAACGCTTTGGGTCCCAGAATCACCAACATAAAGGTAACAAATTCCGCTCAGCAGTCATAACGCTGTCCTGCGATCGTCATCCTGACTCGCTGCTTATGGTCTCCTGCGACTCGTAGCTGACGCCGCGCCTGGACACCCACCCCGCCATGATCACGGTGCTGGAAATGGGCGCTGCACGCCACTTTCTGCGCACCCAGCAGCTGGCACGCACTGCTGAGGAGAGAGCGCAGATCCTGCAGCCCACGCTGGAGATCAACGCAGGGTGAGAGCGTCGTGCGTGTGTTGGTTTGGAAAACAACAGATTCGTGTCCGTTATCAGTGTTTGTACTTTTTTTTTTTTTTTTTTTTTTTTTACTGTTTCTCAGACACGATCTGATCAAGAAGATGTACTCGCTAAAAGACACAAACTCTGAACTGGCTGGGCTGTTACTGGAACAGGTATATTTGGAAGCCATTATAAAAAAAAACATCCATATAATGATTTAATTTTTATCTACATTTAGGATGTTTTTTTTCCTCCACAGATCTACGACAATGCAATGATCACAGCTGGTCTGAACGATGATCCACGACCGATGATCTCTCGTCTCAATGATCTCTTGAGCAAAGCTTTGGAGAAGCACTGACTGCTTGCAGAACGATCATGTTTTGGTGATCGTGGCTCATAGAAGGAAGCATTTGCTGCAACAGATCCACGCCCAAACACTGAGGGCAATTATTCATCTGAAGCTGTAAAGAAAACACATTTCAACCTCATGGAATACTCTCCCTGCAGATGGAAACGATGTGCTGACAGTGAACTGATGGAGACTTTCATTAACAAATCTTTTTGTTTGGACTAAGTTATTTTGAGGACTCGCTGCTGGAAATGAACGGATCATGATTGGTTCTGTCATTCCAGACAGGGGAAAATGACTCTTGCCGGTTTTTTTTTGGTATTTGTCAAGTTTAAGTTGGGCTAAATTAAATTTAAAGACCAGATGCAAAAGCCGTCACTGATGAGGCGAAAGACATTAAAACATTTAATAGTCCTGCCCAAATGCAGCTTGTAAACAAGATTTTGTTGGTAGTAGTTCTGTTTCACATTTTCAGGTGTCTTTTCTGTGCTGGTGAACCTACTTCATCTGCTGGACTGTAGAAACCTGGATCATCGTAGCGTTGGTTCAATAAAGAAGTCAAACCAGACGCTTCCTTTAAAATACAGTTTACTACATTTTAAATTACACCCCTGTGAGGGTCAAAAAAGAGAAACTTCAGCTTCAAGACATCGTCTTCCTGCTTTCAGCCTGTCTCAGACTGAAAATTCACAGTTTGAAGGCAAGATAAGTGATTCTCAGTAGCTTTGGCGTCCCAGCGCTGGAAGACTATTGGAACCACATCAGGGCACTCCTGCAGCCCAGGTTCTCTCTCGCCTATTGTGAGCCATCTCCAGTCACGTGCCACGTCACTGGCTGAGATCAAATCCTGGACCGCGTCACGAAAGTTTGTCTATATTGGCCAAGAAGCGTTGAGCCCACCATTCATCCAGATCTATGGGCACAAAACCTGAGAAGTGAGAGAATTTCAGTGGTCAGATTAGAATTACAGGTCGACATTTGCATGGAAAAAAATGTATAAATGTTTATTCTTCAAATTGAGTTAATTATTTCATACATGTGATGGTAAGATGCATATATGTAGGCATAAAGACTGATTTGGAGAGAAATCATGAAGTTGTCTCACTTGTCTAACTGAATAAAACAACCATCAATAAGGATTTACTGGGCTCTAGTGGTCAAAAAAGTCTTAACGTAAATCAAAAATAGATGTATAATATGATTTTAACCATTTAATTACCTTTAACTTTGTCAATCACCTAATTACTGCCTCACAGCCAGTAGAGCAACTAAATCTATCAAGTTAGAACCACTTTTTATAGAACATTGCTGCCCTCTTGTGGTGATGAAGCCAAATTACAACAATGCTTTTTTTTTCTTTTTTCATTTAAAATATAATGAAAATGAAATGTTCAGGGTATATTTAAAAGCAAAGAATCTAATGACAGTATAGCTTGTTTTAATCACGAATAATACTACCTTTAATGTACAGATAAAACAATTCATGTTACGCTATGTTTTTAAACTTTCCGCTATTCTGTTAAATTAGTTACGATTAGTCCTGTGGTGTTGACTGGGCTGAACTACAACCTGTCCAGGACGTACCCTGCCTCTCACCTGCAAATTGCTGGGATGGGCTCCAGCCCCCTCCGATCCTGACAAGGAATTTAATGAACCTTGATCATCTCCAAGTACCTCACAGTTACTGCCCTCCGGTGGTCACAGACCGATACTACAACCTACAGTTAGTCAAGTTAAATTAGTGCAGAGGTCACAGACTTTGACCTTTGAGGGCTACGTTCCCAAAGGTTTTAGTTTCATTCTAATCAGGTGTGTTTTACCAGGAAAACAAACCTTTTGGATGGCAGCTCTAGAGGACCGGAGTTGGAGACACACGAAATAGAGCAACACAAACCACTTCCTGTTCTGATTTGCAAAATCAAAGTTACCTGTTTCTTTAGAAACATAAGACCTGCCAGTGTTCAAACTGTAAGACTATAACAACAAAACTTCAAATTATTTGTATTTAAAAGAGGATACTGAGTAACTTTTGGCCCAAACAGGAGCCTAATGTGAGTAATGGAGGACTTCTGGGTTCAACAGGCCTGCTCTCCTCAGAGACCAGACATTGTAACTTTGTCTGCGTGGATCCATCTCTCATGACATCATGTGACCTTGAACATTTTGCTTTACGGTAGGGATGGTGAAACTGAAGCCTCATGAATCACTGAGCCACTTTGACACAAATTCATGGAAATGAACCACTGTGTTAGAAACATTTAACACATCAAAATGGCTCCATCTGCTGGCTGTGAGCGTCTGCTGCATCAGAGGGAAACATTGATAAGACTTCATCACTGTATATCTGTAATTCCTGTCTTTTGACTAAGTGTTCAATAAAGTGATAAATTTTCTACTCTAAATATCTGATTCTTTCTCAATATGAATGACAAAAGGACTGTTGGACAACATGGTTTAGAGAACAGAATCATAGTGTAAATTAATATTCACCAAAACTGAAACAACTGAAAGTGTATAGCAGCACCACACATTTCTGATTCACTATTATGGCCAAAGAGTGTCTGGACAGCAACTCCAGAACACAAAACATGAGCTCAATTCAATAAATTGACAATCGCTGGAACTTTTCTCATGATGCAGCTTAACGAGCAGCTTGAACCGGGTGGAGATGCGGTCATGCGGTCTCTTTACCTGTACCCAACTCTTCCAGCAGTCCGAATGCACTTATCTATGACGTCCTCTATTGTTTGATTTCGTGTTTGTGTTGTTTCTTACTCTCAGATTTAAGTCGCTTTGGAAAAAAACGCCTGATAAATGACTAATGTCGCTTTAGTCTTCTACATTCTATTCATATATCAGCCCTACATATGTATGGAATAATATATATAATAATAATAATAATAATAATAATAATAATAATAATAATAAATAATATATATATATAATATATAATGTACGCTATACACATATTTCTATGTGAATCCCTTCTCCTAAACCCACGATCTACTTTGCGTTCCTGCCTTTTAAATCATAGACAGAACTACAAATTCGCCCCATGAAATTCCTAAGAGCAGTTTGCGCTATTTGTTCCACACTGATGACGTAACGAGGCCTTGGTTGGTGCGGTCATGTGACTTTTAGCACGCTGAATCATGTGTCAGAATATTGGCCGGAACACTTCTGTGTCACATGCTCGATACGCATCTCGAGCAGACGGCTCATGCATAACATCCCTACTTTACGGTGACTCTGCTTTGTGCTATTTTTTCCTCTTCCAACCAAAGCTAGCCATGGCTGAAGTAAGAAGGTGAAAACGGTGTCTGAGGAGGACAGAAGGAGAAAGCAGGACATGGATCGCTCCAGAGGGAAGACAAGACGACCTCAGCAAAGAATGGAGTATAAAGAACAGAGTAGATGCAAAACCCAATCTGTTTGCCTCAGTATTTAGACTTGTAAGTTAGCTCTTTGCCTGTTGTGCAAACGTACCAAAGTGTGATGACTTTTCACATCTTCTGCAGGTTTATTCAGAACAACGGCAGTAAGTCCCTGTTCAGCTGCAGAACATTGCAGTTTACGCCTGTATCTTTATTTTGCATTTAACTACAAACTACAGACCAAAGCTAACATGACTTCCTAAACATTTTGTGATAGCTGGACTGGTTTGCATCATATAAATGCATTTGCTATCATTTATGTGAACACGAAGAAAGAAACTGCATAATTGTTGTGTGGCTTGTTGGAAGTTACAGGTTTGGTGCCCCTAGTGGCCAAAAGTTAAATGCTATCCCTTTAATATTCATTCACTTTCTATACCGCTTCATCCAGTTCAGGGTTGCGGGGAAGCTGGAGCCTCCCAGTAATCAGCATGCGAGATGCAGGGAACATGCTGGACAGGCCGCCAGTCCATCGTAGTATTTTTAGTGTTTATTTGTATTTTGAATAATAGTTTTTAAAACAAATTGTAAAGCTCAAAACAAGCCTCTTGGATATGCAGGACGATGGGTCCTGAGAAACTGTAGAAGAGGATGCTGCTTATTAAACTTTTCTTTCCATGTTGGAACAAACCAGTTAGTAATTAGACCCAGTGTAAACTGGGACACTGAAAACCTGCAGGACACCAGGACGAGGTTCCCTGCTATGGACGATTTATTGAACATTTCACAAAGCTACATTTAATCAGCACGGTGGAACAGTGGTTTGCACTGTGGCTTTACAGCCAGAAAGTTGCTGGTTTGAACTCTGCTGGGGGGGGATTTGCACATTCTCCTTGTCTATATGAGGCTTCTTCCCACTGTCCAGAAACATGTTAGGGCAGCTGGTCTGTAGGAATGAGTGTGAATGGGTTTGTCTGTGGTGCCGTGTGATGGACTGGTGACCTGTCCAGGGTGTACAGGTCTCACCCAGTGCTTACTGGGATCAACTCCAGCTACCCTGCAACCCTTAACAGATTTTATTTAAATAACTGCTTCTGATTCTTCTCGGTTGTCAGATCAGTTCTGGAAATCCTCGATTTGCTTTCATGGACCAGTTAACCTGCTTCTCATCCTAAAGAGACTCATTTGCCATCATAACACAAAACTTTGAAACTGTGTAAATGATCTGTAAAAACTAAGCTTACATGTAATGGGAGACTTATTTTCTTCCCTCACAGACCTCAAACTCAACATTTATAATTTGAGTAAACACTTGTGTTGCTAAAATACCTAAAATGCCAGAAGTTAAAGTCCAGAGGAAGAGCAGCTGTACTCACTGTCCATGTGTGGCGCAGGAGTCGTCTCTTTGTAGTAAACTGCTTTCTGGGACGCCTCCATTCGCTGATCCACCTCCTGCCAGGCTGGAAAAACACAAATCACTTATTGTTGCCAACATTAACACCAAAATGCTTTTATCAGAGCAAAAAAAAAAAAAAAAAAAAACAGCTGTGCAATCCAGTCAGACCCACAGCGAGTCCACAAGGGCAACTGGTGCAAAAGCTGCCCCTCCCAACACATGTTTGTATTAGAAATAATGCAGAACCATCACACGCAGCACGTTTAATTTCTGGTAACTGCCAGCAGCTCTACGCTTTCAGAAAGCTGCATTGATACGTTCGCTTTTACTGTGTTTTGAGTTATTAGTGAAGAGGAACAGGATTTTTTTCAGAAAGGGGGTTGGGCAAACTCTACGTCCTTGTCCGCTCAGCCACAAGGTTGCTGAAGTTGTTTATGAGCTGCTGAGACTCAATGCCAACACAGAAAACCCAGCAGCCCGGCCAAGCCAGGTCTCCTGGAGACAGAATGATTCCCAGAATCCTAAAAAGAAGCCCACTCTTCAAAAACCGGGTCAGTGTGTAGACTCCACAAACCGGCCCATCCTGCAAGAACCACACATTACACACACTATTTCGTTTGTCTGGTTTTTTCAAATCAAAAGACGTGAACTGTGTTTTCCTCATCACGTGAGCCAGCGGGGGTCATGAGATATGTGCGAGTATTTCTCTGCCTATCATGGCTATCAGTGTCAGAGCAGCTGTGTGGGTGAGGCCTGGGAGGGGGAGTGTTCAGTTCTTACAAAGCCTAAAAGTAAAACAAAGCCATTCACAAACTAAGCAGGGAGGGACGTGTCTGGATCTTCTACTCACCCTCAGAGACAAACCGCACGTTTTCCTCGTGTGCGGGGGAGAAACTCTCCTCCTGCCGATTGTCCGCAGAGAGAACCGCAGCAGGTTGATGGTACTTCTTACCGTTTACACGGTTAAAAACGATCTTGGGGGCTGGAAGACTGGTGCGTGTAGGGAAAAAAACAATACCATGGTAATGTCTGAAGCAAAACACAACGGAGCTCAGTTTTCCTAAAACGTGTTGCCCTTTGATCCCAAGTTCAAGCAAGGTTGGTTGAGCAGGAGTCAGAGATTACAACAGCTGAATGAAGGACCATGTGCTACCAAGGTCACAGAAAACACATAAACCAGCCAGTCTGGCAGCTTCAAAGTCAGAAAAACAGCCCGACAGGGCAGGAAGCGGAGCGGAAAGGTGGATTTAATACCACAGAGGTGTGCACTGACTGGAGGTGCACCAACATGTGTTTTAACCAACAAAAAGCAGCTGAAATATCTAAAAACATCTCTAAGAATGAATGAAACAGCTTATTTATTTAAAGGTGTGTCTTTAGTGAAGGTGCAGACTTACTCAGGCATGTTCCAGGACGTCTGTTTGTGCTTAAACTCATTTATCTTGCTGTCCAGCTGCTGAGTGGGCCCTGCAACACAAGCCAACAGTGTCTAGCAGCATGAATACACGCGCTTAGAGATGCGCTTTGCTTCAGACTCACCTGTGCGTCGCTGCGTGGCCAGCTTGCTAGGACCTCTAGTGATTGTGTACATCATGCGCAGGTAAATGTACCTGTACACGTCAGAGAACTCTTTCAGACACTTTAAAGTAAACGCATTCCTTCCCAATCTGTCCGTGCATGTGGGAAATGAGTCGATGTATGGAGCAGAGCAGGTTAAACTTCTCTCCCAGGTTGCCAACGCAGACTGACATGAGCGCGAGCAAAGCGCTGCTCTCCACACATCTCACCCAATGTCCGTCCTTCCTCTCTGTCTTCCTTCACCTTCCGTCCTCCAGTCCCTTCAGCGCGGACATGTATCGTAAGTCACTTTGCTTCGCAATGTCACATAACGTGAAACAGTTGCAGTAATTCCTGAGAGTCTGGACGCACGCTGGCTACGTCCCTCCACGCCTCCTCCTGCGCTTTAAAGAGACAACAACCCAGGAGCGCGTCATTCCTGCAACAATAAACGGTGGATTTGTTTTCTATTTCATGTCATTTCTTCCTCCTGCTGCAGGATAAAACATCGGGATTATGTGGAGAAACTTTTGTCACTGTTAACAGAAAGAAAACTGAGCGCAGAGATGTCATTTTTCTTCTTAAACGCAGTTAGTGAGTTTATTGTGTTCATTCAACTTTGAGAAGTTTCTGTGTTTGCTGGAGATACTGGACACACAAAAATCCCATTCCACACATCAGATTTTATTCATATATAATATATTCATTAACGGAAATCTCTAACAACCTTCAGTCAAATGTTATTTTAGCAAACATGCAGACATGTGCTGTATTTCTAAGGTTAGTTTCAGCTTTAAGTAATATTTCCACGTGTTTACAATCTTCAGCATATTTTCTTCATTAGGATATTTTATAAACTAATCAAGTATAATATTAAGACATGAATCATAAACCCAGTTTAGCATCGCTTGGTCAATTCTGTCTCAACACTTTCTTCATTAAATGTCATGATAGATAGTTTTACTGGTGGGCTTTACTGGAAAACACAGAGTAAGAAAGAGTTTAGTTTATCCTGGTCCCAGCTGGAGGTCAGATGGAGATGAACTAAATGTTCTCACTACAGTAGATCATCTCATCACATGATTCACAGTTTAAATAACCTTTAAAGTAACAACATGTAATTTCACAAAGACAGTAACAGACTTCTCATGAGTGAATAATCACACCCTAAATATATTAAAAGCGGGAATCTGTCAAATGTTTGTAGAAAAACATTTTAAATCTCATAACAGCAACAGGTTAAAAAAGTCAATGAAAGAATGAAATGTTGCTGAAATGAAATCTCACAATGAATTAGTTCATCTGGAAGGAAGTTAATGTGATTAAAATTGGATCTGCTGAGCTTTCAGAAGTTATAAGGAGTAGTTCATAACTCTGGCAGCTAATAGAGAAATAATTCCAAATTAAAACTACAACTGGTGACATTTGTAAACTACTAATACCAGACTGGTGTTACAGGTAATCTTACCACTCATCCGACTCTTTTGGAACACGTTGCTGACATCAGATTCTATAAAATATCCTGTTATGGCTAAAAGATGAAAAGAATAAACCATATTGTTTCACCTGATTCTCATTTTCTTATTGGTTCAGTATGTCTGGTCACGGCTGCACGGTGGCGTGATGGTTCTGCAGTCACACAGGGACCGCTGGTTTGAGCTCGGCTTTTCTGTGCCGTTTGCATCTTCTCCCCGTGTTACCGTGGCTTCCTCCCACCGTCCAAAGACATGCCTGCTAGGCTGATTAGTCTACATTGTCGTTAGGAGTGTGTGTAGTTTGTGTCTCTGTGTTGCTCCGTGATGAACTGGTGACCAGTCCAGGCTGGAGTTGTAAAGGACTGGAAACATCCTCAGGAACATGCTCCAACAGTCAACCAACAACAGCAGCTGTGGGATATAAACCTAACAAGTTTATTCTGTATGTTTTATGATGCTGCTCACATAATATGTCTTATTTTCTTTTTCTTTTCATTGATATATTTATGTATTTATGTTGTTGCTAAACTGTGACGGGAGGCCTGAGTTTACCTGAAGAAGGTGAGCTCATCACCAGACGAGTTTCTGTGGAGCCTCCTTGCAATGATACAATTAATGTTGTGGCTAAAAAAGTTGTTCATACTTGCTCAGTAGGCTTCTTAGAAGGATCAATTTATTCTATGAAAACATTTCTAGACACCAAACGTATTAGTGAAACAAATGTTTTTATTTCAAGTAAAATGACCTCTTTAAACATAAGGAACAAACCGTACTGTTTAAAATAAAACATGCTGCAGCAGCATCTGGTCTCCTAACGTGTCTCCTGCAACATTTTAAGCCGGGAAGTAAGTCTACAGAGAAGCAAAAAGAGAGGCACATATTGATGGACACATGAAAGGTATATGAATGAATGAAAGGTGGAAGTGCAGCGTGATAGCAGTATCAGTCCGGAATAAATGCAGTACAATGACAAACAGAATAAAGGAATAAATAAATCCCTCATCTTTTCTGTCATTATATTATAAGGTTGTTATTCAGGTTATTGGCGCCATCTGGTGGTTGGAATTATTCACTACAGTCTGAAATATATTGTAAACATTGAAACAATTTTTAGAATAAGAATATTTAAAAAAACCTCAAAGAATACTAACAAAACTCCTCAAAAACAAAATAAACAAATACTTAAAAAGATATAAACACCTGCCTTTCTTTCCTTCCTTCCTTTCTTCACAAAGCCACAAGGAACCTAGATAGATTTATGAAGGTGTGGGCTTATAAAAACTTGTTGTGTCATGTGTGTGAACAGGGGGATTTGGTGTTTCTGATTTTTTGGTTTGATCCATACTGGTTTGTCCATTATTTTAAATTGTAAATAAAGTCATTAAAATAAATTTCTCTTTCTTTCTTTCTCTCTCTTTCTCTCTTTCTTTCTTTCTTTAGAAGATATTAACAACATTTAAAATATAACAGAGCTTTTGTCCACAAGAGCTTGAGCTGTGACAAGAATTTAAAATAAATCTGTAGATAAATAGTAAAGACATGAGGAATTCATTGCTATACAACACTTCACACACACAAACACAGAGGGGGGGGGGGGCAGTACAACTACTACGGCGGAGGGGTATATATATATATATATATACACTGAAATGCATTCATCAAGGTTTATAGCACTTCTTTTAACTTGCATGATCTGGAATAGACTACATTCAGCTTTTCCTGACTGATCAAAAGGATGAACGTTCCACATAACATGAGAATATTGAACGTGACTTTGTATATGAGGTCGTGTAAAGGAATTTTTCAGCATTGCAAATGCAGTGAAGCGGAAGGGATTCATTGTGTTCTGCTTTAAGACTTAAGACTCGTGAAGTAAAATATAGTTTCATTTTGCAAGTAAGTCCACCCATTTGCAACTTTTTCACACCCCCCCTCTCTTTCTAGTTTCTATTGATCTCTGCAGCTCTGTTAAAGCAACAGCTGGAACCTGCTGGGGATAGTTTGACACTAAAATGTATTTCAACTCTACAAGAAGCACACAGTGTGTGTCTGAGGATGGATGTTCCTTTGTGTGTGTGGAGGCAACACGGTGCCCAATTTCCCCAAGGCTGAAGCAAGGGAAAAGGAGAGTGGGGCCGGTGCAAACCCTGCTGTTCTTGCTTGTTAGCCTGGCGTTGTGTGGCATGGCTGTTGAAGCCTGTTTCATCTATCATCTCTACAAAACTGAACCTGTAAGTGTTACCTGCGCAGTAAACTTTCTGAAATCTCACCCTGTGATTCTCTGTTTACACTTTTTGGATGAATCTTACTTTTTACTTTTGCTTCAAATTTTTTCGGTTGCCTTTTAATCTTAATATTCTTTACATTTGACTAATCTTGTATCATTTATCTAACAATGTTTAGTTAAAAACAATAACAAGAAACATACAACATACTATATGTGTATATTGTGTATTTTTTCTTAAAATATGTATTTATTTGTTCCTTTAACAATATAAAAAAATTGTTTAGGGACATTTACTATTGATTACTATGTGATATGTTGAAATGCTTAGTGTAATCGCAAATACATCCGTTAAGGGTAAGACAACAATCAGAATCAGCTCAACAGGATTTTAAGTTTGTTTTTTTAAGTTATGAAGTGTTGCCAAATATCTTAGAATTAGTATGATGTGTCTCACAGAGATCACAGATGCTGTCGTGATGTAATGTGGCTATTTACAAGTTATCTACTTTTTGTATTTATGATCTTGAGATCTTGAAGCAAAGGTAACAATAAATTGAATCTCCATCATATGGCACTGAACTTTTATTCACCTCAATCACGCTTTTTTCTACAAAAACTGCTGAAGTACTTGCATTGCAAAGGGGAAGAAGGCAAGACAGAGATGGAGAAGTACAACATAATCAAGCTTGCAAAGGGGAAGAAGGCAAGACAGAGATGGAGAAGTACAACAAAATCAGGCTTATGTACTAAAGTTTTCAATGTCATCCTTGACGAGCAGGGACATTCACTGTTGAGACACCTAGAGGACAGGTGGCATCGGTCTGTGTGATGCTCTAATGGACATGGTGAAAAGTCGCAGCTGTTTGGAGTTGTGGTAGGGTGATGCTGTCTGCACTGATGTAGACTACATGCTGTGCAAATATGGCATGGTGTAGAGAAGGAAGTGCTTTACTCTTATCCTTTACTGCTCTAAGGAGATAGCCCTCTCCTACTTTAGAGCTGCACTGAATAACCATCACATTGAATTGAATGGATTGAATTTATTATGATTGTAGCGCCCTCGTAGCGAGGTTTTCTAGGTGCGCAATCAAAAGGAGGTCGGGCGGAACCTAAAATTAAAAAGTAGTTCCGTTCTCTTTCCCACTATGGGGAGTGAGAGAAAATACATGCGCTGAAGCTAAATATGTGAGAGACAGTAACACTCCCACCAATCACTTGTGATTTTAAACAAAAGGCAATTAAGAACTAATC
>JBAMHX010000023.1:12769076-12796038 GCA_037177515.1 Pseudomugil tenellus | reverse complement strand
CTACATCACTCACATGTATGGAAGGAAAGATGACAACAGACCCCAGGTTAAAAAAAAGCGAAGTTCTCCTTTAAAGAGCCAACTGATAGAGATAACGGTCCAAACCCATACTTTGGTTATCTTTTTGAGTCAAAGGCAGCTGAACTCCATCTTGCACCGGAAGAGAAAAACAATGTCAGAAAACGTTATGTAGCTTTCACCATCTCCCTAACTAATGAGCTGAGGGTGAGACTGCCAGACAACATTGAAGCAGTGCAGTACATGCCAGTCTTCAATGCAGATGAAAACTAAAGCACAATAAGAGCCTGGGAGAAATAGAAAAAAAATTGCCAATCTTATTGGCTACTCTCCTGCAGAGAAAGGTTGTCCAGCAATGGCGTGTCATCCACCTTTGTTATGGGAATGAAACAAAAACCAGACTGGGATTCTGGAGTGAAATTAGAAAATTCTGTGTTGTCTTTGCCAAACTCAAATTCTGAAGTTGAGAGATTATTCAGTAAGATGCAAAAAAAAAAACAAAAAACAAAAAAAAAAAAACAAAAAAAAACAAAACAAAACAAAACAAAACAAAAAAAACAAAACAAACAAACAAACAAAAAAAAAAAAAAAAACCAGTAACTCTGCCAAAGTGTCTCTTTTGACTCACTTTGCCGGTCCCAAGCCCGGATAAAAGAGGAGGGTTGGAAATTTAGCTAGCAATTCCAGACAAGGAAACAACCATTACATCACATGCAAATGGTCAATTATGCAAATTAGGCAATGACGTAATTTAGCGACATCTAGAGGAGCCAATAGCTACTTTCAATACTGAAGAGTTGGCAACAGTGCCTGGCCCTCAGCCTCGGCGTCATTCATTTGACTGTACTCAACCTGTGGTTTTATCAGCATTTTCACACATTTTTTTCTCTACTGTGAATAACTATGGCTTGTTGTGGCAATTGCTTCAAAAGACCGTTATAGAAGTTTCTGGTTCAGTTTTCTGTGAGTGAATTTAGATTTATTAATTTATCTAGTAGATGTTTCTCTGGCATTAGCTAAGCTAATTAATCAGCTTGGTAAATGATTGGAACCTGTAAAATAATGTTTAGCATTTCTAAACTAAAACTTAAGGTTGGAAAAATGGAGGTTTCTGGAAGTTTCTTTGAAGTAATGACAAACATGTGGAATGATGATGTTTTATTAGCCAAGTTTTTCCTGATATGAAACACCGGCACTTTCCCCACAGTGTTACACAAACATAGCCGCGTCGTTATTTAACTGGCTTCTCTTCCTCCTCGATGTTATTCTATAATAACAATACCGTTTTTTAATGATCACATGATCAGCTTTTGTGTCTAAATCAATGTTTTGTTGTGTTTTAAAATCCTTGAACCATGAGAAGGAAACCAGCAGTTAATGGTTCACCATGCACATATTTACCTCAAAATAACTTAAAAAATGTTAGCTAAAAGATCCAACCATCTGTCTTTTCATCCATCTACCTATCCAACCATTTATATTTCCATCTATCTACCCATCCAACCATCTTTCTCTCTATATATCAACCATCCAACCATTTTTCGCTTCATCTATCCACCCATCCAACCATGGCATTATCTTTCAACCATTTTACTCAAATTTAAACCATTTTATTTAAACATTAGAAACAAAATGATGTCAACTTTATGATTTCAACTAATGGTTCAATGAGCAGATTTCAACCTCCATCACCTCTCCTATGCTTATTTCAGTTCAACTTTCCACCAATTTCCACACTTTTCAACATGAATTTGTACTTTCATCTCTTCAGATAATAATTTACCTGATGTTTTAAGCTTTCTTTAGCATTACAGTTCAACTGATTCTGCATGAAAGCATTCAAACTGCTGTTCTGCAAGAACAGCAAATTTCTAGTTTTTATTTTTATTTTTTATAAATTTCTACCATCTCTTTAAACATGAAAGAAAAATTTATCTTTATTATATATTTATGATTATTTAGATTTTTTTTATACCTTTTTGACTTTATGTATTATGAGGCTAAAAGACAAAATAAATAAATAAATAAACTCCCCATATGCCAGCAGATGTCAGTGTTGGACTTTCATAGAATCCCATTGCTAAACAATCAGTTAATGCTCCTTTTTCCATTCGGAGGCGATCATTTCAAACCTGTGTTTACCATGTATGGTTTTTTCCATTATTCTGTAATATTATAATTGCATACACTGCTGTCAAAAGTTAAAAGTGTTGTTCTGGTGGTGGTGCCGAAGTACTCTGCCTGTATAAACACATGATACCTGCATTTGTTCTTCAGGCCTGTTGAGGGGATTTTCAGCCTTTGTATAAATCTTATAAGCTGCATTGTATGGAGGTGATAAGACTGAATAAGAGAACAATGATGGCTTGTAAGAAGTGAGGTGCGACCGTGCCAACTCACTTCTCAAAAGTGAGACAGGAGGGATGAAAGGGAGGGGATGGCAGTGATGTCCATCATTCTGTCAGGACATGCTGCACACATCAAGCCACTTCACAGACACACGTTTGAAATACAAGAAGCATAAGAATGGGATCAGCTATTAAAGGAATAAGTATAGGAAGACGGGGAGAAGAAGAAACAAAGTGGGGAGAGAACAAAGGAAGCTTCAAACAGAGTAATGTATGACAGGGAGGAACGCTTCCACATCTGAATGCTATCAGATACTGATGATCGCTCAGCAAGATGTGAGGTCATCTCATCTCACAGAGAGACTCTGAACTGTCTGTGAATGTGCCATACTTTGAGGATCCGACTACATGCACTTGCACATAAACATGTGGATAAGGCATATATGGTGGCACACACACTACAATTAAGTAATCATTAACAAGTTCAAGCTAAATATATGACTTTGGTAATATGGTTGAATCATTTAAGACGGCTAATTAAATAAATAAAAAAGACTTAAGTGACACTTGGTCCATCTGGTAGCAAGCTGATCAAAACTAATAATTATTCTGCATGTGTGTTTTATTTCTCTTACATTTGAGACGCAAAGTCTAAAGTCCAATCATTTTTGCATTAATTATAAACCTTTATACATAACCACTGTAAGTTTTTCTACCAAAGAGTAATCCCCAACCTGAACCTACTTTACACTACGCAGGGTTAAGAGTGAGCATGTTTCCCAGCTGAAATGTAGCTGAGGAGAGTTTAACTTCAGACAGGTCTGTAGAAGGCACCCAGAAACTCATGCCTGGTTACACCCATAACTTTAAAACAACAAGTTTGCTGTAGAATCATTTATGAACACAATATGTATTTCTAAGGATTATGTCTGGAAGTGACAGTAACTGTGCCATGAAACAACACTACAAACCACTGAAGTATTGTGTCACCAAGGCTTTTATAAGGCATGATCATGACCTCAAAAGCTCAAAAGGTCTAAAACATATGTTTTACAAAGATGTCAAATCCAAACAGCTGTAGTATATTCCACATTGGGCAAATTTTAAAATTTGTGAGTTTTAATACATATTTGCACCCATCTTTAATAACCCCAAATGAAGATGCACACACATCCTCCTGCATCCATTATAATCTGTCACTGTTCTCGCTTCAACTTTGAATCTGTAAAAACAACCAGTCTCACCGAGCACTTGGTCCTGCACTGAGCTGTCGGGGTCATCCAGGTGCAGGAGGAGCTGCTGAAAGAGGAGCTGCAGATGTGGAGCACAGAGCTCAAGATGGTAGTCTCTGGTCAGACTGGAAAGCCAGAGCCCCAGGGTCTGCAGAGCTGTACCCCGCACTTCCTTGCTGCTGTCGTCCAAACGCTTCAACAATTCTTTGGATTTAAAAAAAAGTGATGATTATTGGGTTAATGGTTTTACAGTGGTTTGTGTTTCTGTAAGTGAGACATGCACATGGGTTCCATATGTAGTCAGGCTGTTGTCACTTACCTGGGTAAATCTTATTGAGGGCCTCCTGGTGTAAACTGGTTCCGATGAGCCTGAGAATGGTGGAAATACAGCGACAAGCCAACAATCTGCTCATCTGAGAGTCCTCATCCAGGGAGGACAACACAAGGGGAGTAAGCTTTTCCTCCAGACACAGCAACTACATGCAGAAAAAGCAAAGGTCACATATAAAAACTAAAGAAACTCAGAAACAAACTAGATTTTTAGCTCAGAGAAACTGTTTTTCCAGACTTTTAGCGGGAAATCAGGGAGCAAAGTTTAATTTTTTTAATCCAAAGGTTATAAACTCAAATCTCAGAGTAACTGATTTCAAATACCTTAGTTAGCACCACTTTCTTTTTTTAAGAAAGCAAGGTTTTCTTTGCTTTGACCATTAAAGTAATACATCACCTGATTTGGGTTTGGATCAACCCATCCAGTCATAAACATGGAATCCAAATTCATAACTACAGAGAAGGTTGATGTTTCTTTTATACCACAGATGAGAGACTGAAGGCATAAACAATGTGAGCCTGAGCAGCCCTGAGGTGATGACTAAAACCTCTGTCCCCCTGTCTGTTTCCTACTGAAACCACACAAAACAATAAAAAAAGCAGCACAAGAGAGAGAGAGAGGCAGGCATGGAGACAAAAAGAAGAAAAAATCTTGGCAGACGTGTGATCTGTCATTACATCAATGGCAATGTAAGGGTTCAATTCAATTCAATTAAATTTTATTTATATAGCCCAGTATTACAACAAGTTGTATCAGAGGGTTTCACATGCAGTTAATAACAGAACAATAGACATAACTCACAATACACACAATTGGTGACTACACTAAACTAAACAGACCCAGGACTTCCCTGTCCTTAGACCCTCCTTCGCGGTAAGGAAAAACTACAAAAAAAACCCGGTTGTGGTGAATAAAAGAAGAAACCTCATCTTATTGTGCCAGGTGTAACTGGAGCTGCAAATGGTTTTCACAATGGGAAACAATGTTCTACTCGGACTGCTGAATTCACCTGCAGAAACCCACAACTTTCCAAGGTTACATCTAAAAAGCATGTTTATTTTATCTGCAGAACCACCTGATTTTAAAGACAACTTTTTCCTGAAATATGAAGTCATTTGGTCCCCTTATTCTGGGTCTGTTACCTTTATTAAGACATTTTCCATCTTAGAGTACAAACCTAATCATGCACAACTGCATCCACACACCGCACCCTCGCTACAGTCTTCCAGATCTTTATACACCTTATGGAGATAAAAGTCTACCTATAAAAGTTACATGAACCACTTTTAATTGATCAGTGTGCACCTATGAGGGGAAACGTTGCCACATGTGCTTTTGTGAGCACACATACAATAACTCGGCTCATGCTCGGGCAGGCAGGTGCAAGGCCATGTTCCGGTGACAGTTCCTACAATTAACAAAACTTCAGAACAGTGGAAGCACTGTGCTTTTGTGGCTAAGGTATGTGAACCCGATTGGCCCCACGAACACCTGCTACCTGCTGTTCCCAGTTCTGTTAGCCAAGAGAAAGATGGTGGACATTATATTATCATAAACGGCCAAGTGGGACCATCTATTTTGATGAGAAATGGACAAAACAGACAATTTGTAGTAAATGTCAACTCCTGAAGGGCTACAAGAATGCACTACCACATCTTTCCCCTCGCAGCTGAGTCAATAAAAAGTGTTTTTGCAGATTGACAATCAGAGAGACATTCTGCTGGAAAGGCCCCAGTGTTTATTTCCAAAAAATTAGTTCTCTTGCACAGCTAAAAGAAAAAAAAAACTGTGTAAAAGCCTGAGGAAAAAACAGATGTGTAAATGTAATTGGTAACTATGTACCTGTCCTGATGTGATGGCCCCTCCATGCAGCAGGGCCAACAGACAGCTGAGGGCTGAGGTGCGGACAGCGGCAGCTGTGCGGCCTGCGTGCCATACCAGGTTAGGAAGCAGGATATCACACAGAAACCTCTCTGATTCTTCACAGAAATGCCTGAAACGATGTAAAACAGATGAAGTAAGAACTTTGAATGGTGGGAGGATGTAGACTCGTATACATTTATATATTTTCAGCAACAAGCCTGAACTTAAACTTTTTTTTTTATAAAAGTAAACATTGCAGTATGTCGCCCTAACATCATTTCCCACAGTCTTCTTTAAAGGAAGTAAGTGGAGAGGAAGTGAGGGAAAGTAAGAGCCAAACACATCTGGGTGTCCTCCTCTTTTTTTAAATCTTTTCCACACTGATTTAGATCCTCTTTCACTGATCACTGCCTGCAGCCTGTAGCTGCTCAGCTGGAGGGACAATAACATTTTTATGGATTGCATTTGATAAAGTGTGCTGAAGAGTTTCAGATCCTGTAGGGGGAGACTTTGTGTCACTGATGGGACCAGAACATTGATGTGTGCTATGTGAGCGACTGCAGCTTGACAGGTTATTTCAGCTTTTCATGAGAGCTTCCGCATAACGGTTACACATATTTCCATATCAAAGAAAATTGAAGATTGGGGTTGTTTGGTGATATACCCCAAGTCTGTAAATACCTGAACCCACAGATACTCAAACAGAACAGGTACAAGAAAATTTGGACAGCACACCCTTTGGGTTTATGCTTCAAATATGCTCACAAAGAAAAGGCACATGTAAAAAGCAAACCTTGGCCAAAAAAACAGAACAGCTGAAGATCCTTGAAGTACCTTAAAAGGCAAATTAGAAACAAAGTAGTTATTTCAAAAGTTTATAAAACAATCCAGCACAGCTGCTCTCTGTTGAAAATATCTTAATTGTCAAAATGACTACCTTAGACCAAGCTGCTGTTTCAATCCCATTTCAATAATGAGTGATACAAAACTTTTTTTCCCTTCTACACTGTGTTTTGATGACAAACTGGACTATACCAGTGTTTTACAAGTTTTGGAAGAGATATTCAGACATTTTTAGGCAAGGCAAGAAACATGACGACCATATTTTGGTATAAGAAAATGTACAACATCAATAAACATTAAAAGCATCCCAGATGGCATGAAGAAAGTACAAAAGGCAGCTACAAGTAGAATGAATTCAATAAAATAATAAATGAAACAAGGCCTATGCCAATGGAAGCGGCAGCTAGGGGTATGTTCCAAAACGCCCCCAATCCCCCTACTCCCCAATTCTCAAATAGACACAATACAATAATATATATAATAATAAACATGTTCATTCATAAAGCTCCACCTGGTGTTGAAACTTTGAAAAAGTTAAAAAAGTAACAGAATGATTAGCAACTAGCCTGGTTTAGTTTTATGGTTTCTATATGCTGATCAATAGGAAGCAGTACTACTACAACAGGATGGAATACGTGTTTGTGCAGCCTGTGGGAAGTTACAGGTGGAGCAGCCAAAAGTCACACTATCCTTTTATAAAAGTAAAGGACAACACTAGTTTATTTTATGGATAACTTCTAAACATTTGTCAAAACATGCCATAACTTGAAGTTGCAAAAGAATTTAATTATTGTATGCCCGAACACTGAGTGTTGGGGATATTATGGTTTCACCCTGACTGCTGCTGCATTCGCCGCTGGATATCCTTTGTGTGAGTGCAATAATTTAAACAACTTTTACAATTGGATTTTGATACCCTGTGTATCTGTTTAGTTCCCCAAGGGGCCGATCTGTATCAAATTTCACGATTATTGGATTTATGGGTTCCTCACTAGGTGCGCTTTATGCAAGAAAAATCAGATTTTGGATATATCTCTGGAACTATTTCTCTCATTGACCTCAAATCAAGTGCCAATAAAAGGTCATGACCTCAGGATGCATGCTGCCCTGATGTCATACGGGGCTGGTTCAAGGATTGGGAACTAGGAGGATTGGGGGCGTTCGGGTATTGACCCATTGCAGACACGTGACTATAATCACGTGACTACGCCATGATGGTAGACAAAAGAGAGCAGCAGCTTTAACTATCATTAACTATAGCTGAGGACCGGGAAGAGTTGTGTACGAGCGTGAAATTTCAAGACATAGTATCTGAAATTTTTTTACTGTTAGTAATGACCACCTCAAGTAATTTAAATGTTTTGCAGCTGTCGTTAGAGGTAGGTAATCTGGTAGGAGCTCACAAAGAGTGGTATTTTAAAAAGTTAGCACTAGCAGGGCTACAGACAGACCCTTACCTTCTGCCTCCTACTTCATTTACCGATATAACTAAATCGCAGTCTCTGCCCAACTTCAGTCCACATGATCTTTACCTCTATGTGTTAAATGGAGTATCCCCATACATGGCTGCTAATTTAAAAGCCTTCAAACGTCTAGACGCTTACCAGTTCTAACGACAAAGGTAAGACATTGTATGCTGGTCCTCTGCAATCTAAATGTTATTTAAATTTCAATTACGTTCCTGGTTTTTAGGCTGCACTATAAATTAGTTAGATTATTTGTTCCTCAGCTATTTGTGTTGTTTTCAGTTGCAATTCGACCGAACAGCCTGTTTGCAGCTGAAAGTAACAAGCTACAAGCCAAGATCCTTGCGCTCATCCACAAAAACAGAGCTATGATAAAATCTACTACCTAATAACCTCTAGAACTCCTCTGGGCCGACAGCGTCGGCACTTTTTCGAATATCTCGAAGAACCTCACAGCAAAACCTGATGCACTAAATTGCTAACTGTAGCTTACTGTCTGGGCGAACTAAGCAAAACATGGGGCAATTCGAGCCTTTCCAGTAGGTTTTCAATCCAGCCGTGCGGAGGTTTTTCCGGGGACTTTTGCATGTGAATTCCAACGTGACTCATTCAATTTATTACATTTTGTGATTACAATGTGTAAATTATGTTAATGGACTTTGATACTGAAGCTTGATGTAAACAATTGCGACTTGCAGTCGGTGTCTCGACCAATCACATGCTTTGATTTCTTATTCATTGCTTTTATGACGGTGAAATCGAACAAGAAATTGAAGCAAGTGATTGGTCGAGAAGCCGACTGCAAGTTGCAATTGTTTACATGGAAGTCCGCTCACATAATTTACACATTTTTAATCACAAAAGTAAAAGAATAATTAATGTATTATGGTGGAATTACCTGCTGAAGTACCCCGAAAAACATATCACACCCAAGGGTTGGAATTAAAACCTTTTGGAAAGGCTAGAATTTCACCGAACTCAAAATCGATCACCCAAAGAGTGTGCTACAGTTAGCAATTAGCATTTAGTGTTGTCTGGTTCCTGAAATATTTGGCAAAATACCAATGCTACCGCACTAGATAATTATGTTAGAAATTATAATTAGCTGTCTACATCATTACATTATTAGGTGTAAGTGTGAACATGATGTTATCTTTTATAACATGCACGCTGCAAATCCGTGAATACTAGTTGGGCTGCCAGTCTTTACGATTTATTGCTGCAATCCACCTCTGTCTTTTTTCAGCATCTACAGGTATGCGATAAAAAGCGACGCCAGGCTTATACCCTTGCCTGTTTGTGCACCCCACCGCCCAACAAGATGTTACCATTTTTGCAACAGATAAAAAGGTTTAAAGGTCAGGTTTTCTTCGGTCAGGATTACATACTTCCGCCCCCGTCATGGCGTGTCTCTGTAAAGTGTTACACGGCGTGCAAAGGGTCAATATACCCCTAGCCGCCACTTCCAACAGCATAGGCCTTGTTATTATAATGATTTTATCATTATTATTATTCACTTTTTCCTTAGGACGTAATATAATAATTTTCTGATTAAACCGACTGAAGAATGTGCCCTTATATTAAACCTTGTTTCAGAAACTTTTCTAGAATATTTTCCAAATTAGTCATTACAGATAATTACATATTTGGATCAGCTTAGCTTTGTCTTCTTTCATGTTAAAGAATTCCACATTCTGAATAAAAACACCTCAGCAGTATTTCTTTCTTGTGGTAAATCTTGAAACTTGAAGTAAGATTAAAGACACTTTTCTTCTATACAACCTTGAAAGCAAGCTCTTATCTCAGTTGCACGCAGCAGATGATTTTGGCCAGCCACATCCAGGGAAAAATGTATAAACTTTCATTTCTTGTACTTAAATTTCATACCCAGCTTTTTAATCATCGTAAAAAAAAAAATCCACATGAAGAAAAAACAAACCAAAAACATTAGGAGTGTATGAATGAAAGGAACTTGCATGTAACTTTCCCCTTCAGCTTGCTCCATAGCAGAGGTGTCATTATGTCATTTTGGATGCACAACAAAGCAAATATGTTTTCGCTATGACTATCATCATCTTCTTCATGACATACGGTCTGTGTGTGTGTGTGTGTGTGTGTGTGTGTATGTGTGGCCTGAAACCTGCTGAACAAAGATCAAGCTATAAATCAATAATGGATGGGTGAATATGAATGACAATATTATGGCAGACCACACAGCCTCACAGCGTGAGTTACGCATTTGTTTAAAATCTTTTGAAGGTATAACATGGTTTCTGTCTCTTCATGGTTCTGTGATTACCAGAGATATGTCTCAGAAATGACAGAGCCAGTTAGCAGTGCAGGTGGCCATGCTTGGAGCAGCTAAGATACAGAGACTTCTTTTGTTTAAAATGAACAGAAACAAAGTCAGATGAAAGCAGAATTTCCACAACTTTTGGCAACAGTGGCAGGTTATTTTGGCTTCGTAACTCTTCCTATTGTTTATAAATTCGCTGACAAGAGTATTATTTTGTCTTGGATACTAAATACTTCTGCTCAATACTACTTTCATTGTGTTCTCATATAAAGATTACCATTTTGGTCCTCACATTAACCAATGGGAACGTTTACGAGATCATCCAGATCTTTTGGGTGAAGCTTTAGTGTTGTATAGATATCTCCATGTCAACACTGAAGAAGAGGTTTGTCTTTCTGATTGACAATGGCAGCTGCTGTGATTGCATGGACCCATAGAGGGCCTCAGGTTTAAAGCATTCTCTCAGACTGGAACTCAGAGCAAAAGCTGAAGGCTGCACAGCTGAGGACTGAGAGAAGGGGGCTCCATGGAGGGCAGGTGGGGGGTAGTAAGGGTACTATCTGTGTGTCCAACATTCCAACTATCTTAACCCCTTAATCCGTCAATAACCATTAGAATTACTGTTGAGAAGGTTTTCATCTTCCTGTGTCAGGGTGGGAAGTGATTAATTAAAGTAAATGTATCTGATACTCCCTATCATACCAGTTCAACTTAAGGGGATCTCGTAATCTCCTTACAATCTGTAGGATAAGCTTTGGCTTCTCATTTCTGATACAACATTGGTCAGAAATGGCAAACCCTATAGAAATAAAGACACCCGCTCAAAAAAGCCTTGTTGATATGATACACAATGACAAAATCCCTGAATAAAACCCTTTTCTTCTTTCTTTTGGTGTGTGTGTGTGTACGTGCGAGCTGCAATTCGATTGCGGGTGCAGTGCAAAAATCACTGGTCAGTCTGGGGTGAAAACCTAAAATGGGAGCTGTGCTAAAAATGAATGAGGCTAAAGCTCAAAGTTACATAAGACATAGCAGAAGATGTTTGTTTAAAAATGGGTTTTTGTAATGCGTCTTTCTCACCCCTGGGAGTCCAACGTGTTGTTGGCATCTAGTAGCAATTTGGCCAGCATTGTGAAAATGCTCATCCTCATTTCTGTGTCTCTGTTTGGTTGGAGGCAGCTATGGAGAAGAGACATCAGTTGCTTCAAAAACTCCCCAATGACTGGACCTAGTAAACACGGAAGAAGTTGCGTTGTTACAATTGTGGCTTTTTAAAACTTTCCTTTCAGCATTGTGGAGAGTTTGTATTTCCTCCTGGACTTTTACAATTCAGTGACACAAATTAGGCTAATCCTAATTTGCAGTAGTGATGCCCACTGATTCATTCAAACCATATAAATGCAATTATTAACAAAAAGCAGAAAATCTCCCACTTATGTCTCCACGCTCACCTGTGCAACAAGCACTTGGGAGTATGTACCCCAAAATACCACACATATGCACAAAGGACATCTCAAGGTCTGTAAATGAAAATTTTTCCAAATTGTTGGGCTGCCACACAAAGGTGGGGGGGGGGGGTATCCTTAAAGTTACATGAATAGTGTTTAACACTTGACTCTTTGTTTGAAGTCTATACTACCTTCTGGTTCATCACTCAGATGATTCAAATTAATTTAATCTTTCAGTCTAACAATCCATCCATTAACTTTCTATACCTGCTTCATCCTGCAGGGGGCTGCAGAGAACTTGGGCCTGTCATTCAACAAGAGGCAAAGCACACCCAGAACAATTAAAATTCATCACTGCCAGAATAGGCTGCTAACATACAAAAATAACTTATAATTGCACATTTTTTAAACTGTTCTTTATTAGGATCACCTTTCAAATGACTGTAATGGCCGTTTTTCCTGTCAAGGAAAAGGAGACTGATTTCTTTAGATTGAGAAGAATATAAATTTAATAATTAAGAATAAAAGAAGTTGAACATACATTAAACATTAAATGAAACATACATTAAGACTTACAGACAAGGTACAAGGTTATAACCTGTGGAAAATCCCTCCAGAGATCTGTTGTCACACAGAAGTCTGAAACTATTCTGACCAGTCACTTACTGGCACCTTTGTTAAAGAATTTGGTTATGTGCGTCAATCTGGGACCCGTTCTTATGACATATCAACAAAACCGAGGTCTCGGCTAAACATTTCCCTGATGGAAGAACACTGGCCTTGCAGATGGTTTACTAAGGTCAAGGTAATTCAGCTAATATATAAAATTTCCCCAACATGACAAAAAAGAAACTAAAATCTGTACTTGCATAGAGCACAGCGCTATTAAACTCATGCTTTGAAAGGTCAGTGCACTGGCGAGATAGTGACATAGAGGGCAGAAGAGATGAAACATTGTATAACTGAGTGTTTCTATGCAAATATCTTTCCCAGGAAAGTGGAAAAAACCTCAAAGTGCAAGTATTTCCAGGTCCATTCATGCCCACACACCTATCCAACACAAGTCTGACTACATGTTTACTGAGCTATATATAGTGAACTGTGGGTGTGTAATCAGTGATAAGTGTCCATGTTTGGACAGAACTGTGACCAGCATGAGAAGAGACAGAGGAAATCCTGACACTGCATGAGTTTGCAGCCTTTGATTTTTTTAAGTGAGTGAAAGGCTGCATCATTCAGGAAAACATGTTTAAGTGGATGTTTGCAAGAACCTCAGATAAAACAGGGCAGCAAAGGAAGGAAAAGGGAAAAATAAACTTTAACAGATAACAAACAAGAAGATATAACTGCTTATATAAACACTGATGATTCTTCAGTATGAGCAGAGGACTGGGATCTTGTGTAAGGACAAACAGAAATGTCAATGTGTCAGACAATGGCCATTCAGACACTTGTCCATTACTTCTCAGGAGAACATGAGGGAGATATAATTTTTCCTGTCTCAAACAAACACAGACTGTGTAAAGAGCAGATGAGACAGCATTCAGATATTTAATATTAACTAACACCAACTGTTCTCAGGAGAACAAATTTCCCTGAATCATGTGCTCATCAAACACAGGGGGCCACACACAGCATGTTTTGTTGTCTGGAGAAAAAGTTTTTAGTAAACAATAAAATCTACAGGAAGCTTAGAGCAGCATTAAATATGTGCTGATAAAACAATCCCTCTTATATACACACACACACACATATATACAAAGAATACAAAAACCAGCAGACAGAAATTGAGGTTCAAAGCAGCCTTGATCAAGTGGAAGGTCAAGAGCAGGCGGCTTAGTGACTGTTTGATGTATTGACCTCCATGGCGATCACTGACTGGCCTTAGAGTGGACTGGTCACTAACTGTGAGGGTGTTTGTGTGGTGTGTGTATGTATCTGTGGGTTTCTAGTCATTTAGACGGAGTGGAGATGTAGGGGAGGGCCAAAGACACAGATGAAGGGTAGGGGTGGGAGGTGGTGATGGAGGATTACGTGGTATTGGAAGAGGTAAAGTAAATGCTCAGAACCAAAGCAAGGGTCACAGCTTTTTAACCTCCTGTGCCACACACACACACACACACAAACACATACACAGCTGAACTGTTCGAAAACTCTGAAACACAAAGGATGACTTTTATTGGGAGAGACACGGTTTTCTAAAGGTCAGTGAATCAAACAGTGCTTGCTAATGACATCCTAGCTTTTTGTGTGAGCGTGTTTGGCCATCTAATGCTCTGCTTGGATAAGAAAGCTTATAATTCATAATCACTGATCAATGTAGACTTAGGAGACTTTTAATACTGTCACATAATAAATGGCATAAATAACTTTTCATTTTCCAAGTTTTAAAACTCCCCTTTATTAACATAAATGGTGCAAATCCCCCACAACAGAACTTTCCAACTTCTGTTCAAGAGCAACATTAAAAAAACCACAGTGTGAAGAAATTAATTTAAAGAAAATATAATCTTATTTCTACAAATGTTGAGATGCTGTGGAAAGTTCAAGTATAAGCAAACTAACTCCACAGAGTCAGAGACACCTCTATAAGCCACTGATGGGGTAAATATGAGCATTACATTCTGACAAGTATGATAAATCTCTGTGGTGAAGTGCTAAACTCTTCTGCCTGTTTTGACGCCAGCATCCTGATGGCATCAAGGTGAATGAATGCACTCTCTGATTTTAATGTCTTCCTCTAACAATACAAAATTTATCTCAAGTTGTACTTTTTCAGGATTACTGTGTCAATGTATGCAAATGTCAGCACCTAAATGTCTCACCTGATTGCATGACGATGATGTGTAGCTGGAGTCTCTGTGGGGAGTAACTAGACCAGGTGTTGACAGAGGCAGACAGCCAGTCAAATAACTGTCCCATATGTTGTCTATAGAGCTCCGTTAAGCCCAGGCCCTGTACCTTACTTAAAAGGTGTGCACTATCCAGAGCCTAAAAGAGAAAGAATGGTAAAAAAAATATATATATTGGTTTATTTGTAAGTTGCACATTTTTCTGAAAAAATATCAACAATTCAGTCAAATTTAGAACCGATTGTTCTGTTTAACTTAATGAGATTATCACACACACGGAAGCATATAACATCATGTGAAACCATGAGAAAAAAACAACAGACATAACAGTGTCTCACACTTAAAACCACTTAAACAAAAATTCACACACAGGATGCCACAAAAGCATGGAGGCTGCTAGAAACACACAAACACACACCAATAAAGCTGCGCGGAGAGGAAAGGGCAGGAACGAGGGATAGAATAGTAAATAATTAGCTGACTTTTCAAGGCAGGGAAAGTGACCTCATTTCATAGATCCCTTTAAAGTCCCTTAGGAATGGACGAGGATAGACGTTGTCTGAGTCACTGTTCAGACCCATCGGAAGAAAACTAGACAGCCCTGAGCTGTCCACTGATGGGAAATACATGCCCCTTTTCTGGGAAAACAAGTTTAGTTTTCCTCTGGGTCCAGGAATGCCTGAGGCCATTCTCACCCTCCCTCTCTTTCTTAATCCATTCCTTCCCATCCCTCCTCTAATATTGCTCCTTGTGTGAACATACACACCAATACAGACAGACATAAACACACAGTCACTGGTGGCTGATGTGGTGTCTGCTTGGCATCGGTGCCAGCTCCTTCCCTCGTTTCTCCCTGTCATTAGCCTGTAACGGCGACAAGAAGCTAGATGACATGCCGACCTCAGACACCATCGGCTTCACTTGTCACTGTTCCTGTTTGCGTCGTTGATTGGGAGGCTGACCACATGACAAAAAGCTTATTGTCTAGGTATGACTTGAGTTTGTGACCTTAGGTGGGTTCAGGAAAGCAAAAAGAGTTTATATGATGACATACCTGCTCAAAAATACCACTGAACTCTCCCCATCTGTTTTTCTCTATTTCTGCCTGTCACTTCTTTCTCCACCTTTCACCCGCCTCCTAAGGCTGAATTTAAAGTTCGCCTCCAAAGGTGCAATTTCAGCTCCCCTGGGTAAGTAGGTAATTATACAGCTGGCCATGCCCAGTTTGAAACAGTACAAATACTTACATTCCTTGAATAACGTATGCTTCATAAAACCTACTTACCTTTATAGTAGAAAGGAGGGGAAAAAAGTTAACAGTGAGGAGGAATAAGGGAGTGTGGAGAATATAAGTATCACACAGGCAAATTAATATGTTGTTAACAAGAGACTGCAGAGCCACGGAAAGGACACATTTTAAATAGTTTTTTTTTACCTTTGCAGTGAGATGTTTCTCAGTGGACAAGCTTTGGACAGAGATCAACACCTGCAGCAGCTGCAAGCTGACTGAGCTGCAGTCTGACTCGCACTGATGCAGCATTATATCCACACATGCTAACAGCTGCTCCAAGTATATAACCTGAGAGAGAAACAGAGAGAAAGAGCTTTTTAGGATTATGTTTTAGTCTTGGGGATGTAAGTCCAGTCAGGACAATTATACCTACATTTTCTTTGCTTTTGTATTGCACTGTTTCCTCGGCAAACAACTTTCTTGAAATAAAAAAGTACCATTTGTAACAGAGGATCAGCAATTCCTAATAAAAAAATGTGAGAACTTCATCCCTGTGCATTTGAGTGTATGACTGCTGTCACTTGCCAGTTAGTGTTTTGGTGAGGTCATGTTTAAACAAAGACATGCAGCTCAGGCTAAGTTCCATGCCATCACTGGGATCAAGACCTGTTTTCCTGTTTTTATGCAGCCTGTCATTAGGACTTCATGGGGGAGGGAGTTAGGAGGAGATTGAGGGGAGTTGGAAGGTAAAAGGGGGGTAAGAGAAAGACAGATTTGGAAGACAGAGTATGCATTTTTCTGTGTGAGCTGAGCTGAGAGGTAAACCATTTGGGCCATGAGGAGTACCCAACTCATGCACATACATCATATTTTCGCTCTTTGGAAACACTCAGTTTTCATTTGGCCTGACAGACAAATATAATACTTGAGCTATATACCTAGTAGGGTGCACTGCTTTTAATGAATGAAAAATAAAAAATAAAAAAAAAATGGAAAAAAGCTTGTATGTATAATATATGACTCCCAGTGAAATATGTTTACAATGTTAATCAATCCAGTCTGCCAATAAAACAAGCACATCCAACTAAAACTATCAACTTTTTTTTAAAAAATTTGAACAGCAGATCAAGCATATTGTGACAAGTGTCTACAGGTCATTGCTGGGATTCATTGTTGGTGATTGGACTGTTCAAGGGCACAAGGAGAACATGAAGTGCAGTGTCTGATTCACACATTAGTGTAGAGACACAGAGGCTTGTATATTATACATGTGCAGAAAACAACTATTAGGGTTGGACCAGAGTGCGAGTGAGGGAGAGCGGAAAAATGGTGCAGTGTAATGACTAGGTGGACACCTGGAGACAGTCAATATACACCTGGTTTTATTGGAGCAGGCACACTCCAGGGGCCTCATTATGCAGTGTGTCTATGTGTGGATCTGTTCACTGTTGGATACATCAGTCACCCAATTCCTTTTGAGAAGTTTTACCAGAAAAAGAGTTCCTATCTAATAGGGAGCTCATTCCACACAGCTACCTTGTGGCAACAAGGAAACAAACACTGTGTATGTGTGATGTCAGCCCTTGTATGGTCAGGTAAAGTTTGGTGTATATAGTTCAGATGCACATTAAGAGGTATCCAGCTGTCACACATGACAAAAGATGAAAGTGTGTTCATGTCATTAATATTCAGTAAAATGTCAAATGCTTTGACAAAGTGAGATTTTTTCATGCACAAACATGATAGAAAGATATGGAGAAAAGTTGAAAAGACATCATCCTATTGATCTGTTCCTATAGTCCAGTGTTTTCCAGCTCTGGTACCACTGCCCTGTATATCTTAGAACAGTGGTTCTCAAACTTTGGTACGCGTACCACTGGTGGTACTCGAGCTCCTTCTGGTGGTACTTGGGGGAAAATCACGACCTCGAGCGCTCTTTAAACAGCAATATCTCTGGAACAATTTAAAAGTTCGGTTAAAACGGCTTACAAGAAATGCTTGACAGCATTCACACAAATATTACTTACTTTTTGTGTGGAAAAGACGAGAGATTTCGATATTATTTTTTTTATTGAGAGATTTCGTTATTCCAAAGCTAGCTTGCTGATGGAAGAGCGTCATTTGATTAGCCAAGTAAATGTCCTATCAGATTGTCTTGCTCTGTCACATGTTGTTACACGTCCAATTGAACTGCTTTATATCATCACATGGTGTATCAAAGATCTAAATGGAAAAAGATATCCCACTCCTTACTAATTTGTGTCTCGGAAAGGACTACAAACATGTTTGGGGTGGGAGAAATCAGTCACACGACATCTTTGGCAAAGTCAATAGAAACGGCCGTCAGGTGCAATAACATGAGTGTTTTGGTTTTGTTTTTTTTGTTTTTTTTTTTTTTTTTTACAGTTTTTATACATATATATCTATATATAATAGTTAGATTTTACCCCATTATCACTAAGACATTTGTAAACACTTTTAAAATGTCCAAAAAGTCTATTATAGTTTGCTGGGGTTTTTCAATACAGATATGTGAAATTTCTTTTTTTTCCATTCATGTTTTCTTTGTCTTTGAGTCCAAAGATTTTTTTGACCCCATAATAACATGAATATGATGAATGAGTTACAAGATGATTATTTTATGAGCTATAATACACAAACAATACCCGGTGAGGATTACTCCCAAAAACCCTTTAAGGCTCTGAAGGGTATTAATTTTCAAATATAATCAAAATAGTACAAAAATGTTTACAATACACAAAATATGTTCATTCTTATTGAAATAAGTGTTGTCTTCTCTTTGTTTTTATTTTAATATCAGCCTTCTTCTTAGCCAGGTTCATGCACATGAGTTCTCCCAGTAATTAATGCTTATAAGTAGTTAACATGCTTCCTTTCTATGTTGTAGCTTTATATATTTACAACTGTGTATTTAGGTCGGTCATGGCGGTGGTACTTCGAGAGCTTGCTATTTTCCCAGATGGTACTCACTGTAAAAAGTTTGAGAACCACTGTCTTAGAACAATCCCTGCTTTAACACACCTGATTCAAATCATTGAACTTTCTCATCAAGTTCTTTGCAGCCTGTAAATGACCATTTTATTTCATTAAGCTGTGTTAAAGCAGGGTTGCCTCTAAGGCTGTGTCTAATTTCATGGACTGAATACTTTAAAGTGCGCATATGTCATTCTGGTGCACCAAGTAGTGTCCCAATTTGAGATCGGATCCACACTTCAAATGTGCACTTCGTTTGGGGCTGGATTAGCTTAAAATGAAATGTTCATGCTATGCATCTTTCACGGTCTCCAATTACTGTGCAACAGATAGAAAAGAATTAGCAGCAGTCCAGTGCTGGAGAGGACTTTCTTTTATGCATATAATTATAACTAATTACTATTTTAACACACATATTTGTTCCAGCCATAGACTATATATAAGAGGTTCCAGCAGAAAAATCGGGACGGCAGCAGCACTGTGTAGGAATATTTTTCACTGACGTTGATGTTTTAACTTAGACACACGTGTAAAAAAAAAAAAAAAAAAGCAATCCAAAGTACTGGGGCAATTGTCTGTTTTTTTATATACTGTATGTTTGTGTTTTGTGAATATTGGGATCATTAATTGGATAACAACATAAGAAGTTGCTCAGAATCACAGGTCTGGACCACATCTGTGAAGCTGTCTCATTTCAAATGGCAGGTGCACTTTGGAGTGCACAGACTACGTAGAATACTTTGTAGCCTTTGCAGTTTACGTGCTTCGAAGTAACCAGACCCTGAATTGAGACACAGCCTAAGACGGGTGCTTTTTGACCGAGCGGGTTTTGACCGAGGGCTAGTTCAGATCCAGCGCCGGGTTTTTTTTTTCGTTTTTCGACCACTTAAACTCCGGCTCCTGGATCTCAAAAACGGGTTCAATCCAGGCGCCAACTCTTTTTTTAAACATAAAAAAGCAGGAAAAATCTTATTTGTCAGAAATAGGCGGATCTGTTTGCTCTGGCTCGCTGCCTGGAAGCACAGAGTCCGTTCTTTTTTGCAGAGATCCAAATTACGAGCGGCAGAAAAAACAGAAAGTAGCCTAGTTTTAGTCTGAGAAATGGCTGTGGCAACCACAAGCTGATAAACAAATTAAATCAAGTTTAAAAAGAAGCTCAAAACTCTAACAATGAGTTTAAACACCAACTTCTTAATAAAAGAGAAGAAATTAAACATAAAACTAGGAGGAGTTCTTTTGAAGTCCCGAAGTTGAACCAGGTAAGTTCTGGCTCTAGTCCCCGCACCAGTTCTTCTTTGGTCGTAAAACGGCCGACGTGCAGGGCAGGAATACATGAGGACAAGAGTTGAGAAACATTGCGATAGGTTACTGTGGATGCATTCAGCTGTTAACAAATCTGGTTATAAAATGTCTATTTCTACCAACCCTTCATTTAATGTGAAGCCTCCATTACCAGGACAACTTTTAACACAGACACACTTTGCTGGAACTTGGAAAGTGTGTGAAATGGTGTCCATTTGTTAACGCCATGAGGGGCTTTCCTTTTAAAAGTAGCATGTAGGTTATTTATGAAACGGTCCCCCAAATAATATTGTTTTTTTTCTCTAACTAAAGGCTCACTTTATACCTCCTTTCAGGGTCTTTACTTGACCTCATCTTTAATTTACAAAAAAATATTTTTCATTCTTGCTGAGCATCTGTTATTTATTTTTGCAAGCTGTCGTTTTCCCTCAACTGAAAATGAGAAAAGAAAACAAAGTTAAAAGAGTCTGGAAGATTATATCTTACAGAAGCATCTTATATCAGCTTTCCTTTCTACAGCTCCCCACTGAGCCTTACAGTTCCTCTTGCCTCGGTTCACTTTGAAGATTATTTATATCTTATTTCATAACAGACATTCATTTTGTTCCGGTCCGACATGACTTTCTTTCTTCTCTTTGAAAATGGTTTGAAGTGCCATGTAATTCCATCATGTTACTACCAAACATATTTCTCTGAGCATTTAAAGACCTTTGTTCTTAGTCTTCAAAATCTGAGCTGTCTTTTTGTATTTGCAGTTAAATGAAATGTGATTAATCTGAAGTTATTCTATATTTAGAGTTTATCACAAAAAGAAAGACTATATGCCTGGTGCATCCATCTAAAGTAGTGATCTTTATACGGTGAGCTGCTCTTTCCTGCAATGAACTATCCCTGTTTTCACAGAAAGCTGCAGGTGCTTTGTCTGAGTAAGCGCGACAGTGACAATGCTTAATGCTTTGCCCTTAAAAACACTGAGAGGAATGACAGAGGAAGATAGATGGAGAAACAGATGAAGAGGAAGCAGAGGTCTGCCTGCATCTGTGCGGCAGCATGTGACTGCCGTCCGGTTAACTCTCTGTCTCGTTGACCCTGCTGGACAGCAACGAGGGAGGACAGGAGGAGGTCAGCCTCCCCTCCTCATTTATCACTGGCCTTGACTCGGCAGGCTTTAAAATTTCATGGATTCTTTTAATGGCATGGATAAACTGCAGACCTAATGCATGGCTATAAAAAAACAAAGCTCATGTGTTGACTTGTCTGTTCCACAGGGTCAGAGTAGCCATGCAGGGGTCACATGAAATTAGTGGAATTTTGTTATTATTATCTCAGGGAGGAAATTCTTGCTCAGAGTAGGGGGGGAAATGGGATCCTGGGCATAAGTGAGGCAGTGCTCAAGCAGCATTAGAAAATAGCTCTCTGCCAGACAGAAACAAGGCAAGCATAGTCAGTGCATGAACAAAAGATACGGTGGGATATTTCCACTGGCAAACTGGCAAGTGTTTCTAAATAAATTTCTGCTGAGTAAAAATTGGTGAGACTGTAAAAGGACAAATATCCATGCCATGTATCAAAGTTGTGTGAAAGCAAAGTTTAACAAAGACTTGAAATGTTAGATGTGGCCTGAATGTCATTTTTGCACAATTGGCATTTTGGAGAATGCACCCACTGAACTCACCATGGACAGGGGAACTATTGCAAATCCTGAGTTAAGACCTCTTAAGAGATGTGACATCCTATCAAAAACTCTACTTCTAAAGGATCATAGTAAGTAATACTATTTATGATACAATTACTGAAAACGAGAGAGAAAAAATACCTTTCTTCATCATTACAAACCATGTTTATCTTGTGGGACTAGAAAAGAAATAAGTGATACACAGTATGTGGATGAGGTTGTAGTGAATGCGAATGGGGTAGATGGTATTACTGAAAAAAGTAAAAGTAAATAAATGAAAAACAGATCCACCACATCCAAACAAAGCTTTCCACTGCTGACCTGTTGATATTCTTGGCAGACATCCGGCAGGACCAGAGTGTTGGCAATCTGCTGGAGATGTGGTTTTAGTTGGGGTTTGGAGCAACCTCCCAGTACCGCAGCCAGAACCATTAGGGGGGCCCAGGGGTGGGAGGAAGAGTATGGGGTTGTCACATGTTCCAGCATCAACTTCAGGAAAACAGGTGAAGGCACAAAGGTTCCTATCAGTTTAGCAGCTGCTAGACACTGGTGGCAGAACAGACAGGAAGAAGAGAAGAGTAAGAGACATGAGGGAGTAGAAAGGGGGACAAGGACAGGAAGTCTGTTTTTAATTTGCCACACATCAAAGATCTACACAATTCTCCAAAGTAAACAGGTGCATCCCAAGTCCTTGAGCTCTGCCTGGTGAAGTCTAAATTAAGGAGAGCTGATGGACTCACAGGGAATTTAAACAATTTTTAAATGATTTCAGGACAACAGATGTGTCCTGAAATCATCCCATCTCATTAAAATATAAAACAGATTTATTCTACTGTGCTTGTGTCACACATAAATAGGAAATAAAAGGTGATGTATGACATCCTGCTAATCTGATGAAAAGTTCTTTGAGACTCACATTATTGACCACCTCCCTCTCGGTGTCAGTACAGGCACGGTATAGGGTGGCCAGTAGAAGCTGCAGGTGCTGGGTACTGTGGTCCTCGGCATGGAGCAGCAGCACAGAGAGAAGCTGGGAGGTTCTGACTCGTGTTGGCACCAGCCAGTCAGTAATGTCATGAGAGATAGCTGGTAGCAGCCTTCCCAGGTTTCTCACTACCAACTCTCTGCAGCCCAGTCCGGGACGCTCCACTGGAGAGCAAAGAGATGATATTAGCAATATTGTTATGAGTATAATCTGTATGAGATCTTTTAACGTCTGCACCAAAATGTTGCACATATTCTACAAGTGTGTGCAATCAGCTTTGCATCGATCTGCTGGGGCAGCCGCATCACAACCAGAGACTTGAAAAGAATCAACTGATCAAGAAAGCTGGTTCTATTAAGGGAGTATGGAGCCGCTGGAGCTGATCATCAAAAAGAGAATGCTGCACAAGCTGATGAAGATGATGGAGGATTCTTCACACCCTCTCCATAACACAGTGATGAAACAACAGAGTGTGTTCAGTGAGAGACTTGTTCAGGTTCGATGTAGGACTGAGAGGTACAGAAAATCATTCCTTTCAGCAGCCATCAGGATCAAGAACAAAACAATTTGATTGTTTTTTTCTTTTCTTCTTCTTTTTTTTTTTTTTAAAAAAAAGCTACAATTTTAATTTCCCTGAAAAATGGATAAATAAAGTATTCTTCATTTTTATTTATAATGCATATTGGAAACAAATTAATTTGTTAAAAAGGCACATGTAAGGAAGAATATATACATAATCCAGTGTTTACAGACTGAGCTCAAGCTTATCACATTTTCCACACACAACGTTTTGAGATTTCCTCCCAGAGGATTTATCAGAGCAATGGAAACACTTCTAAAATAGCTAGCTACTTTTCTATTTTACATTCCCAAACTCCCTCTCTTTCTGCCCCACTACAATATTCTCCCGTTCCAAGAGGCACACTGATGAGAAAGGACGAGAGGAGAAAAAGGAAAAAAAGATAAATTAGATAAATAAACCACAACAAGCCCAAACAAGACAACTTCTGGTTATTTCTCACTGTCTTGTAGTGACCTCTTCACACTGGGAGGGCTGGCAGATTTATGAAGACAAGATAAACAAAGATAGAGAAAAAGCCCAGTTTTTTTTTTATTTTCTACCCATTCTGCTTTTGTCCGCGGGCAGAGCCAGTATGCATTCATTATGTGACATATGAAGCTGCGGAAATTGCACGAACGCTTTAATCAAGTATACAGGTAATGAACCAAAGCAGAAACACTTATCCTGGCGCTTTAGGCAAAATATGGTGGCCAAGTTCAGGTTCATGTAGATACCACACCAAATAGAGCAAATATGTTTACCTCCTACCAAATGGGACCACTTTGGCCACTTCTTCATCACGCACAAAACTCAGTCTTCCCATTCATTAACCCATAACACATGTTTATTTACTGATTCTCAAGGTCTAGGGTATAGGTATCCAAAGTTGATCCTCAACAGCAACTTTCCTGAAGGTTTCAGGTGTCTTCTCCTGCGACACACTAACATTTAATGATTTAGTAAATATGCTTGGACAGAAGATTACAGAAAGATGCTGAGAAGAGCCAATTAATTTGAATAAAGTGTGTTGGAGTGGGGAAACATCTAGAACCTGCAGGACTGGATTCGATGTGGATTGACTTTAACCCCTCTGTGTGATGCATTGGCATTTAACAGCTCGAACTGCAAAGTGTAACCAATGAAAAACACCATACAAACGCTGAACAACTGTGGCTGTAAAAATGTGAAAGTTAACTTTAGAGTCACTGTTTGTGTGGTTGGAGCGCACTACTATACCACTTACTACAAGATTATTTGCTCATTATTTCAATGGCTCAGTGAAAGACCTTTAGTCTTATGTTGGGGGGGTCTTATTTATTTATATTACTTTGTTTTCTTGAAATACTTTAACAAACAGATGCAGACTGCTGCCACATTGACTGACCTCCTGCTGGGTAGTGTAGAGGTGGTGTGAGAAGGAAGTCCATCTTGTCCTTGATGTCATCTTCATTTTCCTTCTCCCATTGTGTGCCTATCTGCCTCCATAAATCAGCTGCTAGAAGTCTATAAAACATGGGGGGAAATCCTTATATTGCACTGTATCCTACAGATTGGAAGGGGAGATGTTCCCTTCAATGTTAAGCTCTGTTATGACATAACTATTGAATATTATAAATTATAAAGCGATTTTTTTGTACTGCTTTCTATGAAGTACTAAAGAGTGAAGAATGTAGATGTCATCTATAACCTTATTTCTGGAATCTCATCACTGATGCTGCTCAGCAGGAGTGGGATGAGTTTATGGAAATATGAATATCGGTCTCTCATGTGCAACAGCCAGCCACCAACAACCACAGTCACAGCTTTTCTCACCTGGATAAAAAAAAGAAAGAAATAATGCTTCATTCTAATGGGGAAATATTACAACACAGACATAAAGCAATTCAGATTTTGAAGACAAGCAAATAACCCACAGACATTTAATAAGAAAGGCAAATCTCCCAAAGAACAACTTGAACAGAATTAACCTGTGGTGAGTCGTCAAATAGTCTTTGTGCGAGGTGTGAGAGTACGTCGTCCACATTTTTTCCGCTGCCATGCTGAATGACCACACCGGTGGCTTCGATGACTGACACGCGGACTCGGGAGTGTTGATGGGCTATCGTCAACATGAGAGGTTTGACAAGACTCTCAGCTTGCAAATGAAAATGCTCTGAAGAAAAAGATATCAAATGAATGTCAATACAATCAGTAAAGTTAGTTTTGTCTGCAAAATATTATCATGACTAAATGCTGTAAACATTATTAATGTTTAGTATTTTCAGAGCTTATTCCTTTTGGCATAGTTTTTTCAACATTAAGGTTTCATCATTCAGAGTTCCTCCATATTTTCCACTTTAATTAAATGTTTAATCCTTGTTGGCCGACATAGAAAATGGGGCATAGCTTCAAATAAAATGTGCTTGCTGTTAGGACTACTACAGCAACAAATAATTTTTGTAATCATTATTACATTAGAATGGTTACAAATTAGTGTTTTAACACTTAACATATGTCATATGTCTATGTCTATGTTATTAAATAACATTTGTTTCAAATGAGAATAATTGTGGACATGCAGCAGCCCCACAGACAGTGCATGTGCGCTTCGTAACCATGGTAACAAACTTTCAGCAACAAAAGCTCCTCTACTAACCTGGGACACGATTTGCAAAGTACACTGTGCATTTGCAGCTTTCTCTTTTTACATCCGGGAAAGGGTCGACGATAGTTCTCTGCAGTATGTTGATCATTTCACTCAGATAGGGCGATAAATGCTTCCCACAAAGCTCCACTGTCAGAGTCAACATCTCCACGGCAGACAGCCGAAGTTCTTCCGCTGGCTCCATGATGTCTTTCTCGCCTAACCGCTGAGCCAAACAGGGCATTAGATACGGCAAAGATTCCTCCGGTTTGGGTACATTTCGAATAAACTCGGTTATAATCGCAATAGTGATTTCCCTGCATCTTTCCATCGGGTCTGACAGACATTTGAGTAGAGGCTTCAGAAGGGCAGAGAAGACTTCCTGTAAGACGCTACTGGAATGCCCTTTATCTATCGTCTCCTTCTTTATGGACTCGAGAGCCCTCTTTCTGGTCGCCTTGTTGTCCTCATTTAGACAGTTTAAATTTCGGGCGAGTCCTCTCAAAATTTCAGAGGCAGCATGCCCATCTCCAACCGCTGTCGCTGCCATCTTGACTATCGCTATAGAAACCAGTGGCTCCACGACAAAAATGACTCCTTTACGACAGCTTCAGATTCAAATCTTAAAACTTTATTTGCACTGACAATTCAGATTCCGGTTAATGCAACAGTTACCTGCTGTTTCTGCTCATGTTAAAAACATCAACCCTACTCAAAATCCTTGGAAAAATAAATTTCATAAGGATAATATACAGATAAAAAAAAGAAAAAAGAAAGAAAGAAAAAAGACAATGAATGAGCATCATTACCGTTATGATTTTACACACACACACACACACACACACACACACACACACACACACACACACACACACACACACACACACACACAC
>JBAMHX010000023.1:12712595-12768955 GCA_037177515.1 Pseudomugil tenellus | reverse complement strand
CACACACACACACACACACACACACACACACACACACACACACATACACACACACACACACACACACACACACACACTCATATATATATAAACAAACTACATAAATAAAAACTTTATCAATCATAAAATGTCCTTTTAAAAGATCAAATAAAATGGTTAAGTCACCATAAAACTAACTAATCAATGGCTTTCAATCTTTAATGTTGAAGATGGAATAGACCTTCTAAGGTCCAGAAAGAAGGTCTTTTTGTTATTTAAAATTTTCGGAATTGTAATGATGAATGTTTATCAGCCCTGTCATGGTTTGATGCCAGAACTGAAGCCCCGAATTAGTGCATAAGAGAACCAATCTGATATGATATCAACCTCTCCAAAATAAAATAAAAAAGTAAAAATGCTGTAATGGAAAGATGTAAGTTAGAATTATTTTGTGTTGGTAATATAAGCTTGTTACTTCTCTCTATTTCTCTCTCACACACACTTTATCAGCCTGCAAATGGGTTGCCGCGTGCTGGCTGCTGCCGGCCTCGAGAGATCGCCGCTGCGGTCGAGAAGATGACAGACTGACGTCATCGGGACTGACGCAGAGCGGAGCGATAGCAGAGAGAGGCAAAGCAGCAGCAAGAGCAGCATCCCAGCTAACCAACCGTACCCCATCAATCTCACACCACCAGTAAGGTGTTTTCTCACTGAGCATCCTCCAGGAATAACGGTAAGAACAACCGCGCGAGGGCCTTCTGTAGAATGCTTACCGAAATACAGCTTAGAACAGACTCATGCGGTAATGTTCATGATATTGGTAGTCGCAGTAATTTCCCTTCATTGTGGGTTGGTTGTCATTGTAAGGTTAGCAAAGCTAGCGCTGTTAGCTGCATCCTGGATGTGTTTGAACAGGTGCTCAGTTCCATCACAAGCGTCACAGTTTGTTTGGTAAAAATGATGTGTGTGTGGACACTGCTGTAGCTTTCATTATGCCCAAACTGTACCTAATAAATGCTATAAATGCTAAATGTATAATTCTGATTTGTAATGCTGTGATAACCGTTTTGAAAGCGTGATGTCTCTTCGAGGAAGTGAAACAAGGTAGTCAAACCTGCTTGCTTCCTGTCAACATGATGCTGAAGAATCTAGACCATAGACAATTACTGCAGACCTATACTATTTAACTCCTTTATTTTTTAAATATTGGTTTCTGATAATTTATTTATTTGCATCAATGAGAGTGGGGTTTTCCAAAATGTAATTAAAAGAAAGAAGAACAGAAAACAAAACATTAAAAGGACATATATGATAACACGCCGGGTATGTTAGGATGGAATTCAGTATGTTTACCAGTAGCCCTTGTTCTGGTGGGATAGTATTTTACATGCTTTAGGTTGTAAAAGGTTGAGACCAAATGTGTAAAATGTAAATAGGACCAAGTTTGGTAAGTAAATACCATTTAAAACCAGCACAAATATTCTTGTTTTAGTAATACCCTCCAAGTTTTAGGGACCAATTGTGGTACTATTCAGAACAAAATCTGCATGCTTGATAAGGATTTTCAGTTGAATTCTGGGTCTTCTTAATAATTTCTGTACTGAAATATGCATCTATAACAGCGTTGTGATGATAAAACAGGCAGACAATGCTTCTGTATGGGCAGACAGGGACGAAACCTTGCACACACACACACACACACACGTAGCCAGTTAACAGAACTCCATCTGACGGAAGTGCTGTACAAAAAGTGCTTTCTAGCTGGACTCTAAAACTTCTTCTGTGTGAGGACGAGGCACTGTGAGCGCTGCTGGACGGTGTGAGTCCTGTGACAGGACCAGTAGCTCTCTGAGAAGTAGTAAATCAGTCTCAGAAAGTCTTTAAAAACACCTGGAAAAGTCGCTAAACTGGTCTCTAGACTTGTCACTAAAGAGTTGCTAGAACTGTCTACAAACTCACTAAATATGCACTTTTATAGCCATGTTTCGATGTGTGCATAAGAGAAATCAGTGTTCCAGGAAATTGTGCATTGACAAATGTTCCACGTCATTTGGAAATTAGACTAAATGCATTCATTTTTAAAATTGTAATTAATTCTATTATAAAAAAAATGCATTTTCATTCCCTGTGAGATAAATTGTGATATGAAACAATACATTCTTTCATATCACAGGGATTTTCAATAGAAGATCTGCTGCACTGCTGCCATCTTTTTGACCTGCACTGTTCTTACTAAATTTTGTCTGTGTTACTAGTATAGTTTTTGCTTGTATTTAAGAGTTTTTCTTATTGCCATGAAAAAAAGTTTTGATCCATGATGTTTCATTTATTGCCCATGTTGGAGTAGTTGTAAATGAGAATGGATGGGCTTCTCATCTGTGTCTGCAGGCCGTAGATGGACAATGAAAATGTTGAGGTCATTTGACTACAGTGTGGGACCTGCGATGTGACTATTGCACACAAGTACATTGATGAAAATGCTCAAACGATACATTATGTGGCTCTAATAATGTTTGAAAGTTTCACACCTCATATGTGTCCACTTGTACATCCCATTTACCGTCATTGATGCTGGCTTTTAGGGGTGCTGTAGCAAGGGCGATGACATCCATCCTGTTCAGCACATTTCATTTCATTACATTTGTTTTGCACATTATTTATCATAATCTATGTCTTGGAAAAGAGTTTGACTGGCCAAACAACAATAACAACAACAACAAAAAAAAAAAAACAACAAAAAAAGCATAAACCTTAAAACTGGATTATAAAGTTGTATGTCTTGAGGTGCTATAATATCAATGCATGTCTTTTGGAACTTAACATTTTTGAGTAACTTCCTTGATAAGATGTTAGGTTCACCATTTATAACGTGATTGAAATGTGATGAATGACGTTAACTTATTTACAACAACTTCAAAAAAGAAAAAAAAAAGTTTTTGCACATTTAAATATGATTCCAATGGTTTCATTGACCCAAAGATTTGGATTTTCCACATTTACTATTTGATTAAGTGTTTGGTGAACCAATGAACTTGTATATATGACCAACTTTAGTGCAGGTATATGTAAACGTATAACACAAATGGGTCTGTAACAGTTTGAGACAACATGAGACAACATGAGACAACATGAGACGTGCAGGAAGTTGTCAACAAATGGCAGCTCATGTCATAAAAGGAGGTTTTCACCTTAAAAAACATTCCTCCTCTATTCTCTTTTATTCATCTATTTCCATGCTTTTTGTGCACCCCATTTTGCCCCTCCCATGTATATTTTTGTTCTCCTCAAACCCCCCCTTACACTGTTCTATCCCACTTCTCTGTTCTGCTTTCCCTCCCCTCCTCTCATGGTCCACCCTGTTTTCTCCCACTGCCACAGAGATAAAAGATAAGATGGCCACCTCCTCCTCCACTCTGGAAGAAGACGAGAGTTTGAAGAGCTGTGAAATTTTTGTGCAGAAGCACAACATCCAACAGATCCTCAAAGAGTGCATTGTGAACCTTTGCATCGCTAAGCCTGAGCGTCCTATGAAGTTCCTGCGGGAGCATTTTGAAAAGCTGGAGAAGGTTAGTGATGACCAGTAAAGTTTGAGCCTCTGTCTGCAGTGTGCTGCTCTGTGAGATGTTGTTTAAATGGCCATGCACCTTTTTAACCTGACACATATCCTACTTATTGTCTTTCTATTGTGCAAATGACATTTCTTTAAAATGAGAAAAACTAAGGATGTACAGTTTTTATAGTTAATCACTGTTTATATTTACTATCTCAATGTTTCATGCTGTATACAGTGACCATATTTGCTTTTCTACATTACTTTAGTTTAGCTAAAGTTTACATGAGGGAATGAGCAAAGACTGAGTTTGTTATAATATTGTTCATTTTTCTTCCTATAATAGGAAAATCTATTAGGAAATGTGAGAAGGGCACTCATAAAAGACCAGTGTCCAGCTTGAGAACTCAGACAGCAGACTGTTTGTATCTGCCTTTCTATTGGTCTGTCTGTCTCTGACACAGAGACAGAAGACATGGTACAGTTATTAAAAAAAAGCTACTGTACATAAAATAGATCAGACTTTTCTGAATGAAAATAAAATAAAACTCACAACATGAAACTGAATTCAACAGAATTCATGTAAACACATTTTTTTACATTTTACCATGACTGCTTACTGTGGAAGTATACATATGTGTACTGATTCTGACACCACTAGAGTGATAAAATGATGTGTACATGCAGTATACTTTCACAAGAACACCATACTGCCAATTAAAAATAAACTTAGACCAATTTTTTGTGATGTACATTTATGAAATGTTAGAAGAAATATATACATGTTATATACAAATGATTACGTCTTCAGTTTACAGTAGGTTCCCACAGCATTTAACCTTGATGCTTGCTTGTTATTTAGTTTTGTTCATGCAGAGGCCCGGTTGGCTAGGCTGCTCATGAGTGAATCATGAGATTTGTTTGTTTAAACAAGGAGCTCTTCTCTGACACCATTGGTACAAAAAGCTCATAAAGGTGTATGAGTGAAGCTGCTGCATCCTCATGTTGCACTCAAGAGAATTCAGCCTAGGGAGGAAATTGTTAACAAGAGAAGTAATTGTGATGAGAGATCAGATAAAGGACTTAAGTTCACTATCTTTATGCCTGGGTGGTGGTGGGGGTGGTGGTGGGGGTTTCCTTGCTGCAGTGTAATATGTGTTTGTGTGATCCCATGTGAGGGTCATCTGATTAAAGCTTTTATTAACGTACTAGTTGTCTCTTTCGCACAAAACAAATTCTTCATAGGCTTGATGAAAATAATATACACTCTTATGTACAATTAAAATCCTGCAATGCAAAAAAAACCCAAAACAAGTCCCATTAAGTTGTTCTGTGTGTTTGCATGTCCTGCAATGTTTTGTGTTACAGCTGTTCTCAGAATGATCAAAGAGACTTTGCATAAAAACAGCAACGAGCTGATTGCAGCGCTGCTGCTGTAATGCTGCAGAGTCAGAGAGGCAGCAGGAATACTAATGACCCATAAAAAGCTCAGCTGAAGGAAGTTACAAGTGGTTCATACTTAAGATAATAATAATTTAATTAATGTATTTATCAAAATTATGAAAGAAACACTTAAGAAAAGACAATATCTTGTGTATTACAAAAAAAAAAAAAAACCCAAACGTAGGTGTTCAGGTGCTGCTTTGGTCACAGGAGCTATGTTTTTCATGCAGATTTAGCCGTATCATGCATGCTGCTGCTTACACAAAAGCCCTCAAACAGTCTGCATCTGTGCTTCTAAGTCTTCTCCAGGGGAACATACATTTCTAACTCTGTTGTCTTTCTCTCTGCAACCGACCTGCAGTGCAACAACCATCACGCTAACATTTAAATGCATAATAGTTCTATTGCTTCCATGATCGGATAATAAAAAGACTGTTTTTCCATCCTTTCAGCATGGCACGAAATGTTTTGACTAGAAAGAGAAATTTGGTTTGGGGTTTTCCTTAATGAAAACATACACATTGATGCATTATTGGAAACATATCCTCCCCTTTTAGTTTTTGCTGTATGAGATTTATATTTTTTATGTGTCTGGTAAATAGAAAAGCACACAGATTGTGGTTTATTCCACTATTTGAACCAAATATTAGCATTTCTCCCTGTGTGCATTGTCCAAGCACAATCTTTTATATTGATTAACATATATTTTGTTTAATAACATTTGCGTTATATTATAGTCAGCCAGGTGTTTGGAGTAACTGCAGCCTTCCTTTTGTTATAAAGAGAAGTTTGAAAATATTCTGGTCAACTAATCCAGATCTGTGTTCATATTTGAGGTCAGTCATTCGTGGAGCTGAAATGGTCCATGAATGTTTTTGTGGTGGCCTAGTTATTTAAGAGGCTTACTGTGTTCCTTTCTAACCACACAGGGTTACCTTCAGGACAAAATTTCATTTAATTATCCATGCCCATTAAATCTGATTTAATCCGAAAAAATTGCTATTAGTGAAAGATTATCCTAAATGGAAAAAAAGATACAGAAATGTGAGTGCTTCGCTAAATCGTGTGCGTCACATTTGACTTGTTCAAGTTGTCATTTAGGTCAGGAAGCTGTTAAAGGGGGGGAAGAAACTTCTTCCATGACAATTTATCCTGTATTTTATCTTCCATGCTCGGGTTTTTTTTCTTCCCTTCTCATGGCCATTCTCGTCAGCACTCGTCGCCCACGACAGGCGGTAACCTAGGCAACAGTAGAGGATGGATAGACTAAACAGTGTATGGTGTAGGTATACACAAAGTTCATTTCTTGTGTTATCTATTCAGTTTTTGTTGTTGTGATGAGTATGTATTCCTTTCCCCTCTTCTTGACAGCCATAACTTCATTTAAATTCTGCTTTGCATCCATTTCATATGACAGCTTCAGGCTGAAAATCTTTTGTTCCATTATTCACTGTTGGTGAATAGTGTTTGTCCCATTTCCTTCTTTAAACATGCTTTCTTTCTTTCTTTCTTTCTTTCTTTCTTTCTTTCTTTCTTTCTTTCTTTCTTTCTTTCTTTCTTTCTTTCTTGGGAGAACACAACATTATATGTCTGGCTAATTTGATTTAAACTCTTGTATTAATATAATAACATGTCTCGATCCTTTTCATCTTACCCATTTAGGCATGGTAATGATGCCTTTAATCTGAACTGTAGCTTCAGGTGTTTTTTCTTTGTGTTTCTGTTAGTTTAGTGTGTAATTGCAGAGGAGTTTCATCTATTTAAGAGACATCCTTTTTGTTAGTGTGTATTATGTACTGTAACTTTTTCGCAAAGTTCCTCATTTACAATAAAGTTGTAGTTAAACAAACTCACATCTTAGTTGAACTTAAAACAACATAACAAGTTTTCGATATAAGGCCAGTGTAAACTATCGTTACCAAAATGCAGTGTTTGAGTACTTTTTTCCAGGGTAATGTGCAAGTGATTGCTGTTACATTCTACTTTAAATATTTAAATCAATCTTTTACAGCCATAATAACAGTCCTTATCAGCTGGAAATGCCAGGATGTAATGTGTGAGTGTTGATGTAGCACTTAGAGTGAGCAGCTTCGACCACAGATGCTTTCCTGAGTCAGACATATTGTTCTTCGTCCTATACAGTGACCAATTTAAAGCTGTCCTATGTACAAAAACCAGTGTTGGCCAATTATATTCAACTTTTGGGATTTATAAAAACATGACTTTACGGGAGAATGTCGCTATCTCCACGCAAACCATGAGCAGGTGTACGTACAATATCTGGAGATGTGAGAATCAGCAACTCCTACGGCGGAAGAATAAAACCAAATAAATTATGTGAAATTTGAGACATTTGTAAAAAATCCACCCTGCCATTTACATTTTGTTCAGAAAAATCAAGGAAGTCAATCTTGAGACATTTTCTTTTGGCTTAAATAACCTCCCCACTCTAAGCAGTCCTGAGGTTTTAGTTTCTCATTATAACGATACCTAGTTATACATTATAACCTCAACAACCTTCTCAACACCTTTGCTCCACTGAAACACAGATGTGTTTCTTTCTCCCGCTGTGCTCCATGGTTCACTCCTTCCCTCGGCCAACTCAAATCTAAAGGGTGCCAGCTTGAACGCCTTGTCAGGAAAACTGGACTCACCATTTACAAGGACGTGTACAATAAACTCATTTTTCTATACAAGGACTGTATTGCTTCAGCAAAATCCTCATACTACTCTGGCTTAATCTGCTCTAGTGAAGGAAATTCCAAATCTCTCTTCTTTGTTCAATAAGATTGCAAGACCCCCGGACTCCTTCCCTTCTCATCTCTACTCAACTGACTTCTGTAACTCCCTTTTGTCCTTCTTAATCTCAAAGATCTATGAACAGTTCCAATCTGGTTTCCGTCCACTCCACAGCACAGAATCAGCTCTCAAAATTACTAATGACCTCCTGATGGCAGCTGACTCTGATCTCCTCACCATCCTCATCCTCCTGGATCTTACCGAAGCATTTGACACAATTTCTCACAGCACCCACCTAAATAGACTGGCATCCCTCGTTGTCTCTCATACATCTCTCACCTGGTTTTCTTCATATCTCTCCGGCAGTTCATTCAAATTAAGGCTCACTCTTCAAAACCATTCCCCGTCACAGCTGATGACTGTTCATTATTTATATTCCCTTCTGTTCATTATTTATGTTCTCCTTCTTGTCACCATAATATAATAAATATAATATCAACTTTCACTCTTATACCGACGACACCCAGGTCTACATCTCCTCTAAACCAAACTCTTCTCTTCCACCTACCTCCCTCTCTGACTATCTTCGAGACATCGAATCATGGTTTTCTTCTTATTTTCTCAAACACAAAAGGAGTAAAACAGAGGTTTCTTGCCTCCACTCTAACCAAGTCTTACAGTTTCTCCATCAACATTAACAGCCCCACTATTCTCCACTCCCCTCAGGTTAAAAGTCTGGGCATCATTCTTGATAGCACTCTTTCATTTCAAGCACATATCAATAGCATCACTCGGTCTGGATATTTTCACCTTTGAAATATCAGGTTTCGAAGGTTCATCTCTCACTCCACAGGATGCTGCCATCCTCACCCACAGTCTGGTCACTTCAAGAATCAATTACTGTAACTCACTTGTCTTCAAAACAAATCACTCCATAAACTGCAGCTCCTCCAGAACTCTACTGCTGGTCATCACTCGTACCTCTTCCATAGAACACATCACACCTCTTCTCCAACAACTCCAGTGGCTCCCAATAAAACACAGAATCAGGCCCCTTGATATCTGTCTGATCTACTACACATTGCCACTCCATCCCGTACTCTCAGGTCATCTTCCTCCATTCACCATTCTCCATTGTTCCCTCTGCCCGTCTAACCACCATGAGGAGGAGAGCCTTCAGTTGCTCTGCTCTCCAGCTATGGAAATCACTCCCACCTCAGCTTAAATTGGCCTATGCACTTTAACCTTTTAACTGTCTAAATTGTGTTGTTTTAATCTAAATGTTTTAAAATGATTTTATTCTCATGTAACTTTATGTAAGGTGACCTTGGATTTTGAAAGGCGCCAAGGAATAAAATGAATTATTATTATTATAAAATCAAATATAAACTGTCACTTAAAAATGTCATCGATACTGAACCATCTGGATTTACAACAGAAATGTTGTTAATAAGATCCAGTTGTAGTAACCAGTAAAATATGTTCTGTCATTGTGAAATTAAGGTCTACATGTTATCAAGCCATTTCACACAGCTAATCAATACAGTTTACAATATGTGGCCGATGGCTATGCACATTAAGTTCTACACAGGATATTTTCCTCCGCCTTCAGATATACAGAAAAGAAGTAATTGTTGGATATGAAATGCATTGCGACGCGCAAAGATGCACAATGTCTTACCTGTCTCTGCTAGAGGACATGACGCGTGGAAGACTCTCAAGTGAGAACATTTCTACAGATTATGATCGGCTCTTGAGCCGGTTCGGACTGCCTGTGCAACAGGAGGAACAAGGCCGTGCCAGGAGATACCGGGCCGTGCCAGGAGGAACCAGGCCGTGGCACGGGGAACTAGTCCATACCTGGAGGAAACAGGCTGTGCCAGAAGCAACTCCGCCAGGCCAGGAGGAACCAGGCTGTGCCAGGAGGGACCAGACTGTTCCAGGAGGGACCAGGCTGTGCCAGGAGGAACCAGGGTGTGCCAAGAGGAACCAGGCCGTGCCTGAAGGAAACGGGCTGTGCCAGAAGGAACTAGGTTTTGCCAGGTGGAACCAGGCTGTGCCAGGAGGAACCAGGCCGTGGCAGGGGGAACTAGGGACATGCCTGGAGGAAACGGGCTGTACCAGAAGGAACTAGGCTTTGCCAGGAGGAACTAGAGCTCTAGTTCCTCTGCAAATTCTGAAAACTGGCATCTTCCAAAGGTAACTGGGTTGGAGAAGAAGTGAGCAGCCCTGACTTGTCAGCCAGAGTGCAAGGAAACAAAAATGTACCCCACAGCCAGTCACAGCGCGATGAGGCGGAGCATTGGGCTGATCAAGATCATGTGCTTCATAACATGGCACTAAATAGGAACTTGCCACGATCATCAAAATACAATTGATGTCCATGACCTCAAACCCCCTCATGTTAGAACCATACGCTTTGTGCAGCGTCTAGAGTGACACAACAGACACAATGTGCAGAAATCTGATGTACTTACAACTTTTTGATTTAGTGTCATTTCTGCAAGGATGGTCTTTCTTTCTCCCGAACTCCTGCATCACCTACTTGGTGGTGCTGAGAGTGTTCCTCTGTTAGGACATGGTTGTCAGAGGACATGGTTGACAGAGGTTGCCAGCACAAGGTGCTGTGGAATCATTGAGGTAACTTCTGTTACCTGCTGACACTCCTCTGCCTTTCTGGTACAGGTGATGTCCATCCAGCTGATCTTCATCCTGTGTCCACAAAATAAAGATTTTTACATTTTACAGCTTTATTAAGTAGAATTTCTACTCATATTGCAGAAAATTCCTCTCTTTTGCTTTTTTTCCCGCTGAGCCGTGATGGAAATGATAGATAGATATTTATCGGGGCGTTCACCTGACATTTTATAGCCAACATAGAGACGTGACAAGGCGATTCCTTGTCATGCGGCAAATTTAGTGTTGATCCTAATGTATAAACAGAAACAGATGTGGGACATGCATGCGCACTGCTTTAAAAATCAGAAAGTAAATTTACGCATGCATGTCCGTGGGTTAGCCACATGTTTGCTACGCAAAGTTTTTTATATGAGGCTCCTGGTATCTTAAAAGTGCTGTTTCTGGCCTCGGCTACAAAAAACAAACAGCAACAAAAACATTTTCTTTTAGCGGATATCCAGTCTTTCTCTGTTGGATCCCATGAGGGCAACTGTAATTACTTCAGATGTGTCCATCTTCTTCTGCAATTTTCACTGTTACTTCGGTGGGAATAACACTCTGATCTTTGCATAACATGCCATCTGGGATCTAGATGTTCAGACCAGTACCATCCTTTCTAAACGCCATCTGTAGATTTGTGGTGTTTAGACATTAGTCTAAGCACCACATAAAAGGCCTTAACACTAGTATATCATCTTTGCTAATAGTTATACTGATCTAAGGTACTGGTGGGTTTATGTTATACACAAAAGAATTCATCAGAATGGTTTTAATTGGCAACTATTTTCCACCTAATATTGAAAACCTAGTTTTGTACATTTACATATTAATTCATTATTGAATACTCTTATTTTTAAATGTATTTTCCAATGCTGTTTCTAAAAAGTAAATAACACAATTCATAAATTTGGTTAAAAATAGGTTAGAAATGTGATTCCTTTTTCAATGTCATTTTCTTTTTTTGGTGTGACTTAAAATTAAACAAGAAAGAAATTAAAAGGAAATTACAACAAAAAATCATTAAAATCACAATCAATTCCAGATTAAAGAAACATTAAAACTTCAGGTTTTCCATGTATCACTGCTTCAGCACACCTGAGTCAAATCAGCCAGTCATAGTGCAAAACTTTATTGGCTGCTGGATCCAAGCCTGGTGTATTGAAAACCTGCAAGACGGCAGCTCTCGGGGACAGACTTTGGAAACTGCCGTTCCAGTAGCAGTGATTCAATTCAGGGTCTGTACACTTCCAAGTGCAAATTTGCCGGCTGCATACATCACCGTGCAAATATTGTTCCATTTGGAAGTTCCCTTCTAATACCGCCTTTGTATGGCTTCAGACCTCTGCATTGGACGCAAGATATAAAGATATATAGCAGCCATCAAGTGTTGGCAAGGATGTTTTTTAATATGCATATATACACACAGATTCGTCCCAGCAGACAAACTGAGACGGAAGTAGCATTGGATCCCATGATCACAAATTAATTTAATTACATACGTCGGACTAGGGTTTTTTTTGCTGGACAGGATGTGCTCAGTCAGAGCAGAGAGCTTCACTGCGCTTAGTCCAAAGAGAGCTTGTTTGGCAGCCTCCGCCACATGTTTGTAGTTTAGTAATAATTACCGTAGTTTGTAACACGCAGGTAAATCAAACTACATAAAATTTGATTTACTGGCACCATTGTTTTTTGTTTTTTTTTTATTTTCATGTTTTTCATAGAAAAATGGAATTACTTATTGGATAAACATGACATATGAAGTTGCTAGGCAACAGAAGACTAGAGCTCAATGGGTAATTCTCGTACACTAGGTAGGCTGTCTTATTTTACTAATGGTAAGCGCACTTCAGCGTGTGCAGACTTCGTAGAACACTCTATAGCCTATGCAGTCTGCACACTGAATCGGGACACAGCTAATGACATGGAGCCTGGCTATTTAGCATTGATATGATGTTTCTGTTTCTAAAACAACAAAACCACTTTTCCTAGCTTCAGCATATAGTCATCTAGAGTGATGAATTCTGTTGACCTCTCTGGCATTTCTGGCATTTTTTTCTTTTAGCATTTCTCCAATATATGTATGCTTTAAGGAGAATGCTGAAGTTTTGGCTCTTCTGATTTAGCCTTTAAGGGGAGACTGGAATCTGTTTTTCTTTGTATGAGATGAAAACCATTATGAGCATTATTCTTTGACATCACTTATTTTCATACAAATGTTTCATCTTAAGATGTTGTATAAAACTTGTTGGAAAATGCTCAACGTAAAGACAAATGGCTGTTAAACTGTTCTTATTTTCCACTTTAAAATTTTTCCATACAGCTGGTAGGTTTAGTAGCACTATGCTAAAGAGAAGCCGCATTATGTTGGGGATGGTGTAAAAGACAACATAGGTGAGGTGTACTCATTAAATTAAATTCCAGTCAATTACAATTATTGTGTTCAGTGACAAGAAAAATAAGGGTGGAATAAATACAGAAAAGGTCAAATATACAATTTATATTTTTTTTAAAAAAAGAATATTTATAGGAATTGGAACATGTCTTAGGGTCTTGAGAACAGAGAAAGGAAAAGAAAACCTTTCATGAAAGAATATGAAGTGCCTAAAGTGAAACATGAGCCAAACTCATGATAACCCTGGGAGTAAGGAGGGGTGGAGAGGAGGAAGGGGAACTCTGCTTATCATAACATGATACCAACACTTTAAAATAGCCCTAAACAAGGACACTGAAACTGCTTTTTTGTATTTTAAAAGTAAAGTTATTATTTATTTTAAGCATGTAATTAACTGCATTTGTATGTGACTGCGTGGTGGTGTGGTGTTGGCACTGCAGCTTCACAGGAAGAGGGTCGCTGGTCCTGCCACTGTCTAAAGACATGAATGTTAGGTTGATTCAGAATTGTCCTTGGGGGTGAATGTGTGTGTGACTGCTTGTTCGTCTCTCCGTGTTGGCCTGTGATGGACTGGCGACCTGTTCAGGTTGTACTTCGCCTTTCGCCCAACAGTTGGGATAGACTCCAGCTGCCCATGAACCTTCACTGGAATAAGCAGTACAGATAATGGATGTATGTAACCTTGTATCCACTATCTATATTACAATGTTGATAATGGTGCTATAATCATAACTTGACTTGAATGATTTGTGACGTCAGATCAGTTTTGTTAAGCAGTATCATGACAAAAGAAACGATAAGCTACTAAAACCCAGAAGGATCATATCCCTGCGCATATACATGAAAGTATAACTAAAGCTCACATAATACATGTCAAGCAAAACTGTTACAAACCCTGCTGAATCCGTTTATGGGAGATTCCTTCATATTGTTGAATTCTTCACTCTGTCAACGTGTCAATCATCCGTTGACCCCCCCCCCCCCAAGCCTGTAAAATGAGAAGACTTCAGCTGTCACCAGGATCTATCACAACACATCCACCAGTCCCATCGAAGGCCCCTGATTGACTATTCATCTGTAGGGTGTCGCTGTTGATTGTTGAGTCTGCTGAGAGCATTTAGTAGAAAATTATGCTTCAGTTAATTTGTCCTTTTTGTTTATTTTTGTCCATACCTCCCCTTTTTTCTGTTTAACAACATTACTATGTATGCATATGCAATATGAGGATCACAGACTTATAAACCAAAGTTAAAGTCTGAGTCACAAATAGTGTTTTACATTTAGAATTATGTAAACTTCCCTTGTAATTACTGAGTCCATACAAAGTTTTCACCCAATAACACGATGATGACAATGAGGCAGTTTGTCAAATCATCCCAGGAGGTTTGCAGTGACCCAGGTCTATACATCAGCCTTCCAAGCACCCTCCACGGTGGTCCCTCTTTAGTTTTACTCATCTGACAATTGTCTCCCTTAACCTTCTGCTTTGTTAGTAGTGTGAGAAGCAACATGTAGTGCCAGGATTTCATGCGAAACAATGCAGCTTTAGGTGTACCATCCCTAAACCGCAGTGGTAAAACTCTTTTCAGATCTCTTGTTAACCACTGATTAATAAACACTTCATTTTCATGATTGATTAGTAAATTGCATCAATTGTGAGAAAATTGATCAGCAATGTAGCTACAGATCAATTTTTTCCTCGAGGAAAATGAATCCGTCAGACGTCCACGTTTTTCGTTCAAGAAGGAACATATTCAGTCAGCTGAGTTTCAGGGGAACAATGCAGCAATGAAGATTACATTAAAGATGAAGATATGCAGTGTAGACATTGTGTTTGTACAAGGCCTGCGTGTGCGGCAACATTAAGTAGAGTGAACATGATCAGCAATGTCAGACCAAACAAAACAGTGAATGTTCTGTCTATTGTAGCGCTGTAATGGTCTGGAACAGAGTGATGAGTAGACTGTTAGCTTCACTGGTGGATCAGCTCTGCGTGCTTCATTACCTGTGTGTGTGTGTGTGTGTGTGTGTGTGTGTGTGTGTGTATTGTACCTTGTTGTTTTTGGTTCACTCACATGCTTTCAGCCCCAGCAGTGGCGAGTGAAACTGTGTGTCACTGGACGAAAGCCGCCTGCAGTAAGGTAACGAGTTACAGATGTTTTCTTTGTCCAACATCAGAACTTTTCTTCATAGACAGATGGATATTATGATTTGTGTTTAATACTCTTATTCTATGCTAAAAATGATGGGGGCTGATTAATATTGGTAGGTCACAGTTATTCTTCTAAGTTTTGTTCTGAACCACTTGGAACAGGGAATGAAAAATACAGTTATTTTGATATGACTGGATGAACTAGTTTCACTTAAAACTAATTTAAAGTGGATTTTATGTGGCGTCTGTTAGCAGTGACTATATGATGCAAGCGTGTTACTTTTTAATCTTCGACACACAGTCACTAATGGAAAGGGCACTTTTAAAAGAGCCTATTTGTCCTGCTTGTACTTGTTCTGTGTGTCTCCTCTAGTGCTCTCCTCATCTGTTCTGTCCTGTCTCTGGCACAAAGCTGCTGGTGATGACGCAGAGAGAGGGTATATAATATAGGGCAATAGCACGAATTCAAGTGCAGAAATGGAGTAAAAATGGAGGCAGCATAGCTTGAAACTGCTTAGACTGTTGCTCAGAGAAGCAAAACTATTTACTGAAAGCATTGCTGCAGCTATTCTTGGTTCCCCTAGACCAATGAAGCCTCCTGTGTGGAAATGTTCCCTTGTGATGCCTCAAAAGTGTATCTTGCATTGTTACTGTGTGCAGAACAATAGGACTTGTTGATACCAGATACAAAGTCCTCACTTGATTACTGACCCTCTGACCTAAGAGGACAGCACGTAAGCAGGCTAGAAATCAGTAAGTAGGGAAAAGGAATAGTGCCTGGCATAGATGGGGAATGTTTTGGATGAGGATGATGCGTCCCTGTTTGTAATGTATGGATCTATTCAGTGGCGCAAAACATGTAGACACACATACCATTTGGTGAGAACAGAAGCCGACGCTGAGCTTGTTAAGTGATTCACTTCGACATGACGGCGAGAGAGCAGCAGTCGTTTAACAGGCGTCACAGCTGGTGTGTATGAATGTAGGTGTGTGAGCCACCGTTGCTTCCTGGTCAGACTCACCAACAACTATTGAGGATGCTCACAGTGCCGGGTTGTCATAGTGACAGAGGGCAGCAAGAGGAGTCCGCTCATTGCGCCACCTGATTGTGAGTGTGAGAGAGAGAGCCAGAGACAGGGTAGAAAGCAGCAACACTGACTTGCGCAGCAGCGATAGAGAGGATTTTTTTTTTTTTTTTTTTTTGCTGTGATCAGTGATTTCATCAGTGGACTTGTTCTTTAGCTGCTGTTTCCTGAGGATTGCAGACATTTTTCCACTTCTTTACACTGCCTCACACTCCAGCTAGGATTATTTTCCTTCATTCTGTGCTTGGATGGGAAGATCCTGATGCATTGGGACATGTGCATGTGTGTATGAGTTGGGAAACCTTATGGATTGACTCCCAAACGCACAGGAACTTTGACTTGATGCTTGATGCGTCTGACCAGCTGAGAGACATGTAGCAGGCCTGGCCAGGGGCCCTTCATGCCATGGTAAATACTTTTGGTAACAAACTTGGGTTTCCTGGAGCTAGGCTTCATAATCTTTTGAATGTTTAAGCAAGTTGAATACAATTCATTGTGAGTTGTGCTATGATTCAAAGACACTTAAGATAGTTTGAGTGTTTCCGAGTTTTGGTGACAAAAAAAATTTCATCTTCATGCTCTGACTTGTTGTCTACATGGTTGAATAAATATGCATGTTTGTGTTTATTTTGCACAATGCATTGTGTTACCTGACTGCAAATGTTGCCGCCTAATTTAACAGAACGAGTGAGTTCTCATCTCCACCTGCTGTCTGCATCTGAATGTGTTGGCGGGGTTGTGTGTAACAGCGTGTGCGAGTCGTAAGCATCAATGCTGCTTTCTGATTCTGTTCTCCTTCCTCTCCTCCTACTTGCTCTTGTCGCTCGGGCCGCGACTGATGCGTAAGCAAGATGTGTGCGTATGTTTATCCTGACGTATGTTTACTTGTTTGTCTGATTTAAGTTTATGTGTCTGCGTTTGTGTGGATCTATGAGAGCTGCATGAACACACTGTCTCACACAGACAGCATGCAAAGCAATACAGTAACCTTCAAATGTAATAAGCAGGAAGAGTCAGACACAGGAGGGAGTGAAACTGAATGATTCAGTGACAAGATAATCATTAAATGAAAAGATATTATTTCAAAGGCTGAGCCAAAGTGCAAGCTCTTAAATACCCATCAGTCCTTCTTCTTGGTTCATGAATTTAGTCATTGTTAACATTGATGTATTGTCCTTCCATGCTCATTATATTTACTAAAAAAGTTTTTAAAAGTAATCTGCAAAGAAGTGCGGAGATGTAAAGTTTGGATTTGGCTGTTTCTTACTGTCACCAATTCTGCCCTGTTTTGCTGGTTCTGTTCGTTTCCTGGTATTTTCATTCCACAACATCTCCTGTTTATTATCTTCTTTTCCCGTTTGCTCCTTCGTCAGAGAATGAGCAGATTGAACCAGGAGCAGTTTTTCTGCAAAGCAACCAGTAGTCACTCATTATATCCCCGAAGGCGATGTGACAGGAATATAATGGTTTCCCTCTATCTATTTTCACGATTATCAGATTTATGGTTTCCCCACCAGGTGGCGCTTTATTCATGAAAAATCTGATTTTTGGCTATATCTCTGGAAGTATTTCTCTCATTGACCTCAAATCAAGTGCAAATAAAAGGTCATGACCTCAGGATCCATCCTGTCCTGATGTCATACCGGCTGGTTCAAAGTTTTAAAACCAGGTGGAACTTTATGACTGAACATGTGCGTCTTTATATTATTGTGTCTTTTCAAGGATTGGGGGATATACCCCTAGCTGTTGCTTCCGATACCATATGCCTTGTTTATATTTTCTTTTTCAGAATAAACCTTTCATAATTTAGCAAAGGAATAAATCGCATGCTTTATCAATTATAACATCATGTCATAGTAGTGCTTGTACTGGCATGGTCTGTCTGCCTTTTACCAAGTGGAAACATTTGGGTCATCGTGAAAAATGCAAAACACCATAACAGACTGAATCCTACACCCTGTTGAATAGCGTGAATCCTTTATCTCCTGCAGTGAATAAAAGGTTAGTTTATTAGCATTCAACCTTTTTTTTAACTGAGATTTTAAAACTGCTGTTTCACCCCTTCCCCACTTTGCCATAACACACAACTATGGTAGAATAAGTATTCCCTCCCAGTGCTGAATGTAAGAGCATATCCACACAAAACCCGGCCAGTTTCTGTGTAGAAATACAGAAGGCGGTGAATCATGGCAACCAGTTTACTCAAAATGTTATCCCACTCTCTTTTTCTCAAGGCCCTCTTGCATATATTTCCAAGCCGTACTGCTCTTATCACACATTTGTGCTGTCAATAATTCATTACCTGCCTGCAATGTTCAGTACTCAAAAGAACAAGCAGTTAGCGGAATCCTGTTTTTATTCCCGTCATATCTGCGAGGAAGACCTAGTTTTTTTTCTCTTTCATTTAATTTGGACCTACAAATTTAAATTTCACACCAGATCATTGCGAACATCTGGGTACAATAACATCTGGTGTTCACCCTGTTTTTAACATTAAGCATTTACACAAAGTTTGTCAGCACTTGTTCATGTGTTCAATTTTCAGGCTAAAAATACGTTGTTGATACTCAGATGATCTTGTTTTCTTACCGGAAGCCACAACAGTGAATCTGTACATCTGCATCTGTTTCTTTGTATCTTCTGTTTTCAGTCATTTTCTTTTCTTCAGTGTCTCTCTTGTTCCTCAAAAAAATTCAACATTTCTTTGTCCCTGTTTTTAACAGGAAGAATGCAAGCAGATCATGGCACGACAAAAATCTAACAGCCAGTCAGACTCACACGATGATGAAGTTTCCCCACCGCCACCAAACCCTGTTGTCAAGGCCCGCCGCCGCAGGGGAGGAGTCAGTGCCGAAGTGTACACTGAGGAGGATGCTGTCAGCTACGTACGCAAGGTCAGCTTAACCACCTATCCACATATCCATCCATCTGTTTTTTGGATGGGGGGGATCAGGCAAATAATAACAGCAAATAGCTAACATACCACCAGTGCTACTAAACACCACCTGACTGCTGTGTTTAGACAGAAGTCATCTCCTTACTTTTGGCAGGATCTGGATATATTTCTGATGCTAATATCAGTATCTGCCCGTCTCTTGAGAAAGAACATATTTAGATTAATACTGAAAAATGTAAAGCTGTTTTAATAAAAATGTGCTGGTTATACAGAACATCATTCCAGAGGTTATCATATATTTGTTTAAGTTTACACTTTATACTTTTTTTAATACATGTAGATGGATATGCACATGAAAACATCTGATTATTAAACCCTGATACATGTATAAACTGACAAAGAACCGTTTTATTCAAACCATATAATGCAAAAGAAAAAACATAATTGAATGGCCTACACTTGCTATGAATGTGATTGGCCCATTTCAAAAATAAGGTTGCTGCAGATATGTACATATGAAATGCATGGTATTTACTCAACATCTGGGCAAATTGCAGTTTTCTTTTTCTTTTTATTTGAATTATTTTCAATATCTGATATAAAAGACTATGAAAGATGTGTGATTTACAGGTAAAAAGAAAAAAGACTGAAGTACGGCTATGTCCAGAAAGAAACACACCTGCACTTCCACACACACTTATACACATTGTAGTGTGTGTGCATTACTGTGCTCACTTCCAATGAACTTGACATAAATTGCTGGGTAATGACATAATGGCATGAACCCCAGTCATCATTCCTGCTTACTGAAACATGCATTGTGTGTGTGTTTGGGTGTGTGGACATGCGTCCTTGTATGTGTGTCTATTGCTATGCTTCTTTTTTTCTCTGTGATGGGGACAAAACTGTGACTGCACAAGTTATCGTAGATTACTACAAGTTTGGCTACTTTCTCTCAGATGAACTGACACAATCAACAGATGCAACAACAGACTCTGCCACATCAATACCATGCAGAAAAGATCTCACTGCATCTCCGTAACTTACACAAGACAATCAGTGAAAAGTTAATCAAAATCAAATTAAAACATGAAAGTTCAGCATTGCCTCACTGTGAGAGAACACTGTGTCCGCTTACCTTTGATGAGGTTAAAACGCAGACAGACACACACTCACAGACATACACACATGTGCTGACATCTTATTACATCACTTTCATTAAAGGCTTGGCAGTGAAAATTTATAGTTGTTTTAACAGAATACAATTAGCAAACACGTCTTATCTGAAATGACTTTGCTATAAATTGCAGAACATCTTAAAAACAGAGGCCTGTCAGTTTGAGCTTGTTACGAAAAAAAGTCGAGTAAATCCTAGCTATAATAAATGCATATGTTTTTGAGCCAAATAAGTCAACATTAGGGTCAGAAAAACTGGTACTTAGTTAGTCATGAGAGAGAGATAGAGTAGGTTATTAGCAAGCCGAGCGCCCTGGCATCTCTTGGGTGACAGTGTTGGATCTGGATCCTACAGATGGTTAGTAGGTCGACCTAAAATCTCCTGTCCTTCTCCAATTTGACTTCCATTCCTGACCAGCAAATTTCTCTTCCTGCCCACTGAGCAAACAGGCTTGTAGTTCTGCAGAAAGATAAAACTTCAGTACAGCATACTATGTATGTGATGTGGTTGTATGCACATTTGTGTGCATATTGTGCGCTGCACAGTGTGGTTGTCTTCATGTGGAGACATCTGTTGCCTTAACTTAATTACAGCCTAACCCCTCTTTTCTCCCACAACGAGAGGACAGACACACACACACACACACACGCCCAGTAAGAATCATTCTAGAGTTTTATTTTCTTCCATCTTTCCATTAGGTTTTTACTCTTTTAACGTTATTTTTATATCAGCATAAATTCTCCTCTAGGATGCCTTCTCCACAGACTTCTGTGTGCAACTTTATTGTGGCTTAAGATGTTGCCGTTCCCTTTCCACCAGCACCCGCCACAGAGTCTGGAACATGAAAATGCATGTTTTATGAATGAGTTCAGGGCTCTTGTGAATTTTTAAGCTGTATGTGACATTTTGAATCCAATCTCTGAACAGATGGGCATCCCCCAAAAATATATATGCACATGTGCAGTGTTCCTTTCAGAGCTCGCCAAAACACTGCTCTTTAATTACTCTATTTAGTTTGCTTTTATGTGTTTGTGCCGGTTTGTTTCATGTGTCCACCTGCAGTTCCACTCTGCTGTAGCTATTTCTTTGTCTACATAGGTGATTCCAAAGGACTACAAAACCATGACTGCGTTGGCCAAGGCGATCTCCAAGAACGTGCTGTTTGCTCACCTGGATGACAACGAGAGAAGGTACAAAACCTCTGCGAGCCCAGTGTTATCTTCGATAAAGTTCACGTACACCAGCAGTAGGGATGTAAGAAAATACCGATATAGCAATATATCGCAATATCTTTTAAAGAGACAATATATCGATATGCAAAAGAACTGTATCGATGTTTTTACTCATGAGGCAGATTTTAATATCTTTATTTATCTTGTATAAAAAGTGTTTTTTAAAATACTTATTTTGTAGGTTAAACATTTACTAGGCTTCAAGTTTTGTTACTATTAAATTCTAGTAAAAAAAATTGCAATTTATCACATTGTTTATAGCATCACAATATATCACAATACATTGTATTGCTACCCCTTAATGTGATACACATCGTATCACCAGATTCTTGCTGATACACACCCCTAACCAGCAAACCAAATATGTGTTTAGACAATATGAGTTTACATATTGAAAAGGGTAAAAGGATGAACAAAAAAGTGTTTGGCTTGTTCGAGTAAAAAGTGTTGCACTCATTGTCACTGTGTGACAGCGTTGCTTGCATGTAAAGTCTGCATACAGATGATGGAAGAGGAGAAGGGGTACATCAACAGGAGGGTAAGGGGCAACTAGATATGTCTGTATATACAGTGTTGTGTTGTCGGTTGCTATGGTAAAATCTGTGTATGGTAGTATTGTGTTACGTATTGGGCGGTGGTGCACAGTGTTTAGAAATCAACAATTACCCATAGATTTCCTTAAGACAGAGAAAGTTTCCAAGTTTCCTCATTCGCTCTTTCGTTCTTTAACCATCTGCTCCAAGTCATTGTTCTTTCACATTCCCCCTCTCTTCGGCCATCGTCTCATCATCCTTCCATCTGTCCCAGATCTTCGATGATGACTGATTCTGGCTCTGACAGGAGATGGGGTATTGTGGGAAAGTCTCTCAGGTGGCTGGCGGTCCTTACCGCCAGCCGGAATAGTGTTTCATTGGCAAGACGAATCCATTATGCGCTGTGGAGAAGAAAACACCGTAGCTTTCCTGTTGGCAAGGCCTTCCACAGACCAAACCCAAAATACAATTTTTCCATTCTTTCGTCAGCTGACAATTTGAAATGCTCTCTTGGCACAAGCACGCAGGCCTCTCTGATTGCATGTCGCTGCGTCTGAAGGAGCCTTGAGTGAGGTGCAACATGGGATAGATTTGGACAGTTTGAAAACCACATACTGTAATGGCTGATGTGGCAGATTAGCATTGCAACAGAAAGTATCTGGCAACAGACCATAAGCCATCAGGTTTTAATATGCACACAACTTCTCTGCATGCCAAGCTGTGTAATGCTGTTGTCATCAGCATATGAAACCATGCACGATGTAGAATGTAATCGACTGCCTGTCATATACGCTGTCTCACAATGTCTCAGCTAGCATCAACAATTGACGCAGTGTACGCAGGAATTCCTTTTGGGATTTGTTGGTGAACATGAAGCCTTCTATGCTGAAGGGTCTCTACTGTTAAAATCCTATTTGCTGTATTTCACAAAAAAACAAGCCGTCACTTAGCAGGAGTTTAAGATACATCTCAATTCAATATAGTCTGCTTTGACTCTGATATTAACCAATACTGACTTGGCTATACTGACTGCATTTAAACCATATTTGAAAAGCAAAAGTAAATATTTTAAAAAGCATATAAAAATCTTGTAAAAGTTTATTACTAACATGGCACAGGGGCAAGTTTAAATTTACCTTCACACTAAGAAATAAATGTGAATAGTCATCATTTAAACTTTGGGTTGAAAAATGTTTTTGGCCAAATATATTTATTTGCTTTAAAATTGGTTGTAAAATTTATAGAAAAAACATTCTAATATTATTTTTAACACTGCACATTCTCAGACAGAGATTTTATTGTATGACATGCGATTTATGATTCATTTGGTTGCAAAAGCGTTGCAGCCAAACAACTTAAAGGCGTCCACTGCCTGTTACTCAGTACTGTTATCTATTTAGTGAACAACTCATCACTTATTAAATACAACTTGTTCACATGTATCTAAAATTAAACTCCATTTTTCACTGTCATTATTGACATCTAAGACTGAGAAGGTGAATTGTTTCGCGCCCAACCTGCTGTAGCTTTATGAAGCTCTGTGGTTACAGTGTTTATCTCTGTTACTACAGGCATTAAGCAGAAAACAAAGCTAAACTCAGCATCAAAGTGAAAAATCTTGTCACGCCTTGATGCCTTCTGTTGTTGGCATTGATGAAGTCATGGCATAAAGTACAACAGCTTTCCCTTGATGTGCCAGGACTGGATTGACGCAGATCAGCAGATGGAGTCTTAGCTAACCCCCACCCACCCCCGCGCCTCTTTGACTCTCACTCTTTCATTCCAACTTTTCTCTAAGTCTGCAAAAAGCAGACTCTTCCTTCTTGCAGATGTGGTCTGAGTGTTTATGAAGAGTGATGGTTAACACCAACGCTTGGTATGAGCTCACATGTGATATGAGCAAACATTTGTCACCATCACGCTGATAGCTTAATGTGGTTCATTCATTCCTAAGAGAGATGTCCACAGCATTTAGCATTGTTTGAGATTGTTGTCCATGTATGTTTTTTTTGTTTCACACTTAATATTTTTTTCTTTTGATCGTGATATTTGTCAATAAAAACAAAGTCACAGGATGAAGATTGTATGTGTAGATCAAGGAAACATTAGTCAAACAAGGTCTGATTAGTCGCTTCATAGTTATGTAAGCTGAGCACCACACAATTTGTTCCCCTATTAGCGCTTTATTATGCTATCATCCCTTCAGTTGAGAGATTGAAAACGTTGAAGGCTTCTTTCTTTCATTGCTTTCTGCTCTCTCCAGGTCTTTTTTATGTTCTCTTATAGTTTTTGTGCTCTTGTTATGTTATACTGTCACTCTTTACAACATTCAGAATGCATATCTTCTTAACTCTTTAATCTGCCTTTCTAGGAATCCATGGAGCCTTTGCTTTGCTGTAATCAGTGTATATTAAGTATAGTAACACTGCTGACTAGATGGCTTTATCTTTTAACTTTCTACTAGATTTTTCACTTCATGAAGAAGTCACTTTACATCCTATGTTTTGGCGTTTCTTTAGTATTTCATGTTCTGGATGAATCTGTGATTTCTATTTGGATAGAGTAGATGCAATGTGAAGCTAAAACTAGATGACTGGGAGTGATTTAGGTATTTTGTCAGAGCAAGCTATCCCCTAAATGCCTACATTCTGTCCAGACATTACACAGTACATGTCTTTCCACAGGATTTTTGTCAGCAGTGAAGCTGGATTTTCGCTTTTCCAGTGATGAGTATGTATAATTGCAGGAATGAGCCAGTCAGGAGAAAAATGATCCGGAGGGGGCATCCGAGGACAAGAAGATTACTTGGGCTGTAACGGACCCAACAAGTTGTCTGTGTTCAGATCATGTCTTCTTTGGAAATGTTTGCTAACTCAGCTTTTTTTCTTTTTATTTTGAAGCAATGTAAAGGTCCTTTTTGGATAATTTCAGGCAATAATAACATAAAAAGCAAGAGAAAAAGACTTCCATCTTTTAGCAAAGAAAACATTCATATCACCTGTTTTTCACCTCGCTGAATAACATTTTTACCTTCATACATGAAGTGTTAAAAAACAAAGGAAGATGGACAAGGCCTCCTTTGTTCATAGCTCCTTTTCTCTGAAGTAAGTATGGATCTGTGTACAAATGATCACTAAAGTATGATATCTTCATCCATAACTTGAATGCGATTGAAAGGGTGCAGTTGTGAAAAGAGTCGGTGAAGGGGACAACAGCACAAAGTACGAGTCTGAAGTCAACGTATGCAAGTGGATAGCCAAGCGTAGAAATAGAATTATCACTACAAAGGACAACATGGATTAAGTTATCATGAGAAACATACAGAGACACATGTGCACTCTCACACACATTCAAAGCAAATGCTCCTATAAGCATGTTATAATGTTTTCCCAGTGTGTCTGCACCAGCTGAGACTGTGGAGTCTTTGATTAACACACCATTCCCTATGTCAGGCTTTATGGCCACAGAGTTTTTGAGCTCCACCAGCTGTGTGTGTTTGTGCACGTGTGCAGTCCTCAGATGCCTCCATAGAAAACCTTTACATGTTCGGCTTTCTTATAGATTTCTAATATAAAACAGTTTTTCTTATTAAAATAACATTAAATGACATGTTTAACCTAAGAGGGACATTTTGCTATATAGGCTCCAACCCCACAAGATGAAAAAAAGGGACAAATCTCTTTGTTGTCTATTAGTTGCCTGTATGCTCATATTTAGACATTACAAAACCAACAGCCATGTCATAAGATAAACCAAGACAGGTGTGATTGAGTGTTGCATTCAGCTTTTACCAACACTCAGATCAAGCTGCAGCCACTTGTTTTGGTGTTGACTGAAACAAAGCTACATTCCCTTTAGACAGTTATGCTCAGCCAGTGAAAGACGCTTAGCACAACCATCACTATGTCGGGCTAAGTCACAAGCGAGACTCCTCTACTCTATTTTTTTCTATTCTATTTTATTCTGTGCTGCAGTCATTTAGCAGATATTTTTCTCCAAAGAAACTTACACCAGAGAATGAGAAAATATAATTGGAGTAATTGGAAAATATACGTGGTGTATCTGCACATACACATTTGCATAGAAAACATGAATTCTGGTGAACCCTCACTTATCAGCCTACCATCATACCGCTCCACTTTCTTAATAATCTCTTTGCAGTCTTTTAATATGATCAGTGGAGGAATTTTAGCACGTTTTTTTATTTAACCACTGACTTTAAAGGAAATGAGTACTTTAGGTTCTGATAAGTTCATGTCAGCTTATTTTTCAATTCAGTTCAATTCTGCTTTATTTGTATGGCACCACTTCACAACAATATCATCTCAGGGCGCTTTACAAACGCATAAATTCAATCCAATTCAAAATAAATAACCTAATTAAGGAAAACCAACAGATTGTGTCGTATTTTGACTTGAATCCAATCCCCCATCCTGAGCATACATGAGACGATGGTGGGAAGGTTGGGAGAGTTGTTCCCCAGCTGGATCAATGTCATTGATCACCTCCAAGCTTTCAATCTATGAGTTGAAAACTCTCAGACCAGTTGACGTACAACGTATGTACAAATAGACACAATCTGCCCATTTTAGTCTAATTCCTGACGTAACATTAAAAATATTCCCTTTGGCAGATAATGGAACACACTTGAGTGTCTCTCTCTGTACGTTCGTACTAACATGACTTACAGTCTCACACATACAAAACCTCGTTTAATCTGTTTCAGTTTACAGCCTGTAGTGAAATTATATCATTTGGCAACATCACTTATTAATCTTTTAATGTTAGTAAATGTGTAAACATCTATTCCTTACTTTTAGCATTTATTTGGACTGAAAAAGTAATACAATGTTAACTCTTAAATGCCATTAATACAGTAGAAAAAAATAAAAGTAATAGAAATAATAGTTAATTGATGGTAAAGAGGTGGTCCTTACCCCATCCTCTCTGCTTTAATCCTCTAATTAACAAGCAGAGTAATGAGTAGATGAAGTGACTGATTAGTTGACCCATGACCCCGAAACTCTGACCTCTGCACCTTCTGCACTAACTCCTGCCGATGGACAGGCAACATCTTTAGTGTATTGATACTCTGTGTGAGTGCAGTGTGTGTTGGAAGCAATACAGAAAAAATAATAAATAGATCTGTCAGTGACTGAAAACTTGCAGCCAAACAAAAGCAAAACGAAAGACAATAAAATCCCCCCAAAAAAAGCTGCTCGAGCTCTAAATGTTTTTAAGGTCTGTGTTTAAAGACAAAGCAACACGGAGGATGCACATGGAGTTGTCAGTCATATCTGATGAACACAGCTGTTCAACATGTTTGCTGAAAAACAGGCACGAAGCCTCAACATATGATGGTTAATATCAGTCACACACATTTATTTTGTGAAATAACAAAATTGTGAATTATGACAAAGTGCAGGAGCACATGTCCTCCATCAATGCACACTGAATGTGTGTTGTTACCATATAGCTGCCCCTAGAGGGTGTTTTTGCCACACACTGATTAAACAGGTATGAACTATTACTTCACTGCTTCCTCTGACCTGATTTCTTTCACTGTATCAGAAACAATAAATAAACAACACATGTTCCAAATGGTCCCAACGCTTTGGATCAGGTGAACCTTTGCAGACTCTCCTTTTTGGCAACATGTAAAGCTGTAAACAGGATGCAGAAACTGTGACTGAAAGAGTGGGATTGGTTGTTTAGTTGTGACTCTTCTCTCACCCATATGTCCCCTTTTCTAAAATAGGTGTTTTTAAGACAGCCTGTTGAAAAAGTAGCTTGTTGTTTGTGTGCCATGTAGACTTAATGCACATTCAACACTTTTACTTATTATGTAGAGTTTACCTGTTTACCTGTTTACCTGCTTGTTCTGGTGCAGGAGTGGTATGTGTGTGTGTGTGTGCGATCTGTATTCTGCAGCAGGTTGTCAGTAGCAGAGGCAGCACTATGGACAAATTAGCAGGTTTCTGTTGTTTTTAACTTAGTTTATTTCATGTGCGTTATTATTGACTGTGTGTGTTCTCATGTCTGTCTTTTCCGCGGGTTCTTTTTTCAAATTCACTCCTTCCTTGTCTTTCCCTCTTTCTGTTCCTGTCTTTCTCCTGTTTTCATCATGTAGGCTCATTCACATCTACAGCCAGTCCTTCCCCCACATTCACGTGTAGTCCTCTCTCTCCGTCCCCTGCATGGCTTTGTGTGCTGCTGCCACAATGCCAGGGGCCAGGCGATGAGGTCACTCACAACAGGAGAGCTGCAGGCCTGACTGAACCCCGACCCTCCCCACCACCATCTCAAGCCACTCGTCGTAACTCCTTCAGCTAACCGCATCTTAACTTCATCTCAGACAACTTTACCGTAACGCTCCAGCAAACCATAGGGCAAATACTTAAAACGTATCATATGTACCAAGTCCTTATCAGCCAGGCTGTATCTTTGCATGTTAGAGAACATAAATACACACAAACAAGCATGTTTGTAAGTGCACACATGTGTGCAGATGTACGCAGTAAAACGCAAATGCACAGGTAACTGGAAATGCTTTGCCAGTGTTTCAACCTGTTTCCCCGCTACCGTTCTGCCTCTGGTGATCCTTCTCCATCCTCCACTTTATCCAGATTCCATGTGATCCTTAAAAATAATGAGAAATGTGTAATTGTTGGTGTTTGGAGTCCTTTTGGAACTCTATGTAGATACAGTTGTGCAGTGCAGTTTCCCACACAGCTATGTTTTATCTTTGGCCTTTCAGCTGCATATACAGCACTCCTGGTGTGTGTGTGCACGTATGACTATGGTCATAATGTTTGAGCGTATGTTCTTGTGTTTAATTTACTCCTTACTTACCTTTGCACAGGTGTGCTAAAGTAAAACATCCACGCCCCACATCGGTCTCCTGGAATAAATTAGTTTTACCCGCCACAAGAGCAGGGACATGGAAAGAAATAACCTGCAGGATGCCATGTGCGCTTGTGTGTGTATATCTAAACGAGTTTGGAGACATTCATGTCAGCTATGATTGTGGAAAGTGACACATTACATTTCATGTGAATGAATCTGTAGGATGAATATGTACGTGTGCGTGACGGTAATGTCCAAGTCGGTGTTTCCCTTTTCTGTGAGAACATGATGTTCCTGCAACCCTTCTTTGCCTTTACAGCTCAGCCAGGCCCAAAGCACAACTCACACACTGACCACCACACATTATTTAGGGATGAAGCAGCCTAGTGCCTGACAGAATCGCCTGGGTTGCCCCATGGCCTCCTATTGTATACATCACGTCTGCTTTGTCTATGCAACTGCGATAGGTTCCAGTGCACAGGCACAGACAACAGTCCTGTTATAGTGTGTTAATTCTCCCATGACCTCCTCGTTGGTTTGTTGGTGTCACTCTGTTTGAGTTTAATTTAGATTAGAGCTGCTCAGCCCATTTCCATTCTTGATGAGGTTCAGTATGGGGAATTTCATAGAGCCCGTGTTGCAGATTTTAGGACACTGTAAACTGGCTGGAATATTCAGGTCATAGCTTTCCCGCTAAAGTTTCAAGAATAATACGGTTAGATATCAACGATGCCATGAGTAATTGTTAAGAAAGTTTTTCAACTGGACATTTATCTAAATCCTTAAATGAATTTATTTATGTGTGGAAAGTAATAAGTGAAAATAATTCTGTTGATTTGCATTAGCAGGAAGAAGACAAAGTTACACACAACCGTGTCAAGTACACTGCACTACTAAAAGTTATGAACGGACAAAACTTCTTTTTATAAGAATGCAAATAATATTGTGGTCAAATTTACAGTGTGGTTCACAGCCAGGTAGTTTTTCTTGTCTTTTTAACTGTTACATTTCAACGCATTTTTACAGTAGATTTTTGATAGCCAGTTCCTAACATCAGGACATCTTGTTAACATCTGCTGGGTAAATACCGCTCAGTTGAAGTCTGCGTGTATGATGCAGCTGTGTTTACATCTGGGACGGCCTTACGTCAGTCAGATATCAGCTATTGAATGCCATATATTTCTATTCAGGCCACCGTGACCTCGTTGCTCTTTTCTTATGTGGTTACGTTTATAAGCATCCATACCTTTTAGAACTATTTTTTATAGTTCAGCACAGGATGCCGTCTTCAATTCATTAGTGTTCCCTTACAACCCGGGTGTTTTACTTGTTTCTCTCCCTTTCAGTTTCAATACCTGTGCCTGTTTGTGGTGTGTGTGTAAAAAACTCTCAGGTTAAATTCTCAACACAGGACAATTTACATCCTGATCTGTTACCTTGCTGTCCATGAAGTGAGAATGATGGAGGAGAGCAGAGGATGGAGTTTGGAGTCTTTTTTATGTTAAATCACAAAAAAAGATTCTCTCACACCACATAGTGGTGTTTGTGTGTGAGAGAGAGATAGAGATTATTTGATCAATATTTTATCAATAAAAAGTACATGTATGTGCATTAATGTGACAATCTTCTTCAGGTTTGAAGCTAACAGATTACAAAGGGACCCCCCCCCCCCTCCCCCCTACTTCTTCACTGTTTGTAGTGACACGTCTGCTGCAGACACAGAGAGGTAGAAGCTTAGTCCTGTCAGCGCCTGATCCAACCTGACCCTTTTTCTTTCTAAGTGGAGGAAGAGCTCGCTTTTTCCTGTCCTGGGGCAACGAGCAACAGAGACGAGGCTTCAAGTGTGAAAATCCCTGAACATTGAAAATGGGATGTAGACTGACAGCATGAGGGAAGTTAGTTAAAGTAACCGGAAGAAAAGAAAAAATTTAATAAAAAGTGACAAAAAAGCAGACAAATGAAAATACTTTTAATAAAAAGTGACAAAAAAGCAGGCAAATGAAAATACTGAGCAAGTGGGAGACGGGGAAGAAGGGAAAGGGAGAGGAAATAAGGGAGACGCGGTAGGGTTGGGCCTGTTTGTGATGTTTTTACCCTGACATCATGGCTGCACCAGCAGGTGGTGTGTGTTGGATCATCAGGTAGGGCTTTACAACAGTCCTGTCACACTTGAGACACACAACAGTGCATTAGAGAGCTTTTACACATGTCATCACCGCGACACGTAGCTGAATATGTTCATCTCATCTCAATCCAAATCCATATTTGTGTCATATGGATATCCAAATCCTTTCAGTATGACATTACCATAAGCAAGATGATTTATTGCGATTTGGTTTTACAAAAATTTAGTAGTAAGAAAACTTTCACAGTTTAGTAAACACTCAGCTGTAATACACACTTGACATCAGTTTATTCAGATGTTTTAGGGTAGATCTGCCAACAGAGCAAGTAAAACCATCACTATGTTTTATTCATATTTTTCTCTTTTTTCTTTGTTCAACAAGACCTATTTGGTAATTAATCCAGTATAGTTACACATATATCTTCTCTTTTATAAACTCCAGAATATGATGAATCAGAAATGAACCTGTACAGATAAATCTATAGTATTTGAGAGTATTTTATGTCATTTTATGTCGAAATATCAAATTAACGAATGTTCAATTAACATCTAAATTTTCAGTTTGGTGGTGAATTTGTAGCCAACAGTTTTTAACAGTTCATTTGTAAAATAGCTTCATGCAGATTTAATTATCAGTTTTTAGATTCCTAGCAGGTGTACAAGCTTCTTCCAGACACGAGTTTAATGCCAAAATGCTTTTTCTCCATAGAGAAACTTTTTTCAGACATGTTTTGATCACACTTTACTCATAAGAAAGCTGAACGTGGAGATAAAACCCCCATAAATGGATGACATTGCAGTGATGTCACATGTTCATTCCCTGTAGTCCTATTTTCAGCCACTTGTCAGCAGTGTGAAGTTGGCATGATCTCCCATAAACTGGTGCTATTGAAACAAGATATTAAGAGATTTCATTGTTCTGTTGAAGTGGAGCAGAAAACGACTGCTGGCAACTAATCTTGAAGTGCACTATAAACATTAACTATTACTTTGCCTAAACTGTCATTTCTTAAAAGATATATTTATACAGTGCTTTTAACATTGATACAATAACGCAACACAAAATTCAAGAGTCAATCATTGCATTTTACCTACTTTACAGATTCTTGTTAGACACCAGTACTGTCAAAAGTTAAATGCTTGTCTTTCTATCCTGTGACATTCTTTCTCACACTTGCCAATAAACTGCTTCTCTTTCACTCTGGATGCCCCCCCCTCATGCCCAGATGAATGTGTGCATTTTAAATTAGTGCAGGAAGAGTTTCTTTATTGTATGAAAGACTAACTACATTACTACAGTCTGCTCTTAAAACAGTCATGGGTACTTTCCTAACGAGTAAAACAGTTTTTAACGTGTATCTATCCATGTTTAGGCATGCATGTTGTTGTTTATTAGACTGCTCTGGCAAAATTCTTGTTCTCTCCATCAGCTTGACGTGTCTCACTATGGCGTTCCTAGTTTTTCCAGTGAAATGCATCTCTATTGGCTGTTCTTATGGCTAAAGCTGGTAAACAAGCTGCCTATGAGCTCAGTATTAGGTTTTTTTGTGAATGTTGGGGATTTATTTTAACTCAAAAGTTAGAAAGCTACAATGTTGGTTTTTTCTCTCGCTATTTTTTATATAACAAGCTAATCCTGCCTGAAGATGAGCCTGTTGTTCTAAAGCATGCCCGAGTTTGCTCCTCAAGATCTACCATTTTCAATTTTTAGATGCAACTCATGTCGAACACATGAATGAAATGAACGTCTGGTTAGCAGGCCTCTGCCTACTAGCCAAAGGTGGAGATTGCAGTTTAAACTTTTTTCTTAGGGGGGGATTGAGATTATGGCAGATTCAAACAGAACTCACATTTTTTTTTTCAAATTGAGCAACAACTTTCATCATGCACTAGAAATATCTCATGTCATCAGTTTAATGCTTCAACTGTGCTGATTGGTCAGTTATTATTTGACTAAGTTGAGGCAGAAAAATATACATCTAAAGCAATTTTTATGTACGGCCTTTCAGAACACGCAATAAAACAAAACAAAAAAAGAACACAAGGGAACTTTGTACTTGTACTTGTACTTGAAGTTAAGAAATCCTAAATGATATACTTTTTCTCAACCCTTGTTTCTTCCTTTCAGGTGGTCTGATCATTGCAGTATGTACAAATGACAGATTCCTGGTTTCAGCAGAAGTCTACAGGTCAGACAGATTGCTAACATGACTACACTGGCCCGCAGGTCTTTTATTCCTGCAGTGCACTCATACTTAGACACACTTCTACACCTAAAGGCAACAGGATGCATACAGGTTTACATCCCTTATAAACCCACCAGAGCCAGGTGTTTGGTTTTAACACATTGTTCTCCCTGCCCTCTGTACGTTTCAAATGCACCTTCCAACATTTAATTGTACACTTAGGGAACCTTGCAAGATCTCCACATATATGAATGTGAGCCCTTTAAGACAAAAATCCAATTCACTCCAAAATCGTTTTAAGAATCGAGTATTGAGTGTTTGTTAGAAGTGTTTGCTGCAGCATGTGATGTTTTAGATGTCCTTTGAAGAAACTGAAAGACCGATAGGAAAAGGTCAGTTGAGTAAATGAAAAGTGAAGGTTGCCTTTCTCTCCATCTGGCCCTGGCATCCTCCCACTCTGTTGGCCGTCTGTAAGTGGTCATCGTCACCTGCCATTAACTATTAATGTCCACCTGTAATCCTCAAGGACCACCTCTGTGCCACACGGCGCTTCTAGCTTCAGTTGCCATCAGCCCAGACAAACAAGAAGACCTTGTAAAAACTTTTTAGAATATTTCCAAAAAACTGCACACGCAGGAATTACTTGACTGTGTAAAACTGGGAAAAACAGCTTATATAAGCTTGAGGTGTACTACATATACAAACAGCAGCCTCCTAACCCCACAACCCCACCCCCACCCCTCAAAAGTGTATAATTACACCAACATTTCCAGGGGGGGTAATTATGTAGTAATTTCTGTTTGATGACATAGGATGTGTTCCTATACCTGTGCTGTTTTCAATCCTACATACAAGAAAATCACAGGGGGGGTTCACAAAGAATGATTTTGTGTTGCTGCGATGTGGCCTCTATTTAAATCTGTTTTATTAAGTGAATCATCTTTGGCTCGGCTTTTAGAGGGAATGCAGGCACGTGTCAGGAGCTTTCATGTTGTAATATCCATTCTGAATGCTTCTGGGCTTTATAATTACCCCCCCCCCTCTTGTTTCTGTCTCTCTCTCACATTCTCAAGCCATTGGTCCTTATCAGTAGTTTGCGTCTGCATATGAAAACGGTGCCTGTGCTTGCTCGATGGTTATGTAATGTAAAAGCAAAGAGGGTACCGCTCAGTGTGGTGAGTTGGTTGTTCCATGTGAGTAACTTTGGCTCTTTGTGCAGAACTTTAAACACTGGACATTAAACTGTGCAGCACTTAGTCAGCCTCATAAAGCTGTTTTCCAGCTTGCTATCATTTCATGCTAAACTGCTCTTTTTTTACCCCACTCAGTGGAAATCTTAATTTATGTGTGCAAGCTCATATTTGTGACTTAACTTGCGCTTTAAGTGTATTGCTGACTAAGCACAGCTGCAGCTAAACAAAATCAGTACTATTATGTGTTATTCATATTAACCTGTCACTTAATGTTCCTGAGTATGCAGAGTCCTCTATAAGAGTTTAAGTCAGTTTGCAATAAGTATATTGCATTTTTCTGTTTATTGTTTCTGAAGAACAACTAGCAGAAATTATGAATGCATATCAGCCCGTTGTCATGTCTGTAGCTACATGTCTGCAAGATGTGTGAATAGCAGGCATGTAAATAGGGAAACAGTGTTTACTTTTAACTGCCACATTGTATTGGATCACCTTGATAGTCTTTGGTACCACGTGGGATTTGCACATATTTTTCAAACTGAGTGTGCATTCATTGTCCTCCTCTATGTAAATTGTTTAGTCTGCCATAACAAAGACTATTGTTCAGATTCTCTAGAATCAGCACCCTCAATTGCAATCACTTGTTGCAGTGGAAATGAATCCCTCAAGCCTTAATGGCATGAACACTTTGTCAGCCAAACCAGTGGCATGTTTCTGCCAAGCTGAGACACAACTTGGAGAGCCGGGAAGTTCCCGTATGCGGTGCAGTTGTTGATTATTCTGCATATTACAAAACCTCCACTGCTCAAACAGAGCAAGTATTCTGGACGGGCTTCACATTAAGCTCTTGTGTAAGTCAACATTCTGTGGCCCATTAAGAAACACAAAGACATGGCGGCACGCCGTGCTGTTAAAGGGCCCTTTGGTGCTTCTAGTGTAACGGCTGTGCTGTGTGTTGATGTAGTAGTGTAAAAGATAAGATGTTAGCTGCTGAACAAATAAACAGCTGTGCTGGAGGAGAGATTAGGAGGGAGGAAAGAGGTGAGTGAGGGAGGGAGGCTGTCATTGCCAAGATGAAAGAACAACAAGCAATCCAGCCACAACTAGCAGGCCTGATTTGATTTTGTTAACAACTAAAATGCCCCTAAGCTAAACAGTGTTTTATGATGGGTTGAGAACAATGATAAGTTGTTGCTCCACTGTTGTGAAGAGAATGAAAGAAAACATCAACTCATTTACTCATAAATGCTAACAAACATGCATGGATACAATATGAGGTATTTTTCTGAAAATACATCTTAAAACGAGCAAAACCAAGTTAATATTTGTTTCCTGTTGAGAAATATCTCAACCATGACAGAAGCTTTGTAGGGCTTTTCTCACAGTCTAGTTGGGTGGAAATGGGCTTCCTTGACCCCCTCCTCTCTCCTGGGTTTCTTTGCCTCTCTGTCTTTCTGCCTGTGTCTGTCAGAATCGCACATCTTTTGTTAATGGGGTTTCTGTGCCTTTTCATAAGGTCAGAGGCACTACAGGTAGCGGAAAGGACAAGATTAATCACTTCATCCAGGGGGGCGTTAGACCAAGTGATGGCAGAAATAGGTGGGGAAGTAAGAGAATTAGAGGGAAAAGGGGAAAAGTGATTGAGCACTGACTAAGTTTGGGAAAAAGGATGAAAATGGGAGATGGGTAGAGATGTCAGGAGAGAATAATATCATAAGTATCTTTGTTGTGCGCACTGATGGAGGTAGAACATAGAAAAGGAGGTGGCAGAATGTGATTGCCAAAAAAAACTGTCTTTGATCCTTTTATTAGAAGCATGTCGGCCACTCTTGAACATCCTGCATAAATGGGTCATCATCTTCACACCAAAGTTCAGCTTATCATGTTCAGGCGCACAAGACTTGGTTTTGTGTTTACGATAATACTGATTTTAGCACTTTGTGTGTTTTTAGCTCTGTGTATGCTGGCTGATGTTCTGCCTGTTCTTCTAACGATGCAACTCTTTATCCCAATGAATTACTCCTCAAAATGAATAGTGTTCAAGAATTAATTATACTGAAAACCTAAAAGATATTAATCCTAAGCACTGCATATGTTCTGTTTCTTTTTCAGGAAATGCATATAATAGCTTTTGAATTTGTGCTTTGCTAAGGTAATTATTTTCATAAACCACACATTATTAGCAGTGCGTGACTGGAAACCAACTGCTCCAAAGATCCCAGAACAAACAGACTCCATGCCAAGCACAGGTGGTCACAGATGTGGGAAGAGTGCGGGCATTCCTGCAGATGTTGCTCTGACTAACTGCCATCAAGTGTTGCAGTTGCGTGTCATGTCATCATGCCATTATGGATATTTTAATCAGAACTGCATTGGCTAAAATATATCCAGCAATGTGTGTATTAGCCTGTTGACATGCACAGCTGCATCAACAGATTGCATTTTTTTTATCAGATCATTATACCGAGTATGGGAGGATTTCCTTTTCTTCATGCCTGTACACTTCAAAGTGTTTTTTTTAACGTGTTTGTGTGTCCTTAAGTATTTGTGAGTCAGTGGCCAGCTGCAACACATAGGCCTTACCTGTTAGTGTAGTTGGCTAAAATCCACCTTCTTAGGTCTGCTTTCCATTCAGTGTCACATAAATAAATACCAGCGGGTTCCGTTCACTCCCAAACTACTTATGAACATCTTGAGATGTCTCCCAACATATGTTGATTTACAGCGTTTTTCTTCCTATATCTTGCTTTCTGAACATGGGAACTTGATGGAAAACAACACTTTTCTTGCACAGCAGCGGTCTGCAAGTTCTCTGGCTTAGTTATACGTAGTCTGGTGCACCATCAGGAACACATGCTTGTTTCACACCCACAAATTAGTTTGTACAAACCTGTATGTTTTCATAGGCAGCATGCACTCAGATGCAGACATACTGGCTCAAATACACACCTTCGATGTCTCACACACACACACACACACACACACACACACACACACACACAAACATAACTAAGAACAGGCTCAGACCTGCCCTGCATTCACTCAGCAGTTCTTGTATGTCTTTGATATGCCTGACCCTCTTTTATTATTTTTTCTATATTCCTCTAAAAGACTGGTGGTATGCAACTGATTAGACGGATAAATACACCCTGGAGGTGCGATGAGCGGAGAGTAGGAGAGGAAGGATACGTCTCTTGTCCCAACACATTCCTGTAGTGGAGCGCTAATCTTCTCAGGCTTCCTGCATTCAAACAGCTCGATTAGCAACAGTCTAGCTCCTGCTGGGCTAAAACACATATTAAGTACCCAGGTACCATTATTTTGTTTGTTTTTTCAGGACCTCTCAAAGAAGATGCTCTTGGAAACACCGGCTTTGATCATGAACTGAAACAAAACAATCAAGTTGAAGCCCATTTACAGTACCAGTATAATGCAAAGATACAGACAAAGTAGTCAAAACCTTTAATGCCAGAAATAAAATGCTTGTGTATGCTGGCTGTACTGCACAGCAAAACTCACAAGGGCTACTCAGACATTAGAAATAAAGCTTTGAAGTCTAATCATGAACTAAACTGGTATATTTATGTTCCTTTTGCTAGTTTTAATGGGATTCTGTGTATTTGCATGTGTATTTTTGGACAATGCAGAAATTAGTTGTGTACACATCTAGATGTATGTGCTTTGTGCAGATGTATGTTTGTGTGTAATGGGTTCAGCCAAAGTTCTCAGGAGTGTCTCTTTGGCCTTCACTACCTGCTGATAGAGCTTACACAGTGATGATGGTTACTGTCTTTTCTGTCCCATCCCTCCTCCACAAAACTGTCTTCTATATGTACTGTATGTTTTTTTTTTTTTGTCTGAGCTTAGCAGCGCAGCAAACAATTCAGAGAAATAGATATGGTATCAAGATGTCAAGTATGTGGAATAACTGTCTCCCCCCCTTTCTCCCTACCTCCTTGTCTCTTCCCACCTCCAGTGACATATTTGATGCTATGTTCCCAGTCACCCATATTGCAGGGGAAACCGTTATCCAGCAAGGTCTGTATGGATATTTTTATTAAACTAATTCATGTTTGAGTCGTTGTTTTGTGGTATGTGTATTAAATGTGTATTAGCTGCAGACGTTAGGAAGGCAACTTCGAAAGTGGTGCTTCTTCCTAATGACAGACCACTGTAGATAAATGGGCTGGAGACATTTCGCTACAGGGAAAGTTCTTCAGCTCTCTGATGCAATGAGTGACCTTGTCTTAGCATAGTTTTGAACCACTAAGCCACTTTAAAGGAAAGGAAGCAATTAAGATGCTGCTTTCTTCAATTATCCACAATGGTCTTATCTCAAAGAATGCATCTATTGCACTGCCACCACTGGCCATGTTTATTTTATCTCACCACACCCGTTTCCTCTCATTGCCCCACTCACACATTCCTTCAGCCTGCACCAGCTGTTGGGTCGCTCTCTTGTGTCTAGCAGTCATGAAAACCTTGACTCTAGTCGTCCCTGGATGTTGAAGCAGCACAGACCAGCGTGGCCAGACTGTTTTCCAGGTCTGACCGTCTGAAACGCCTATCAAACAGACACATTTAATAATATATTTTAAAACACCAAAAACACACATTCTTTCAGACAAATACCCACTTTCAGATAATACTATGTCAACACCTGCACAAAATCACATCAATCACAGCATGCAAAGCATGCGCAGAAAAGTCTGGTGCCTTGACAGCCACTCGGGCTCTCCCACCTACTCTTAGGAATCATCAGGAGTATACCAATCCTAATTTGGTGATAATAAGTTCGGCTAGCTTTTCAGGGCCCCCTATCTCAGCCAGTCCATTGTTATATACACTATTGAGTGTGTTATATACAGCGCTGATGTCATGGCTAATGTCTGGACTACTGTACAATTTCAAGAAAGCAACTAACCTACTGTCTACTCCCACTCTATTTAGACACAGCAGAGACTTGTTTTTGCATGGCTGAAGATGTATTTTGACACAGTTTTAAGATGATAAAATGTTATTTTTCATTCTCCAGAACATTTAGAAATATTGTAACATTAAATCTATTTGGCAGAGTGCATCATAGGTGCTGCAGCATTATGGGTAAATAACACCTCAGAGGTTGAGGATGTATCCATGCTGTTCTTTAGAGCAAAACCATAGAATCTGAGCCAGTCGTACAACATTTAGCTTCTGTCGAAACAAGACTGCACGGCACACAAGACCATACACCAGGCTGCATGGCTGTGTGTGTGTGTGTGTGTGTGTCCAGATTCTGGTCAAATATTTGCCTGCACTCTTAAGCAAAAGGCAGAAAACAAAAGCTTGAGCACCTAAGTGATAAAAGACAGGAAGTGCAGAAGAAAACTCAGACACAGTGAGAGGGGGACTTAAAGAGCGATAGAGGAGATGAAAGGGAGAGAAGAAAAATTAGCAGCGGGCCAGGTTGCAGCAGGTTATGTGTGTATGTATGTATGGGGTCTTCACTGGGACAGACAAGGAGCGTTTTGTGTGACAAATAGAGCTGTATGATAAATGAGCCATCCACTCTACTCAGTATTAATTAGGCGTGTGAACTCTTGTGAACTTTATTCACAGGGCATTCACAGCCTTTCAACTCCTCAGGTGAAAATACACACAAGAAATACACACAGAGTCACACCCTACTTGGTACCTGCTAGATGCAAACACATGCATACTTGTGTCATTTAGACTCATGCATCACTACCCCCTTGTGCTTCTAAATCAATTTGCATTTACATCCTTTTGTTAAAAGTAGCTACAGAAGAGCTTCGCAGTGGTCATGCATGGGATTTTTTTCTGTGAACTTTATTTCATGGACAGCATAAATAGAGGGAAAATGGCCACTGTTTGGCCTGATCTCTAGACTAAAACCTTTTAAAGAACATCAAGCAGCCAGCTCCAAGACTCACTTCATAGTTTAACTTTGTACTACCACTGGTTCTGCCAAAGCAAAGTAAGCAAAGCCGTAAACATTTTGAGTCCTCAGGTCTGCAAATGTAGCTTATTGTGCTATAATACTGTGAATAGAAATGGATAAATAAAGTTGTCCACCATCGTATGGATCGCTCTGTTCTGTTATGTCACAATGAAAAGTTTCAGGCACTTCTGTTTCAAAGTTTCCACTATTAAACTGCAAAGTCACTAGAAATGAACTTCAGTTTTCTGCCAGTGAGAACCCCATTTCACAAAGTAGCGGGCAGGCCCATTAAAGTGCATTTTTGAGAAGGCAGTAGCACTTTTGCCACTGGGTGTGTCAAGAAGCTTAAGAAGCCTTTCATATATTAAAAGGAAAAAATGTTAGTTCAGTTTTTCTAACAAACTTAATTTCCAAACATTCAAATAGTCATGAGCCGTTTTTTCTCAGTACGTTAAACATTCACGAGCTCATGAATATAAACTATTTCTTTTGGTTCCTGGTAATCTTATAACATTTATTTTTGGTAGTGCATCAGGTTGAATAGTGGTTTTCTGTAGCTTTGTCCCACTTATGTAGCAGATTGTACCTTTAATTTTCTGCTCTTTTATCAGAGAAGAACAGCTTCTATGCTCCACATGTGTGGAAAAAACTCCCAGAAAGCCTCAGATCAGCTGAAACACTCAGTTTATTTAAATCCAGGTTAAAGATTTGCCTGTTCTCTGCATTTCAGTCGTTTTCATTTGACATTATTTTAATTTGGAAATTGATCTGATTTTAAAATATAATTTCTTTCTTGTTTGAAGTTTAGATCATACCTGTGTTTTAATATTTTTAAGTTTCTCTGAAGCACTTTGAATCAGCCTGTTGTTGAATTGTGCTATACAAATAAACCTTCTTTGCCTATAACAATCTTTTTAGGATGATTTGTCGAGCAGCTTTAAGCTAGCACGCTTTCTTGTGAGTTCACCTTATCACATGCTCACTTGTTTCTTTGTTTCTCTCCTGTTCAGGTGATGAAGGTGACAACTTCTATGTGATTGACCAAGGTGAAGTGGATGTAAGTAACACACGCAAACAAGGACTTTGTCATTTCTTATCATGGTTTGTTAATTAAGAAACTCAAAGAAAATATTTCATGTAAGAGAACTCCAGTTTGTCAGTGTAACCTGTTTTAGATGTTCTCTATAAGTGCTTGTGACTCAGTGGAAAATCCAGCCAACAAAACTCATGTTGAGACAGTTTTCTCCTACAGATTTGTAGGTTTGCCCCCATGTTTTGCTCTCTTTAAAGTCTGGTTCCAGCCCAATGGCAGTCTGAACATGGCGCTTTGGATCCAATCACTCTGTGAAGGCACTCAAACTAAGAAGATCTTTTGTCTTAGAAAGCCTGACATAGAGCGATAGAGTTAAGTGGAGATAAAACGGGAGCTGATGGAAAGTTAAACAGGAAGTGACCTTATCAGCTTACACCAGTGAGCACACAGACAGCGGGTAAGGGGAGAGAAGCAGGTTGGTAAGCTTGGCTAAGATTGCCAATATCACTGGCTCACCTATAGAGAAAAAAGAAGCAGATATATTCAGATGGTTTCTTGAGAGACTGCGTAACAACTAACTCTGAATCAGGTTGGGCTTACTTCCTCTGTTGCAGATAGTACCTTGTAAACTATGATCAGGAAAGTAACGAGATATATTTCCAGATTTCTGTGGAAGGGATTAAGTTTTTTCATTCAAGGTTATATCTCGGTCAGATTAACAGTAGGAAAGTCACTAAAGGAAAGAAAAGACGTTAGAAACTGTCATTACTGTAGAAATGTATCATATTGAACACGGGCCATTTCCCCCCAATTATCAAGCCCAACAATTTTTTTTTTAGCTTCCCTCTCGAGGAGAGGCATTCCCTGTTTTCTCTCTTTGCCTCAGCTACGTTGTGCAGCATCTGATGCTGAGCTTGTGACCAGCATACTCTCACAGTAAAGACTTTTTAATGGGTACCACTGTTTTGTTTTTACCACTAATCTCACAGTCTGTGCTTTTTGTCAGCCAGTTAGCTGAAAATACTTCATCTTGAAGGCCTCGTTGCTTTACGTTCATGCAATTCTGTCTGAATCACAGCGTGGTAGATTTAGTTGCATATACATATTTCTGCACTTGTTTTAAACCTTTTCTGTGGCAAATTTCTATTAGAGACAAAGATGAACTCATGTTCTGTCCCACAGCTGCTGTTACTGTCTTAATCATTCCTTTAGTGTGTTAAACAAGATGAGGTCTGCTCACTGCTGCCACCAGTGAATATGCTCCCACAGAACCTTGTCATCCTGCACCCAGATTGTGCGAAGATTGTCTTAGAAACTCACCCCAGCAAAACTTCATGCTTTTCTGTGTCTCCTTCACCTCACCCCATCATCCTCTCTTACATCTGAACAGACTCCGGCTGCCTCTGGCACCAAACTTATTCAAGATCAGTGCCGAGGTTATTCAAGTGTGGAGATGTCTCTCATTAGACAGGGGTGTAAATCTGCTAGCATCCCATAAACTGCCTGAAAGCTGCCACTAATGTAAACACCCCTGCATGTCTGCACACAAATCTGTATTTATATGGGTGCACCACAAAAGAAATGAAAACTAATTCAAAATGCAGGATGAGCTTTTTAGGGGAAAACTGATGTTTGTGTTTCTAATTTAAATTTGAGTGCATTTCAGTAAAATAAATTTGATAATTTATGATTCATTAAAGTTTCTCCCACTTCTATCTATCTATCTATTTTTTCATTACTGAGGGTAAACAAGGCTTTTACACTTTCCAGATAAACAGAGTAACCACCATGCTCTGCCCTGTTCATGTACCTTCCAGTAATGCTTCTTTATTCCATTATTACTACCAGCTACACACAGTCGCTGCTTATATTAAAATATTGAAAATTCATTGACAGTTGAAAGATATCACGTTATTTAACAATACAATAATAAATCTGACTTGTCGCCATCCTCTTTGCAAGTTTGTACTTCACCTATGTGTTTATGTGTTTGAAACAATGTTTTCAGTCCATGAGCTGAATCATTTGTATTTGTGAAACTTTAAGCTAAGACATGTACGACTGGAAAGCGCAGTGAAAATGTTACCACTTGTATACTCTGACTTTTGCAACAATCAGATAATTGTTCTAAGCTTGACGTAACCAAAGTCAGCACTCTGCATTTCTCTGAAGCCATTCCAGTCTGTATGAAGGATGAGTCCCCTGCGGTCTTCTCTGAATCTGAATAAGAGCGTTCAATTATTCTGGGAGTTCATAGCAGCAAACAGAGGAGTAACCCCTCACTCCCCCCTTCTGTCTCTCCCTTCCTCCCAATCTGTGCTATTAAGTCAACAAGATAGTGGATAGATTGTTGACAGGTGGATCCGTAACGGCCTCAGACAGCCTTGGTGAGCTTCACTGAGGTTGAATCGTGTGTAGAGCTACAGAAGCTGGCCTGAATGGAGCCTTGCATGTGTGTGCATGCAAGTGATCAGCTTTGTCAGTTGTGTGTGTAATAGATGTTTGAATAGACCCACAAAGTCTACTTCGACTCTCTGACCATTACTCCCAGATCACAGAGAAGCCTCCGTCCGACAAGACAAAGAAAATAAAAGAGATTGATGAAGAGATAGGAAGAACAGAGAACCTTTAAGAGGAATCCATCTGAAAGCTTAGTCCAGATCACAGAGAAAAACGTAGTGAGCATATTAAACAGCCAAACAAACTCAAGAATATATTTGAAGTACTTAATCTTGTAAGACCCTGTCCATCAGGTCACCTTTTCTGCTGTTCTTTCTGCAGGTTTATGTGAATGGAGAGTTGGTGACCAATATTGGAGAAGGAGGTAGTTTTGGAGAGCTTGCCCTGATTTACGGGACTCCTAGAGCTGCCACCGTCAAGGCCAAGACTGATCTTAAATTGTGGGGCATTGACCGAGACAGCTACCGACGCATCCTCATGGTATGAATGTCTACAAATACAACATATTTTATTGTACATCACTATGCAATGTGGAAACAGTCAGAGAAAACTTTGCACATCTTGCAGCTGAATGTAATAAGCTTTTTTTTTAACCCTGAGAAACTTTTCCAGAAGTGGACTCTTGCAAACCTTTCAGTTTAAAGATTCCATTTTATTATAAGACTTAGTTCAAGGTAATAATAAACACTTAAGAAAAAACATTGAAACAACAAGTATATGAAATTCTGCTCGATAATATATTTTCATATTTATTCAGTGCTCTGTTTTGCTGCATCTTGCTGCATCTTAGCGCAAAGACACATTCATCATAGTAAGCTATTGTGGGCTGGGTGATTGTGATGTTTTATATGTATGAAAATCAGCATTATTTCCCTTTGATATGCCCTACCAACTCTTTCCTTGGGCTTTCATAGTAAACAGTGAACTCAAGCCTCCCCTATGCCCATATTCCACAGAGACAAACATATCTGCGTGTGCGTGCGCACACACATACAAACAAAGCTAAACACAGCGGCTAACAAAGAAGCGCTCATTCCAATAGAGGCACTGTGTTATCAGTTAATTGGAACGGGTTCGGTTTTGCAACCTCAGATCAAGTCACAACCTGCTACAAAAGTAGTTTAACTTTCTACCACAGGTGACAAAGGAACCGATTTATTGCAACACCATCAAATGAATGTGGTCAAGTAAGCCAGCTCTTACGAAATTCATCTGGTTGTCTGAATAAATATATTATTTTGGGAAAACGTAGGTTGTCATGAAGCCCAATGACTTGAACTTGCTGGTGTGGACACAAGCTGGTTCACAAGAAAGCCCCAAAGTCCTGCGACTCCACAATAGACGTCATATATATGTGCATGTGCATGTGTGTGTGTGTGTGTGTGTGTGATCATGGTAATACTTTAATGGTTCCTAGTGCAAGATCCAACTAAACAGTCAAGCTAAGGATGAAAAGTTAGAGAATTCATTTGCAAGAAATCTGTATAAAGTACCACTGAATGTGCATGGATGAAAGCTATTGTGTATTGTGAAGATTTATTTCCCCTCCCAAGCTAGAAGATCTGATATTCTAATCCCACTTTCTGTTTATTTGGTGGATGAAGCTTTATCAGACATTATTCTGTGCTTGTTTGGTTTTTATTCATTGTAAAAAAAAAAAAAGTTTTTCTCTCTTAACTTGTCCAGCATCGTGGCAAGCAGAATGATGGTCTGGCTGCCGTGTTGCGCCAAACAATACAGGAGTACCTTTAAAAGAAAATGATCTTTTGCAGATAACAAGATGATATGATTTTAAAGGTTTTTTTTTTAGTTGTGATGTACACATGGCATCTTCTCGGCTTTTCATTACAACAAAACAGTCTTGTTTAGTGTCCACTTTTATGACTTTTCCATCATTGAGAAAATACTACTCTACAAATTACAAAAAGTCTTACAAGGTCAAATAGAGCATTAAACATCAAGTACATAGACAAATAATAGCCCTCTATGAAAGAGTACAGAAAAACGTATGATGTATGTCCTCACATTTAACAAGTACTGTAATAGAGCTGCTACACTCATTTTCATGCTCTTTTACTTGCAATATTTTCTCCTTCTCAACCACTTACGGCTCCTTAAACCCCTAAACTGTTTGATTCATTATCTTTCACTGCAAATACACATACTTGCATGCACATTTTGACATATGCACATGGGAGTCTATCCTCCCATTTGAATGTCTCTCCAGAACTACTCCCAGACAGAGAAAGGAGAAAAGTAAAAATGATCGAGTGTATGAATACTGGAGGAGAAAAAGGGCCATTTCTAACGCTTCTACACACACTTCTCACTCCAGGAGCTTATCTAGTAGGAATGTCTAAATGTTTAAAGTGGAAACACTAAGTATTGCCTTGGGGGTTGTACTCACTCACATGCACACACACATATTGTGTGTGCTATTAGAATGACTTATCATTACACATGTGAGTGTATCTTCGTCAGTCTCTTCCTGCTTCATAATTCCCCAAATGCTCCTTATTGTAAATGAAATAGACAAACTCAATTTGACCTGTCTGCATCTGAGTATTTTAAAGTACTAGCAAAAAAAAACTATTTTGTTAAGCAGAACTCCCAGAGATGAAAAAAAAGTCTGTTTTTGGACCTTCCAGCTTAGTGTAAAATTGGCACTAGCCTGGCTCGTACTCATGTCACCTCTTAAGCACATAGTTAAACTGACGACGCAGTCTGCCCGGGTAACCTTTCTTTGAGAAGATTCCCACTCTCTGCTGCTCATTTCTTCGTTCCTTCCAGCAGTAGTAGTGGTGGTGGTGGGGGGGTGGGGGGATAAGACAGGGTGAAACAGAATTCAGTTATGTGAACCTGTAGTTAATTATTGCTGTCAATGATTTGTAAAGCTGTTTTTTTACAAAGTGCGGTATTCTGGCATCTTTGTTGGCCAACACAATGTGTAATTTGTGTGAATATGTGTGTGTTCGTGTGCATCCCAGTAACTCCCAGTATTTACAGTGAGTGCCTGCGTCTGCAACTGGTTAGTTAGAAGCTCATTAGGTGCGTTGCAATTGCAGATTACACATGTGCTCCTCAGTCTTGCTGCCGGTTCACACTCTGAGGCTATTTTTGGTTCAAGAACCTCATCTTAAGCAATTAAGTCAGCAATTTTGATGCATTGAATTTAGACTTAGAATAAATTTTTAAATAAATTTTGATAATTGAAAATAACTTGAAATTAGTACTCTCTAAAGAGCTCCAATATCAGGTATTTTTTTAAAGACACCTTTTGCAATTACCAGATTCCCCAGGTAAACCAATTAATCACTTCACGGGATTCAATTAAATTACCACTACACGACCCCGGATTGAATAACTAAATTGCAGACACACACCATGCCACCCACGGAAAAGACATAGCTGCACACTATTGAACTGCGACCTGGGACGCAGTTCGCCCATCGAGCTGTGATGGAGCTACGTCTCTGCAGACATGAGGACAATGCTGTCTTTGAATTACTGCTAATGTTGCCTGAATTCTGTTTCATCAACTGCATTTTCTTTCCACCAGATATTTGCTAGAAACATGCTGGGTTCTCAGCCTAAGTTCTCAGCTGACTCAGCTTTGCTCATGTCTCCACTCTCTTCTCTTTCAGTCAGTCACTTCACTCGCCTTGACATATGATCTGCTTAACACAGGAGGCAGTAATGGTCTAAAGACCTCCCATCCTAATTCCAAATCCTGTGTATACTTCTCCACATGTGATTGTGGGATTTCTGTTGAATAGTAACAGATTCTTTAAGAAAATAGGTTTATTGCAGAATGTGAAGGATCTGTATGTTACGCTTAATGACACCTTACAAGTCGGTTGATGTTGAAAACACCAAGTCTCGTAAAGGTCCAAGCATTCATTCATTCTAACTAAGGCCCCGAAAGACCATTTGATAATAATCCTTCATTACTTCACCATACATCACACCCAGTGGGAAAAAAAAACGGTCAGAATGTTCATTCAAGCTGTTCTTGAATCCATTTCAAGATGACGAGGATGTTGATGACACACATCGTGATTAAATCATTTATGTTGTCATGTAAAACCAAGGCGCCCTGTCAAGCCCCATCACACCCACTCATCTCAACCCTTCTCTTTAACCTTAACCTATGTTGAGGAAATAACGTAAAACCTTTTTCTGTGATAAACAGACTCCCCATTGTGTCGTCCTCATACAATACCCACCTTCTTCATGTCATCTTGGTATTTAAACACACACTTACAGACAAAGCCATTAACAAACTGACAGACCCTTGTCAAGAAACAGAACACGAGACAAAAGAAAACAAGGAAAAATTATACCAAGAGGCGAAGCACGTTGGAGAGATTGCGGGGGTTGGTGTGTTTCACATTGGACAGAGATGAAGGTGATAGCGATGAGGCGTAAGGTACAGTTGGTTTAGTCTGGCTTCGCTCCACACCGCATCTCTTTGATGGTTCTACCTCAAAGACAGCAAATACACATGGGGGCTGGCTCATCTGTAACCACAAGAGGAGTGAACACGTAAGGGCCAACAAGAGTCGGAGATTGTTATACACGGCACATGTCTTTCGGCCCTCCCAAGTAGACAGAACCGATTTAAGTGGATGAAAAAGAATGCAAAGAGAAACATTATGTTTAATTACTAAGTAAATTAAAGCTGTACACTTTTTTAATTAAAACATTTTGCCATGCATACTTAGCTTTCCATCAGCTTTAATCCATGCCTGCATGGCTTGCATTGTGCAACCTGCTGCAGTCGCAGGAATCAGACCTACTGAATAATTTATTGTTATGTATGCAACGTAAGCCTTTAAGCTCTGTAGGTTTTGTGCAAAGGCTGTTTGTGTGAGTTTGAAAGTGTATTTGCTCACATAATGAGCAAATTTTCATTCCTGCAGAGACAGCAGCAAAACGTAAGTGGCAGAACTAAAAACAGACTGCTCACACACAGACACACACTCATCCATCCAGGAGGGAGGCAGTGCAGGGTAGAATTCCTTTAATCAAGTTGTTTACAATTCTGAGTTTGACGTTGACTCACTTGGGAAGATTTGCTCCCCTTTTAAGACAAAATGTGAAATTATATGAAATTAGAGGCAGCAGTGGGACTCACTCCGAGCCTCAATATATCACTTCCATATGCAAAGACAGACACGGGACAAGATCATCGTCCCTCATAGTTTTTTTTTCTCTCTTTATATTGTTACTCTCTCTTAGAGGTTCTGTGCAGTGGGGGAGAAATGCTGTGAGAGAAGGGTCCACTGGGCTTATACTTGTCAGGAAGCACCTGATTTTCATGGCAGAGGCAGAGAGGGGAAAGTCCCCCTGCCTGGTGGGTGGGGTGGGCCACACACACAGACACACACATGTAATAAACATTACCGGTTATCTCATACACACCTCTGTGCATGCCCCCATGAACTATGGTCTGCTAATCACAGATTATCTTGTACTGTAGCTTCGTTTTGCACTGCTGGTGTTTGACCATGTTGCGCGTGAAGTCGACCTTAAAGGTCACTGTGGCAAATAAATTGCTGAAAGACATTAGCAGGTCACTGAATTTAGCAACATGTGTCCACAAGAGTTTGACTAAAATAAAAATTAATCACTTTTTGCTCCAGAAGATGGGTAAATTGAGTAAAAAGTGTTTTCTAGTATTTAGATAGAAGTATAAGAAAGCAAAACCTCACTTATTCCTAAATGATAGAAGTGACATATTGTTTCTTACTCCCTCATACTTTACAGAATAATATCCTGTACTCATGGTAGTGTTAGCATGCAAAGGAGTGTGTAATGTATCTCCTGTGTTTGTTTTACAGGGTAGCACTCTGAGAAAGAGAAAGATGTATGAAGAGTTTCTCAGCAAGGTGTCCATCCTTGGTAAGTCTGCATTATATTCTTGTGGGTGTTGTCTGTATGCTTCTGCATCCATGTACGTGTTTGGATGTTCATCCATGTTGTGCCTTCATTTCAAATAGGTCAAAGGGTGCAAAGTGCAGGCAGTTAAATCAACGTATACCATAGATTAGCCCGCATAAACACAGGCACACGTTGTCACACAAGGCCTGTAGCTGAGTACGGCTTGTGTGTACACTTTTAATCTGCTCATACTGTTTATGCTTAAAGCCAGTCACACTCTTCCATGCCTCTGTGTGGACAATTAAAGAAGAGGTAGTTAAGTTAAGCCTCTCTTTCCCACCGGAATTTGAGTAACAGCAGCCTCTGGATTTGGAGGGATGGCGAATGACGTTCATTCAGACTTTCAAATTGAGTCGCAATAGGAACTGACATGTCATCCTTTTCCACTTGATCGTGTGTGTGGTGTATAGAGTAGGGCCATGGCCCCTGTACAGAGTTATTAGCTGGGTGAGTAAACCCATACACTCAATTCTGGTCTTAGGAGAACATCTCTCTGAGCGCTCTCCTTTTCACTTGTGTCCTTTCTTCTGCAGCTCCCTCTTTGACAGCCTTGTTGAGGCCTGTATTCAAGCACCCACCTCCCTCATCGAAATGCTTTAGCGCTCCTCATTCCTCTTTCTGTCGCTTTGCCTGTCCACTCAGTCTCTCTGAATTGGAGGAGGGACAGGGGGCGGAGGTGTTTTTGTTTGTCTTTGATTTTTGAGATAGCCACGAAATTGAGTACAAGCCCTTGATGTCGCGGAGGGAAGGCAGAAACAAATGTTTGTCACACATGCACTCAAAACAGCTTTCAGCATCCGAGTGGCCAGTCTCCTAGATGTTTACTATGCATGTGTGAAACAAGATGATCTAAGTGGGTGCAGGCCTGGCGAAGCGTAAGATGTAGGTTCTTTAGTCAGTACATTTGTGTATCATGTTACCTGCCTGGCCGTTAAGGATCACCTCTCTGGGACCTGCTGCCTTTGGCTCGCAGCCAGACAGAAGACATCCATCTGGGTCGGGCAGACACCACGGCCCCACCAGAAGGGACACTGGACACCTCCAAATCACCAGTCCTATCTTAGTTAATCCTAAGTGCATACACACACGCACACAAATGGACACACTAGTATCAGTTACTGAGCACATCAGGAGACAATAGTTCCAGATGAAGAGATCCTGCTGTAGTTTTACACCTCTAAGTCATGTCTTAGTTAAATCAAAACAATGAATCATCTTTTTATCCAGACTAAGCTGAAGATGAGGAGTGTTTTCCCTGCAGATGAGTCACATTCCACATGTGCATGTATAGATTGTGAAGATTAGGCCACAGTAAGATGTTGAAGTGTGAGAGGAGCGAGCTCATCAGGGGAACTTTTGGGTGTACAAGGAGTTTGTGGCTTTTTGCTTTAAATCCATTTAGTTAGGAGCATTTCATTTCACAGTAAGTTGTGTGACAGAGGTTGCTTTTGCTTAGCTGGCATCTACTTTTCTGCGATTTGATAGAAAGAGAGATATCCCAGCTTTTAGCTTTTTGGCTGTTTTTCAATTTTTTTTGGACCAGATCATGTTTATCAACAGGTTTAGATGTGGTTTTATACAAGAATGGAAAGGGAACATTTTTAAAGTTTAATGCAACATGCATTATATTTAGTCCAGTGGTTTACATTGAACTTAAACTTTACCAGGCATGCCCTCTATAATTTATAGGGTAAAGGATATTTGACTGTTTTGTGGATAAAACATATCTATGTCATCACACTCCAGAGTTAGCAGAACAAAAATGGAGTCAATTTCAAGGTGTTTAAGCTCTGTGGGCCTCCATGAAATGAGGGAGTGGTTAGTGGATCTAAGCTATAATGGTTGCTGATGAATGACTGGATTAGCTGAGATGGGATTTAGCCCACCAGTCAACCAGGGAAGCAACCACTAAAATAACGAACAGAAATGAACGCGAGTTTTTGCATATACTGAAGTGCTCATCTGTGTTGTAAGTGATGATATTCTTTCTCCACTGACAGAGTCTTTGGATAAGTGGGAGCGTCTGACGGTAGCTGATGCTCTGGAACCTGTTCAGTTTGAGGATGGAGAGAAGATTGTGGTGCAGGGAGAGCCGGGTGATGACTTCTTCATTATTACCGAGGTAAGGACTGTCGTTGTTTTTCTGCAACTTTCAAGTGTTAACATATGTTCCTGAGACCCTGAACGTGTCATCAAGCAGGCGTAGGGATGATGAACATGTCATCGTGTAGAAATGTTGGTGGGCGCTTTGCTGACATCGGAACTGATCCCAGTTTATTGCCACCAGCAGACAGACTACCTGGTAGTGCTCCACTGCCCAGTCCCTCAACCACAGTTCCTGTGCAGAGAAGATCCCCCCCCCCCCCCCCCCACGCTGCAGGCTTTTGTGGAACTGGGGCCCCTGGCACGGCTTCATGAACGGCCCCCTGCCTGTCATCCTAACACACTTTTGATTTACTCCATACTTATATAGCTTTCGCCAGGGTCAAGTCAAGGGTCTGTCTAGAGGGGGTGGGGGCACAATCTGCTGCTGCCTCTGATCTTTCCTTCCTCCTTCTTTTATTTGCCATTTGCTCCACTTATTTGTTGGTTATATTCTGACTTTTTTACATTGTTGCTGTGTCTGTATGCTATATTCATTTACTCTGTATCTATTACAACTTCTGTAATGCTGTGGTTTGTTTGCAGTCGTATGAGTGCTAATCCCGATTTTAATCACTCTAGTAAAATATGACAAAACTATAAAGACAGCATATACAGTATGTAGAGTGTTGAACATATGAGGTGTGAAGGACTTCAAACCAACACTTCTGGTGTGGAGTGTAAAGATATGTTTGCGCAATGTAATTGTGAAATGACTACAAACTTTTAAATGTAATATTTTTATTTTCGGAAACGATTGTTTTATTTCTTGCTTAGAAAAATGTCAAAGCTGAAAGTCAGCACCTTTCACTTACAGACAAAAAAACAGTCAACTTGTTTAAATATTTTCTAACTGAACTATTTACATCTCACATCATTTCCATAAAGTGTGTTTTTAGGTGTTGCAAAATAAAGCTACCTAAAACTTCGAGTATACTAGAAATGACGCTATTGGAGGCGATGACTAGGGCTATATCCCTGAACACCCCTAATTTCCCCAATCCTGGAATACATATACAATAAAGCCTATTATACAATCTAGATCATATTTATTCATTCATACAGCTTGTCAAAGTCACTGAACTGAAAAATATAGCCAAAACAGTTATCAGGTATGAGCGCCCCTAGTGGCCAAGATGGAAATGATAAATTGCTCAACATCGAATCAGTTCATGCTGTCTATGATATGAGCTCTAAATTGAATATTGTTCAAGTTGTCGCTTTAACATGAAGGATGTGAAGCGAACATCTTCAGGTCATGACCTTTCATTTGCAGTTGATTTAAGGTCAATCAGATGAATAGTTTCAGAGAAATAAAAACAGTTTTCAGGTTTGAGCGCCCCTAGTGACCAAGATGAAAATGATAATTGGCTCAAAATCTAATCAGTTCATACTCTTTATATCTATGCATATGCAAAACATGAATCCAAAAGACTCCGTTTGGGAATATAATTTGGGAAAAAGGGGAAAATAAAGAGACATATATTGCGATCAGCAGTGCATGACTCATCAATGTGAGACTTTTCACCCCGGAGAGATAAAAAAAATCTGGAAAATATGCAAAGGAATCTGGAGATTCACAGGACGCCATCCTGGCGTCCTGTGAATCTCCAGATTCTTGCTCCACACATATCTGGGTCTTTTACCCAGGAGCGGTAGAGTTCCCTCTTTAACATCATGTCTTATGCAGCCTGATTTTCCCAGAGCAGAGTGGACTGTGGTGGTATGCGCGTTGCTGACTTTCACATGAGGTCAGGAGACCCGGCCTCCTGGGAGGGAGACGAGAGAGAGACGGAGAGAAGGATGAGTCAAAGAGGGCAGGGACATGTGGGTAAAGTGGAGGACCACAAGTAGAGAGGCAGGGGATTTTAAATGTGTGAGTTATAGCACTCTGTCCTCTCTTCTAACTTCATTTTATTTTCTCTTTTTTAACTATTACTGTGCATAAGACCAAGATGTTAGGCACTCCCATTTCTCTCATCTTCTTCTTAATCTGTCTTTTCTCACTCTTTCCAGTGATTTTGGTGGTTTTGATGGCTCAGCCTAACACAAACCCCACAATCAGTAATTACATGCGGCTTATGGGAAAAAATTAACAAAAGGGAGGTATAGACACATCTTTATTTTGTTGTTGTTTTTTTGCCAGGCAAGAGGAATGGGACCTTAATGAAAAGTGGCATGTTTACTTTTTTTCCTTGCACTGTACAAACAAGCTTTTAGTCAAGCCATGAAAACTCAACCTCATCTTCCTTTGCAACATCGTCTTGCATTCATGTTGAAATGAAATGATGAAGAAATGAAGTTTCTCATTCCTTGGTAATAATTCTCTAATTAAGGTAATGAGAGAAGCTAGATGAGGTAAAAAGTTATGAAACAAGGTGTTGCAGTGATGGGACCCTAAAATATTGGAAATTAAATTGTGAAATACGCTATAAGGAATGTTAAGTCTCTAAATGATTTTAAATCCTTCATAAATCATTATTCTCATTTACTCTTATAGTCCTAAGTCAAATAAAGGATCTTTAAGGTAAAGTAGACCTATTAAAATGACAATGAATACAATTCAAGCTGCTCTGTCCGCGTACTCCGGCTTCCTTCCACCATCCAAAAACATGAGTGTTAGTTTGAATTTGTCCCAACGGGTGTGTGTGTGTGTATGACTGGTTGGTTGTTTCTCTGTGATAGTCCTATGACAGACTGGTTGCCTGTCCAGGTTGTACCTTGCCTCCTACGCAGTGATGCTGGGATAGGTTGCAGCTACCCGTAACCCTTCACTTGAATAAGTGGTTCAGATACTGGATGGACGGACATTTCAAGCTAGTTCACCCCTCAACACAGAAACTATATGTGTCTCTGCAAAGCAGCAGCGCTGGAAGTCAAATTTATAAATAAAGGAAACCCGTGCATATCCAACTCATAAAGCCAAAAAAGCCAAATATGGAAGAATGTTGTTGTCCAGCTTTCCAAAATAAGCTTTAATAGAGTAATAAGGAGCTTCTTTGGGATATTCGTCATTTTGCACACAAACACATGCAAACGAAGAACTTCAGCTATATGGTAGGTTTACTAAAGCTAAATATGTTATTTCTGTGGGACAAATCCAGCCATTTGATGTGGAAATGGGGTCAAAGTGTTTAAAAAAGTGTACGTAGAATATATTTTACAAATCAAATGATCCACCAACAAGATAAAGGGAAGGCAGTCTGATTTACACATTGTAAGCGGGTGCATGTACTCTAGGCTTTTGGTTGATCAGATGTTCACTCAGCTATCCTCATTTCTCATTTTTTTATGCTAATCACTTCTTTTCAACAGTCTAATCAGTTCTTTATAAGTTGTTTGTCGTTTGTGTTTTTGTCTCGTATTAAACTAATCACATAGACAGCGTCTGAAGGTTCCCTTTGTGGGCTCTCCACAGTATATGTCCTGGTGTTTGGCTGTACTCACCACGTTTTTGCTGAAGTGCAATTTAGCTAATGGAATTTCTACAGTGCTTTTATGAACATAGGATCAATGGAGTTAATAAATGAAGTTCCTTTTATTTGAGTGAAGGAATGTAGCTAGAAGAAGGAAGTTAAAGATTAACATGTTTTAAATGAGTCAAACCTTTTTTAACTCCTATAAACCATTGGACCGCTGCATGGCAGTGAGAGAAATGCTGTAGTGTTTAGTAAGTGAGCTGTGAGTTTTAGCTTGAGAAGGTGCAGACGCTGCTGTTGCAGGCTGGCCCCATGAACAGGCTACCCAGCATATCACCTTTCTTCATCAGCCTGTGGGCCTGTCTTGTCATTTTAGTGGTTCTCATTCATTTTACATCCTGACTTGTCACCCTAAGCTGATGCATTACATTCTACATGTGGTATATTTGTTTAAGTATTGATGTATATAAACGGATGTGAAAACATATTTAGTTTTAAGTACTGTGGTCAGTGATTAAGTATCTGTTGAGTTGCAGATGAATTGTCGTGGCTCCTTTAATTTTATTTCTTTCTTTGGATCTTTACTTCATCATTCTTTTTCGTTCTACGCCTGTGTTTATTTTTCTCTCTGTGCCTGACCTCAGCTTTACTCTTTTATTGTTAGTAGTCCTGCACACCCTGTGTTGAGCAGGCGGAGGAAGCTCTCCAGTGTTTATAAAAGACATATCTGTGAAGCAGAGTGCTAACACTGGGGTGGTACAGTATGAGATGCTTATCTGGACCACACTGGATGAGCCCAGTTCAAGAATGAACCACTGTAGTTGTGGTGCTGCACTGTTTCACTCTCTTTGTTTGGACATGAATAGAAAGGAGAGTATTCCACCAGTTGTAAACACAGGAGTTTCAGTCCCCCTCCACCTTGTTCTTCCCCCATTCACATCTTTTTTTTTTTTTTGCACCCAAGCCGCTTCAGAAATGTAAGAATGTCAGCATAGAGTAAAAACACAGTTTATCATAAGACAGAAATATGTCAATGTATCAATATGTAAAAGCGTGATATGTAGAAGAAATAGATTGAAATGATTATTGACAAACGGGGGGGGGGGGGGGGGGAGTTGGGAATTTGGTTCTTTGAAAGTCTCTCGTTTTGGGCTTCCAGTGACCGAAATGAAACTGTTCTTGTTCCCTCTTTTCCTTCCCACCCGAAAAAACCCA
>JBAMHX010000023.1:12666186-12687808 GCA_037177515.1 Pseudomugil tenellus | reverse complement strand
TATAGTATAGTATAGTATAGTATAGTATAGTATAGTATAGTATAGTATAGTACAGTACAGTATAGTATAGTATAGTATAGTATAGTATAGTATAGTATAGTATAGTTGAGCAAAACACAACACACCTTCTATCCTGCTTCTTTTCCCAAAAGTTATCTCCTCTCACTTAACCTTTCTCTTGTAAAACTACTTGGTCACTTCATAAATATCAGTCACCTAACCTTCGCGGCCCCCCCATCCCAACAGTCTTCTTCCATTTCATATGGTCACCGCCCCCTATCACTTTATCCCATATTTGGCAGGAGTCCTAAGGGGCCGTGCCAGGTAAGGGCAAGTGAGGAAGATAAGAGGAAGGGCAAAGGAGGAAGGGACAGATGCTTGTTGGCACTTTTAGGCAGGATATCTGTTGAGGAATTAAACCCAAGAGGGTCCCTCCTTCCAAGTGTAGGGCAGCCGGAAACAGAGAGACACAGGGATGAAGAAACAGCCTCCTGTGTCTTGAGAATGTCTAAGTGCTACGGGTAGTTGCACGGCTGCTCCTCCACTTTCCACGTGTTTGACATGTTGTCTTTTCTGAAAGGAGACAAAGTGGCAATGATAATAAGAGTAACTCAAGAGGGACTCACTGCTCTCTGAGGCTCTCTTTGGTATCTGCTGCTGAAAAACATGCTCTGTGCAGGATCAGAGGAGACGTGGTGGTTGAAGCTGAGATATATCTCTATGTATTTACACTATAGCCTGTTAGCTGGTGAGCGGCTCCGTTAGGAAGTACAAGAGTTATGTGGTCTGCACTATAAGAACAAGAGACATCCCGGGCATAAACAGGGCAACCAGGAACACTGACTGACTTAGTGTTTTTCTGCCAACCTAAATCTGCATTCGGGATTTTGTCCAGACAGTGGCACAGCACCTTTTCTCTTGCTTCTCATGCAGGACCTTAAAGTTGCTGCTTCCATAGACGAGGAAAGTAATAATACAAATACCAGTTGATACATTGGTTCAGGTTATGGAGATTTCTGTAAGGATATGAAGACATTCTTTCTCACCTCCTCCCTACCAACAAGACAGCCTTTGTAGGGCAAAGGCACTGCAAACAGGGCACAGGGTTTATGGTCAGAAATGCTGACTCATACTGTGGTAAGAAAGTCCGATTCTGATATACAGCGCAACCCTGTGTATCTGTCTGTCTGCATGCAAGCACATCCATCTCTCTGTCTACCAACAGATGGTGTCTGTCATCATCAATAAGAGCTCTATCTGTTATTACAGTGATGAGCAAAGATGCAGAGACTCTGACGGCATGGAAAACACTAAAAGAATTGATTCAGCTATTCTTGGAATTCTGTAGTCCATACGACTTTGTCCGTGTCCCCTTCATGACATTGAGAACAAAATGAGTATACAGACTTGTGAAGGAGCTTCAGGCGAAGTGGGGATGGTTTCAGGGTGGAGAGGTGTGGGGCGGGGCGTCTTTCCATTTGCTTCCAGCTGCTGGCAAAGCATGCTGGAAGGCGTTGCATCCCTGGAAAGGTCATCCGTCAGGGCTCCCTCCAGTCAGGAGACATTCACCACATTGTGTATAAGAAATATTGTCTCGTGCCAAGTTTTTTTTTCTGTCTATCCCCTCAGTCTGAATAGGGGTTCAGTTTGCGCCCCTCCCGTCACTTATTACAAAACTAAAAATGTTGTCTGCCTACCGTGTCTGACTTTTCCTCTGCAGGCCAAAGATTGGAAAATAACACTGTGCTGGGTTAGTTTCCATCCCATTCCACTGTACATTCCCCTAAATGCACAAAATTATTCTTTCTTTTATTTACCCTCTTCCCTTTCTCTCTTCATTTAGGTTTTTAATCTTTATACAAAGCAAAAAAAGCAGGACAGGTCTGTGGAGGTCCTGTTCTGTACAAGCTTGTTTTATTCAGTAGTGGGGAAAAAAAAGAAGCTCATTTTAAATAAGATTAACCTGAATAATGAAAGGGTGACAATGTTAAATGTCCATTTTTATTCTATTTATCTTCTTTTCAAGCCTTTTATTTCTTCACTTGTTAGTTTTTTTTTTACTTTTCTCCATCATTATAGCCACAAATCTTGTTTTTTGCATATGTATATATTTGGACTCCATAATCCCAGCATATTTAAAAATGAAATCTCTTCCATTATAGACTTTTAATGACAGCACATCCACTTCCCCTAATCCCAGCATTAGTTAAGTAAATATTTTCTACTTTTCCATGTGGTAAAATAAATATTACAATACTGCAATGTTTATGTGTGATAGGATGATAGTTAGCATGTGATCTTAGTGTGCTTAAGCCCTCTTGCATTCTTTTGCAGATTGGTTTTACACATATATGTGAGCGTGTGAATCTAATGTCCCTCTGTGTGTTCGTCCTATAGAACAGAGTAAATAGGGCGTGACGACACAAGCAAAGAATAGACGCGTCAATTATCCTCACACTCATTAACTTTTAGGGATTCTGCGGTACAGAAGGCTTACCGGTACATCTCAGCTCCCATTTATCTTGCTATTGATAAGCTCACATACAGGTTTGAACAAACATAAGCAAAGAACAGGTGAAAATAAAGATAGATTCAATGTAACATAAATCTTGGAGGAATGGAGAAGTTCTGGCACAATTTTAAAATTAGCAGCAAACATGAGAACCAGCTCTCGTCACTGCCCTCATGATGTGCCTTAATCTAATAAGCTTGGTATATTACTGTTACAATTCAGTTCAGTTTATCTCAGCCGGTTTAGTAGCTGGGAACCTTTAATTGGCACTGAAACAAGTATTTTTCAGAGGTTATAGCAGGTCATCAGTCCACATCTGTGTAAACCAAGTGGACTGTGTATGTGTGGGTGAGACTATGAGGGAGAGAGTGTGTGCACTTGATGCTATGATACGTAAACTCCCCGAACACAGAGGCGGGTGAAGCCATTTGTGTGAAGCTGCTGCTAGAGGAAGACGGGCTGCAGAGTAATGAAGTGTTGATTGCTTCTGGATCAAAGTGGAAGCTGACAGAGGCCAGGTTGAAATAGCCGTAGTGCTGAGTGTGGGGGTCCACACATCTCTCAGCACTGGCCCCCGGCCCCGACCCCTACACACAAACACACACTGACAGTTACCTCAGCGACAGAGGGGTCACATCCGGGTGTTGGGGGGAAGTAGTAGCTATTCCCCTGTGGTTGCATGGGACTCTGAATTATGGGGTGTTTCATAAATATCAGACAGTGTGATGGTGATACAGTGAGAATGATTTATGACAATCTAAAGGACGAGTGGGGGAAATGGTGCGGGAAAGGGGGATCAAATGGGAACGAGGGGCCTCCCTGTTTGAAGTACCTACAGCTGTGAATTATTTTTCCTTTGATTCACTCAACTCTGCAACTATATGAAGAAAGGTGAAGGAGTTTATGTGTGTAACTGTGTGTGCACGGTGGGGCATGTCGCAGACCATGGGAGTGTCCACCAATCCAGAAGTCTGAGAGTTTGGCTACTGCTGCACCGGCTGGAATGCATCAGCCCCAGCAGGGAAAAGTAGAAGCATATTTCAGTCACATTTTGCTTTATTTCTCTATTTACTTTCTCTCCTCTCCTGCTATCACCCCTCCTGCTCTTCCCCTCTGACTTCATCCTCTCCTCCACACCTCCTCTATACAGATCCCTTCAGTTTTGGAGTCTGATTGTCTGTTATGTGAAATATTTGTTCACTCCCTCCTCGGTATCAGTCTTTCCTTGAACACCCCTCTGTAATTTGACTGTCAAGTGTGTTCCAGTTTACTCCATCTTTGTTGGTCTCTCATTAAGGTTGCTGTTGACTTTTTCTCTTTTAGGTGCTCAGTAATGTGTTTCTTTGCGTTTTGTGTGCTGTAAGTTGCATTTGAGTGAGGAAGATCTAAAGATACTGCACATTGTTTTAGTGGTTTTATGATGCTTCACTAAAGGAGGGGAGAGAAGAGTGTGTTGTGAGACTAAGTTGTATTTTTGGCACAACTTAGTGTCACAACACACCCAGTGTGCCCAGTTTACTTCCTTTCTTCTTCGCACATTGCCTTAGTGAAGCCCCACATACCGGTTTTGCGCTCTGGCATAGGACACCTGCAGTATGTGTTGGTCCTTTTCTGATATCCAGTCTTCATCTGCGGGTTGCTGCACGCTTCTTTTTTTCTTTCATTTATTTCAGTGGACAAGTGGACAAACAAATGCATGGAGAAACACAAAGCCTCTCCTTCCTCTTCTGTTTTGCTAGACCACAAACATCGACTCTCTGTTGTCTCATTTCCCTCCTGATGGATGAATTGCAACCCTGACATGCCTCTTTCCACTCCTCCATTCAGCAAATACACTTGCACTTTTATTTATTTTTGCTCCATTCTGTCACTGGTCCAATTTGCCTGCAGTGCACATCCACATCCCCACTGTGTTTTTCTTGGAAGGCTGAGGCAAAATTTTCCCCTCCATCATGTTATCATCACTGTTCCGTGATCAGGGAATTCCCAATTAGCCAGACTGGGACAACTGGCTTCACATGGAGTGCTGTGCTGACACTGGGGACAAACTATAGGGGGTGTGCTTCCCAGAGCCCTGTGTGTCACCCCAACCCTTTGGATCGGATATCATTCCACAACCACTCAGGGGACTTTTTCTCAGGGCCCTTGCTTTTGAGGGAGTTCAGAACTATTTTATTTGTACAAAGAGAGTCTGGGGCCCCTTGTTGCAACACAGGGGTCTCTTTCTGATCTATATGTTATTTGGGAAGTCGCTGACTCTGTGCCAGAATGGAAGCGGGAGTAGAGTTGAAGAAGTGATCAAAACACACTTAAATATGGAAAGGATGGAAGAAAATACACCCAGAGTTTTCTTAGCAACGTCAAATCTTTTACACAACACAATAACAAGGAAAGAATACAAAACTGTAGCACAGACATAAACAGAGATAAATAAGCACATGTGAGTGTTGCGACTCCTGCAGAGAATGTTTTTAACCCTGCTGTGCGAAGGGCAAGGAGACAAGTTTACCTCTGAGCTTCACACTAAGGATGCTCATCACTTCATCCTTCTGTCAATAGCTGTTTGTTTGGCCCGAATAGTAAGTGTGTGTGTGTATTAAATGTGTGTTAGTCATTAGGAACAGTTTCTGTAGTAAGTGGCAGACCCGGCTCGGTCTTTTGCTTCCTGCTGGTAACTTCTGAAGCTCCCTCAGCACCGACATTCCTGTAACCAATGGTAGCAGCGCTTTAAGCACAGGCAGCTGCATCTTTCATCTCTCTTTTGCTTCCCTCTTCTCCCAATTTGTTTTAGTCAGATAATGTGTTTATATATTGGCAGGCGTTTTCTGGGAAACTTGTGTCGTTCTGTGATGCTGTGTGCACTTTCAGTAGATAACAGCAAACCTTTGATGAGTTCTCTATCTGTCCTGTCACAGTTAGTTTAATAAATTTCCCCAGTGGGTAACCAAAAAACTAGAAGTTAATAGGTAACACATGAATGTCATTTAATACAAGTCATGATCATGGCTAGCCCTTCCTCCACCCCCTGCTTAAATACCCCCCTCTATTTGCACACACATACCCCTGTGCTTCCTAATGAGAGTGATGGCTCACCCTTCTACCTTCTGCTTTGCTTTGGCCTTTCACCTGCTCGCCTTCTTTTCCAGGGCTCGGTAACAGCAAACACAGCACCAAAAACCCAGACACCATTGTCCTCTGTTTGCTCACTGCATACCTCTCTTGCTTGCTTATTCCCATTTCACTCCCTTTCTTCTTTCTCGTAGAAACTGTTGCAAAGGAGTGGCTGTTAAATGTGCAGGTCCTTTACTGCTTCCTCCCTCCGTTCCAGCTGTACCAGATCACCCTGCAGCTTCTGCTGCAGGACTGACATAAATTTTCTTTCCATATAAATATCAACATTATACTTTGTTTTTTCAGAATTGGTTTGATATGTCAATTTGTCTGCCTGGCTAGCTAGCCACCGAGAGCTAACATTGGGAGTATGCCATCATGGGGTAGAGGAAGAAAGCCTCTCATCAGTTTCTGCCTCTCAAGTACATGTGTTAGCTTAATGTTGGCCATAAAAATGTGTTGCTTGTAACACCAGAGAGTGCTGGAAGCTTGTCAACCAATATCCTTTTCCATGCCGTAACTAGGATAAATGAAGGTGAGGATATTGTTTCCATGTGGCCCCAGGCCTCGACTGAGATGTTACCTGCACTTGGCACATGGATCAGAGAAGTAAAGGCATGCAGTTGCCCCCCTGAGTTACACAACAATATGATCATAACCTTTATTCAACCTTTTCTATTCAGCTTTCATCTGAGCTTTAAGTGACACAGTTCACTTCTGTCAGAAGCTTAGCACGTTCATATCCTTCCGAGGATCAGTTGTTATAAGACAGGGAAGTTGAGGTCCAAGATGTAAGCTGAGAAGGTGTTACCTAGAATGATAAGAATCCCTGCAGTCCCTTTTTATGTTTTTAGTTTGAAAATGTCATTGTTTGGGGTTTTACTGCTTAAAATGGACCAAGAAAACTATTTCTTCTATGCTTGCTAAGAAAACTTTCCCTTACTGGTGAAGAAATGTGGCTTAAAAGCTACATGTTGAGGCAGGATGAATTAGTTTAGGTGTGTGTCTGTTTGGATGTGGATGCTTAAGGCTTGGAGCTGGGGGATCTCCCAGCTTCTTTCTCCTGCCAGAGTAAACCTTCCCAGGCCCTTAGGGTGTACAACACATCCCCACCCCCAACCCCACTCTCTCCTCTGCCATTGTTTTTGATTGCTTGGACAGGGTCATACACTCCATTGAGTTGCTTGTAGGCCATGGAGCACACAAGTGGGACCCAGCAAATCGGTCTCACAGGAATGCTCTGTCACACACAGCAAGGCAAAGCCTTGTCTGGGTTTGATCCTTTCTTACGAATCAGTCTGTGGATGTGTCACCAGTCACGGCGATGTGCTTTGATGTTTGTGTATGGGCAAAAAGTGTGAATTCATTGACACAAAGAGGAGAATAAGGGTGGTGATGGATGTATCTGTAACTAACCTTTTCTCTCCTTCCACTCCTTAGGTAGCCAAGGTGGAATACGTGAGAAGGAGACCCAAGCTTAAAGAGGTCTTTGTCCGGTTAGAAGACCACCTTGAGTGCATTTGCACATCACATCACATAGTAGAGCACTCTGATGCAGAAACAGGTAAATGTAAACCTTTATAAATGTGACCCATCTTCCAAAATGTTGGTCAAGCATTGTCTTTTTGGAGAAAACTGAGTATGATGGCTGAATCCTATCTGTGCCCCAATGCATTCATTCAACCTTTCCTGCCTTCCTTATGTGTGTGTCACATGGCTTTTTTGGTGTCTTGCTTCTTGGCTTTGCACTGGATAACCTTTCATTATGATTGCTCCCTCATATATGTTTACGCATATGAGATGGCCTGCTGTTGCAAAACTGCCAAGCTTGTGTGTTTGTGTTTCCTTATATGAGAAAGTGTGCAAACTTGTGTGTTAAGGAAGGGTGTTCAAAGGCTGCTTGGCATGACACAGGTAAATCTGTCAGGGACTTGTACTGAAGCCTTTGTCTCCCTGGAACCTGATAAGTGCTGTAACGTGTGCTGATAAGGCATCTAAAGAATTTATACTGAGTTAAATCTTTGCACTCTCTGCTTCTGTCCCAGAGCTTTTGTGCTCGTTTCTGTATCATAAACCCTGCTTATTGCTTTTAACCCTCCCTCCTATCCACCCTCTCCAACTTTGTGTTTTCAGGCCATCTAAAAAAGGCTAAAGGTAAAAAAAGGAAATCTAAAAAGCTAAGGCCCAGCAAGGACTTATTGGTGACATAATAAAGGTGCTCTGATTACCTCAAGTCCACTGGAGGGCTGTGAAGGGAACAGGTAGGACTCAAGCACTGGAGCCTTCTCTCACCTGCCAGTGCTGCACTGCACCAATCAGGGTGCAGAGAAGGGCTGTCAATCATTGTCACCAGTCACATCACAGCCAATCAGTGTCAGAAGAAAAATGATCGTTGCTCCACTTCCTGCATGGTATTTATGTGGCCTGCTGAGCATGCCCACTTGCCAAATGTGCTTGGTGTCACAGTGTTATGCTTGAGTGCCATTGGATGGACTTTTTTCTTATGCAAAACAGCTCAGATTACTTGTAATGTTTCACTTCTTAAAAGGCACCCTTCTCTCTTTAATGGCTTTTGCTTTCTGTCATGCTACCATCTTGTCTTCACCCTCTTAAACAGAAAGGGTTTTCTCTGTCTCATCCTGTACTTTTATATGGAAGAAAGTAACCCAGGCGTGCAGGATGGTGACTGGATGTAATTGTGTCAGGTTGGATTGATGTTTTTACAATCTGGAAGGAAATTATTTCGAACCCTTTCTGTCTTGTGTGTGTTGTAACAGTTTGTAAAATCAAAACATGAAATAATTAATCAAATTGGATTCCGAATCTATTAATATTTTTGCACGATGAAATGCATAAATCAGTTGTACATATACTAATCTCAGCTCTGTCTCTCTTTTCTTCAGTGGATGTGAGGTGAGACCAGACAAGACAATCGAGTTCAGCATGGGAGGGACCTAAAAGAGAACATGCTGCCGACAGGACACCTGTTGTCCTTTTCTCCACTGCCGTGCAACCTTTGTTTGAGAGAAATAAACTTTTCTTTTAAGTCAAGAGACTCAAAATAGACAACAGACAAAAATAAGCAAGATGCCAAAGGTGCTTTATTCCTTTAAAAGAACAATATCCAGTGATGGTGACTGTCTCTGAGGTACGATATGTACCCAGACAGCTGGACTGTGCTGCTGAATGAGAAGAAGAGAGAAGATGCCAAGTAGCTGGAGGAGGGCAGGAAAAAGGATAATGATGAAAAGGATTAGCGTTGAATATTTTGACAGACTTTGGTTATAAAGACACAAAACAGAAATGACAATTTAAGAACTGGAGGAGTTGGATCACACTTGCATTGGAACCCAGTACGCTGATTCAACATAAGTGCCCGAAGAAAGAGAAAGCTACAGGGATACAATGTAAACAAAAACAAGATAGACAGCGAAAGAGTGTTAATTTTTTCCCCAGGAGTCGATGGAGCATCCATACACTGAGTTGTGGGATGTTTGCTCTGGTTGAAGAGCAAATCATCTATGAGACTCCTGATTGTATGTGACTTTCCACGTCCGCTATGTACAGTTAAATTTGAAAAGGAGGATGCATCGCTACTTACAAACTATTTATATGTGTGGACATTTGCTTTTTGTCTCTTTCAGTACTAAAGAAAGGACAAAAAATGTGTCTTTAATGATTTTTGCAGACATGCCAGTGTTCTGTGTGGTCTGGGTATTTGTATTCATCAGTATCACAATCTCAGCGTCATTTTTTATAGTTTTTGTTCTTTGTCAACCATGTTTCGTATTATATTGCAGTATATATGATTGATGTCAAGTCTTGCATATGCTTTGGATTTGTGTGTGCAAGGTGGTGATGTGAAAGTCAGTACAGGATGATGCTTTATTTTTGTTATGAAATATATTATGCATACTTATCTCCAAGCAGGAATTATGTTTTCCTTTTCATTTGTTGCTGTTGAATGGTGTATTTAATCTATAACAAAAACATGCAAAAATGACAGCAGGTGTAGCAAAAGAAAAAGAATAAATGGCTGCCAAAAGTGTAGCCTGTTTACATGGTTGCTGTGAGAAGGAAAGCGGACAGGAAGGACAAAGGGATCCAACAGGTCATAGAGGGAAGCTTTGTAGTTTGTTCATAAAACTTCTATAGTGATGATAAATCTTTCTGACATTTCAAACAAACATGCAAACATCAGTTTGTGGACAGCAAACAAGTCAGGACACCAAATAACAGAGCAATTATAACGTATTTCTAAATAAGGGGATGTTTGTGAACCTTCTTTGCTTTCTTTATTATTCTGCATAACTATAAACTCTGCTCTTCAAAAATATTTTAATGCACAGACAGAAAAGTGAACCCACAGCTTAAATGTTCACCTCCTAAAGTTTGCTTGCAATTTAAAAACTTCTGCTTGCCCATCCAAAAATGTAATTTTCATAAATGAAACACGTTTGTGAAACTCAGACGTTTCGCTGGGCAACGAGAAAGTTTTCTTGCTGTCGAGCTGAATCTTACGGGTGAGACTGCTTACTGACAGACACATATCTGTTGATCTGTTCTTATCGTAGTATCGATGTTTGAATCACCTGTTCAAACATCTATTTCCTGTGATGGTCATGTTACTTGTTACGTGTTCCTTTCAGTTGTACTTTGATACAAACTGGATGTTATTAAGGAAGACTGGCCATTAAATCTCTCACATGAGATTCAGCTCAACGCCAAGCAGAATTTTACAAAAATCCAAATTGTCTGAAATAAAACATCTTTTGAGTGGAGTGCAAATTTGTTCTTGAATCTTCTTTCAGTTGCAAACAATTTGTTTTAATTGCAAAAATAGTTCATAAAGGCACAAAAATTACTCCAAAGGCACACAGTCTGTGTGTGCAAACAATCTCTGCTACAAGAGTCTATTTTTCAGTCATATCTCTAACACTGATAAGGGTGATGTCTTTCCAGTCTGCTTTTTGAGCACATATATTCTGCCTGCAAAGAGCAAAGTCCACCTTGAAGATTGAATGAGTGAGCACAGCAAATCAACAACTGCATGAATGGGCTCCTTGTTTAGTCAGGCTTTACTCCCCTGTTGACAGGAGAACAAATCACTCCACCCTGTGGAGGGACTTTATGCAGCCACATACAATCAGGACAGATGATGATGAGTGCGCTGAGGTGGTCTAAAAACATTACAGTGGTGGCCTGCCCCTGCATCTCAATGGAACAAACAACGACTTCCTTCCCAGTTACTTTAGCAGTGATGAATGTACAAGCAGGGCAGCATTGTGCGAAAACAACTTCTTTCACCCTGTGTGGAAATAAGGAAGTTTCACTGAGATTATTCTTAAAGTCCAAGAAAAAAAGAGTCCCAGTGTAATGGGAAGAAAAACCAGTGAAAGTCAAGTAAATTTGAATGAAATGTGGTTGTATGTGTTCTGTTGATTTATGAGTTACATCACACAGCCACTTTTGAGTGAACATAGCATCTGTTGACTGGTGCTACAGCTGTAGCCTGATGTAAACATCCACATTAAGTCAGTGTAAGTTGGCTTTTTCACTGAGTCAGGGACCACACATATTTATGTGATGACAATACAAAACAATATCATTGTGCCATCACCAAGCCTTTGTTGCTTTTGAAAGCTTCCTTTGGATAAAAGCAACATTAATCATAATTTATATATTTATGTTTTCAACAATAAATGTGTATTTATGCCTTAAGAAACTTTCACTACATGTGGATTCCATTATATTGTGATGTGTGTTTCGAAGATTATATTTCATGATAAATCAAGACAGCTTACTAGTCCAAGTAAAAAAAATAAAAATTATGTATAAATGTGCAACAGATCGACTTTGATGCAAAGCAGAGCAGAGGAAACAAAACATACCAAATGACAGAGGGACCTGCAACAGAAACACAACCTGCCTGTTCCTTGAAAGACTTTCTAGTAAATTTAGTACTTTGTAAAAGGTGACAGATGTATAGATTATCTAGGCTCGAATGGAGTGCTGCTGCAGGCAAAACGAACGCTGGATGTGAGGGCGGTGTATACAAGAAATATGAGCTTTTTCAGGTTTGCAGCCTGAGCAGGAGCTGGGCTTTATTCCAGGATCCACCAACAGCAGACGGTAGGTTCTAGGGGGCTTTATTACTTTTCCCATAGCAGCTCACCCTAATCCCAGGGCTAAGAGACATGAAAGTCCCACTCCTTTGCACTTCCCACCCATACACCCAGCTTATTACCTCAATAGGGAGCCAGATAAAGAAAGGCAAAACATGAAAGAGAGAAAGGATCATAGGAACAGCAATTCAGCTAGCCAGTGCAGCAGGGGGATAAAGTCAATAAAGTAAAGATAAAAGGAAGAGCAAAGTCTTGATTGATTTTTATTGTTTTTATCTGACATGCACGGCTTTATTCATAAAATGTAGGGAAGGCTAAAGTGTGGCCTCAGAATAGCGTGAGCAGTGTATTTCCAGTGCAGGGAAAGGAAAGCAATATGTCATGGTGGGGAAAGCAGGAGGAGGAGTGGGAATACCCTGGGGAAGGAGAGTGCAAAAGGATTGAGACAGAAGGGGAAAATGAAGAAAAGAGGGAATGAGTGGACTCAGGATGTGGGTAATCGGCACCACAGCAACAAAGGCCAGACAGGTCAGCACTTAAGTGGACATGCTTTTATAAACAATGCCAGAGGGGCACAGGGGCAGGTAAGGTGTGAAGAGGGCTGCTGAATGGGCTTTATATTTATGAGTGTGTGTGCGTGTGTGTGTGTGTGTGTGTGTGTGTGTGTGTGTGTGTGTGTGTGTGTGTGTGTGTGTGTGTGTGTGTGTGTGTGAAAGCCAGCAAATGTGTGACTGTGTACGGTTGAACAATGCAAAGAAAGTCTCCTGGAGTGAAACATGGACTGTTGGAATTCTGGTCTTTTGCGGCGAGCGAACCGTGATTTTACTACCTATAAGGCAAAAGGTGGAAGTTCAGGGGTCACAGGTCTTACAGGGAGGTTGCCAGTGGAGAAAAGTGTTGGAATAAGTGCCAAACATTAATGTTCTTCGTACATTTACTTATTACAAATATATCCTAATTCTCAAATTAATAGGTCTGATACATGTGATCCCTTCCAGCCATTTGATTAGGAACTTTTGAACCCCCTTAGAAATAGACTGTTTCTGTCCCAGATTACAAATCTTTTAACATCACACTCCTTCCTCCCCCATCTTCCTCTCATTTCCCCCTCCATGTTACCCTGTTATGTTTTTCCTCTTTTCCCTCAACTTGTGGCCTCTGGGTTTTGAGGAAAGGCAGAGGTGGCCTTTGAAGATGGCAGCAGTCAAGTTTGTCCGGGGCCACAGCCATGAATGCATGTCTTTGTTGCCCGCCGTTTTCTCACATCTTCATATCCTCCCCCAGCTTATTTCTTATCCTCCCTCTGCTCCCCACAAACTTACACCAACCAACTCATGCCTTTACTGGGGCCCCCTTTGCACAAATGACCCTGCTAATTATGTATTTAAGGTATTTGGCTCCAGTGAAAACATCTTTGGTTAGGTGGTGGAAGGTGATGAGGAGGGAGGAAGGTATATAGGGCCATGGTGTGGTCCAAGGTCTCATGGCTATCATTACTGCCCTGCATTGAATGTAAACACTAGATTAGATGCCGCAGGGGCTGAGTCTATAGAGGGACAGTTGAGGTGTCACATTCACACTAAGGCATTAAAGCTCACTATAAGAAGTTTTGACTATAGTAAAAGACGAATTACATGTATCACCTTTGATGAAACTGGCCATAGAACACAGCCGAACTGCATTAATCTATTTAACCATGTGAACTGGGTTACTTACTGGTAAAGTGATAATGTTCATTTTCACTTCCTCTCTGTCAAATCTATCTGCATCACTCTCAATTCACTGCCAGTGTCTGAGCGGAGGTTCAGAGAATTCCTGGAAATCCTCTCGGTCTGTTCTATAGGCCTACAATCACTTTTTCTCTAAGTCCTATCTGACTGAAGTGAACCTCGCAAGGCTGTCAGGTCTTATTATACGAAGGGAGGGAAGAATCAAGAGACAGGGAGTAGAGGAGGGCGTGGCACTGGAACTACTGGGAGTGTTGAGGTCTCTGGAGGGCGATAAGTCAGCTTCTAATGGGAGAGGAAGATTGCATGCGTGTTGTAATTACAAAGAGAGAAGCGCCTCCACTGTATGGGTGTTTGTGAGAGAGGTGGATTGCATGAGCATGCCTGTTTTCCGATGGGAGCGCAGCAAAAGAAGCCAGTTTCCCATTAAACATCAAATAAATCAAACTTCTACAATTAGAAAGAAGGAATGAGTGATGTTTGGTTTGTGGGAAGACGAGAAGAAAGCTCAAAATGTGCCACTGCTACTGAGGAATGAGGACTCTCTCTCTCTCTCTGTGAGTGTGTGTGCAGTTATACATGTGAGGTCGGGAGTAGCCGGCCTGGCCAAGATTCTTGGGCCAGCAGTATTATTAACTGTGGTGTGACCATTATCAGTGTTTACTTTGATCCAACTTTCACCAGAGGAGTAATGGACTCTGCTGAAATGAGGCTCTTTTTCATTTCAGAGATGCTTGTCGTTATCAGGATAATGATGTTCAGGGTGTGCTTTTTTATTTTTTTAACCACACAAGAAAGATTGGCAGCCATAAAGACGCTTAATTAAAAATTCAAACTAAGTGATGTGTGTGTGGAAGTGAGTCTGAAGTCTGTAAGTACTTAATGTCCCATAATTCAACAGTTTCCTGAGACCACCTTGTTTTAAGGCCCCACTGTGCAAACACACACACATATGCATGCAGTGCCCCTTATCTTTAAAGGAACACGCTTGTCAGCAAACCATGCAGAGACACACACACACTCACACATTGAAACACATTCCTTTGTTGACAGAAAGAAGAAAAATATCTGGATGAGCATTAATCTAGGATTCAGGTACTTGGTGTGTGTTCATGCAGCTAGCTTTCAGTTTGTGGGAAAGGCTGAAGATGCTGCTGTCCTCCCACCTGTCTGATGAGGGTATGATGAGAGCTTTACAATAGACCTCCCACTGCTAACACAGCTGGCAGCTAGCAGACACACCTGGACATAAAGTGTAGATGAACACATACATTTGTCCTGAGCAGAGAGATTATCTTATTTGCATTGTTTAATGCATGTCTACAGCTCCTTCTGTTAAACTGATGATATGGAGATTTTCATAGCATATTTGATGGGCATGATTGCAGTTCTTTGCTAATTTTATATCAGAGTAAGCCAAAAAAAAACAGCCACATTTTTGCCTGATATTTTTAAGTCCTACATTCATTTTCCTTTTTTTCCCCTTTTCATATGTCTCCACAAAATAAAATCCCAATTTTTCCATAATCAAAAGCAGCCGTGTGTCTAATGGACTACTGTGTGAGTGATATTCTTATCATATCGTTAGTTGAAAAACCTTCTACTGACTTTGGATGTCCTGAAATGTTCATATAAAAGCTGCTAGCATTTCAGTGAAGGTATCTTCTGAAGATACACACACACACACACACACACACACACACACACAGACACCATTGTCTTTGATGCGAGGTGAGGCTAAAAAACTATGAAGTGGTCTTGACAGAGTGGCTCGTGAGGGAAGGTCGTGTGACAATGGGGCAGGAGCGATTGAGTGATGAAGGAGTAGGGGGTTGGGGGTGTGGGGGGTACTTTGTAATGATTCATGACAGCATGTTAATACTTATGACTCTTGTACTTCATATCACCACATTTGTTTTTTTTCTAATCCCCTAACAAGCCTCTCATCTGATATCTTTCTTATCTTTTCCCGCAACATCAGGGTTTCTCTCTAATGTAATTTGATTCTTGTATTGTTACAACTGCATTACAGCAGCATTTCAGGAGGGTGAACTCTTGTTCTTACACTCCTTTGAATTTAAAGACAACCACTGCTTTAGAGACTCCATTTTTATCTGCAAAGTTTTTCATATGTCTCTCAGCTCTGAGATATAATGTAGTTTAGAATGTGCAGAATCAAGAGCACACAGACAGATGCATGAATAGTTTCCACTAACTCAGCGCTTCTTTTTCAGTGGTTTCAGCCTGACCTGCATATCTCTAAGATGACTTTTACCAAAGCTAATAAAGGCAACAGCATAAGTACGCCTACTGCAGAAAGCTGGCTGGCAATTATTGCAGCAGGATGAGAAACAGGCCTAGTGGTGGTTGAGGGCCTCAGTGAAGTGCATGCCAGCTTGACTGCACCATTTAGGAGAATATCTTAGGTTCAGCTATATCCCTGTCTCTCCTTCATTCACACAAACTCTTTTGTCTTCCCACCTCTCATTTTATTTACTTTCCATGAGCTCAGCAACATGTGAACACCTGCTATTTTAAATGACACATTCATTGTGTTGCAGAGTTGAGGGTGTAAATCATTGAGGGTCCCTGCATGAGACAGCATTACACATGCACTTGGATATAAATGATTGACATTTCTGACCTGCTTGCAGGGAAAAACTGAGTGCTACCCAATAGGAGACATGTCTATCATGCAGTGAAGCTTGTCCTGTCGCTGCTTTCAGCGTCTGCACAGTGTGTCTCGCTGTAATGTATATTAATTGGGGTCAGTGTACAGAGGTCCAATTTATAATGTCCGGTACACTTTTTAGCCAATTGCTCATCATGAAATAAGTTTTTCAACTTAGTTTATAATGTCAGCACACAATGCCCTTTTCACAATTAGAAGCAATACTGGACAGCGCATATGTCACATTACCCATAGGTTTCTGAAGAGCAAAAATGAAGCCAATAGGTGGGTCCTACACAAATACACAAATCTCTTCCTGTTTTTAGCCTTATCGGCTACATGGAAAGCAATCTAACATAAACCGTTTTAGCATCAATTTTGATTACATTTTTTAAAGTACTAGCTTGTCACAAATATACTACGTAACATTTTCGAGAAGCTGAGAAGGAGAAGAAAAATAGATGGGACTGAATATAGAAAATGTTAAACAAATGTTTTTTTAAACTTTATTGCATTTACAAAACAGCAAGACGGGAGCCAGAAGACTACACATGTGCGTTATTGCAGCGGGAGAAGGTAAGCATGCGCAGAATTACTGGATTTAACTCCAAATGGAATTAAGGTTCACATGAGACAAGAAATATTTCACTTCATTCAGAATTAAGCTTAATTATGAATGGTCAATTTCACTCGGAAGTAGGTGTTTACTTTTTATCTGTTTAGAGCAGAATTAACTTTTATTGGGAATTAAAAAGGAATTAAGAGTCTCATGTAAATGTGGTCAGTGCAGGAAATAGGTGTGATGAGTGATTCAGATTGTAACTACCATATTTCTTAAAGTTATTGTTGACAGTGTGTCATTGTACACATAAAGACCTACGGTGTGCTTAATTTAAACTGTAACTAGTGTAGAAATTCATGACTCACACAGGTACGTCAAAGAGAGGGTAAGCAAATGACTTCATAAGTGAGCTCAGAATACTCCCATAGAACAGTGGATGAAAGCTCTTTTCAGCATCACATGTCCAATCAGCCAAGTCAAGGCTATGTTGTCTGCTTTGGGCAATAAAATGAGAGAAATCTGCATTACATCACAGACAGGTTCTTCACATGCAGACAATTTCCTCATTCCTCTTGATTTTTTTTTTTGCTGTGCAGTGATTCTATCTGATTTCCATAATAGATGTCTGATGTCATTCACGTTTAGAGGCTGAGATGTAACCTCAGTTTGTCTGACGTGGCATGCTTGCAACCAAAGAGCAAAGCCTCTTCCCACATTATGTGTATATGCCACAAATATAAGATAATGATCTGGAGTCATAGATATAATGCCAATTAAGAGCCAGCTCACAGATTTGTGTGGTCTACTTTGTCTATCAAGCTGCGTTCTTATGGAACCAGCTCCCAGTATGGGTACTGGGAGGCAGAAACCCTCTCTGTCTTTAAAATCAAACTTAAAATCTTCCTTTTCAACAAATCTTACAGTTAGGGAGAGTCTAGCCGGACATCCCATGATGCACTGAGGACTTCCAATTATTATGTCTGCTGCTTATGCAGCAGATGGGTTCTTTCCGTGTTGGTGTGGGTTCTGTCAGTGTTAGTGTGTGTTCTCATTATGTAAGCGTGGGTTCTGTCCGTGTTAGCGTGGGTTTTCCCCATGTAAGTGTGGGTTCTGTCCGTGTTAGCGTGGGTTCTCCCCATGTTAGCGTGGATTCTCTCCGTCTCAGCGTGGGTTCTGTCCGTATTAGCGTGGGATCTGTTTGTGTTACCGTGGGTTCTCCCCTTGTTAGCGTGCGTTCTCCTTATGTAAGCATGGGTTCTGTTCGTGTTAGCGTGGGTTCTCCCCATGTTAGCGTGGATTCTCTCCGTCTCAGCTTGGGTTCTGTCCGTATTAGCGTGGGTTCTGTTTGTGTTAGCGTGGGTTCTCCCCTTGTTAGCGTGCGTTCTCCTCATGTAAGCATGGGTTCTGTCCGTGTTAGCATGGGTTCTCACCATGTTAGCATGGATTCTCTCCATCTCTTTTCTCTCCATCTCAGCGTGGGTTTCCATTTATTGCACAGTACTGGCATCATTGACCTATTTCCCTTTTTCTGCAGGTCTTATTTATGATTTCTCCTTTTTTTTTTGGAGATCTTAATTGTCATTTCTTTCTTTGTTGCAGGTCTTACTTCTTATTTTCCTTGATGCACTTAGAAAGTGCATAAAAAATTGTGCACGACTTTGTATTACATTCTACAAACAGGTCAGGAGAATTAGCTGAACCGCTACATGAGGTGGGACCACATAGACGGAGGATGAAAATATAGATCACAGAATATTTTCTCATTGCAATGTGTATAAGTAACACTTATAAAAAGCATTTAAGAAGCATTTTATTGCTTCTCATAAATCAGTTTGTGTTAATAGAATAACATGCAAATTCTTCTGCAATTCTTCTGCAAATTTAATTTATAAGAAATTAAAAGTAAAATGATGTAATACAACCATTGATTCAGAGAAACTAGCTGCTTTTTAACTTCCTATTGCAAACTGTGTGTACAAGTATAGTATACAACCATCCATTCATTTTGTATTCATGTTAAAACTTTTTAAGTTTATGTTTTTTTAATGGTTATCAGCTGTGTTGTATGTCATTTTGCTGGATGGTGATAATAATGGTATAACAATGATATGAAAAAAATGAAATGAAAAAACAAATTCTACTTATGGGACTGCTGAAAGGAATTACATCATGGGACACATTATGCAATGATAAACAGTTCAGATTCATACTGGACAACTTTGAAAATCAGAAATCCTGGTACTTTTTGCGTTTTGCAACAGTTTCAGTACTGCATATTGTGCACTGCAAACGTACTGCGGTTTTTATATAACCTATATTTATAATACGCACACACACAATCTAACTTTCATTGCATTAGTTTTGCTTTCCAATGTGGACGTTGTCATGGCAGAAACTGTGAAGTTAAGTACTTTTCCCTTGTGATCTGTGTTCCTCATGTCGTTTATTTTATGTCCATAATGAATCAGTGAGGTTTTATCACTTATTAGTCAGTTTTTAACGTTTTGCTTGCTATGCCTTACATTGCTTATGGGTTGGATTGATTAGTTATAGTCTATTACAGTGGCTAGAGCTGTAGTAAGAAGTAACAATCATAAAGCGGAATGCTTTCTAGCTCATATTTGAAGAGAATCTGTAAAGACAAGAAACATTGTTTGTTTCTCCGCATTTAGTAAGAGTCAGAGCTGTAGTGAAAATGTATGTTGTAACAGCACAATAACAGGAATTAAGTGTGATTGTGGTGAAAAAAAGATGCCTCGGGGTGTGTTCTGACTTGTGAGAAATTGTTGATAATGTCATTTAGTTTTTCCCTCTGTCTCCTGATCTAATCACTCCAGAATATGTTTATTACCAAGCCTCTAATGAGATTTCTCTGTGCCACAAGTAAATTCAGTTGCTCAGTTTCTCTTCCCAGCTCTGACTGTTCAGAGCCCTATTAAAAACAGATTGTGCTGCTGTTGCTCGCCTGACTCCTGAATCCCATTAAAACGTGAACCAGTCATTAGTGAGTGGATCGGCAGCAGTAATTAACTCTCTCACCCACTGCCAGCCACAGTGTTTATCATTCTCCTCAGAAAGCCCTTCAAGGCCCAAAGCGGTGACACATGAGTTCCTCACTGACGTAATGCTTTGGTTTACCTGAAGTCCTGCGGGCAGGAAGTGAGAGAGAGTGCTTAGGTTTGTATGAAAGGAAAACAGGAAGCTGGAGTAACATATATCAACATTTGTGTAGACTAAATCCCTTTAAGCAATGTAAACCTAACAATGAACTTATTTTATTTTATGGTGGAGAACCTTTCTTTCAAAAATAATTCAATTTACTAGTTCTTAATTTTATGTTGCTGTAACTAACCAAAAAATGTTAATGTACAATGTAAAAGTAATGACATTTTCTATTTTTACTTTGCAAACCATGTAAAATGGTCACAAAGCAGATTAAAAAATCAGTTTCTTTCCAAGTGCAGTATTTCTTTAAGCTCTTATTCTTCAAGTTTCAGCATTTCAAATGGAGTTGTAACTAAATAATGCTTCCTCTTAATGCATGAGTTTTCCTTTCCCCACCACCCGTATCAAAGAGCTGGCCTGATTCTGTCGGTACTGTCACTGCTTCAAAGACTGTGTTTCAGAGTGGGGCTCCATGACGTCCAGTGGCAGCGTTTCAGATCACCTCTGGTGCAGTAGATATAAAGATAGCATTCATCCATTCACTGCTTTATGTTCCCACTGTGGCAAAGATAACTACCTTACTGTCCTGGGACAACAGGGCCTGTGTAGACCTTTGTTGCTCTTACGCCAGTGGCGCAAGTGTGTATTTCAGTTCTTAGTTCATCTGAGACATTGAATGCTAGAAGGCTCGTGTGTAGATGAGAGTCAGAGGACAATGATAGTTTGCTTGCACAGCAGAAACCAATACTTCAATAGACAAATGTTTGTGTTTAATGATTTGATGATACTTAGGGCTTGAGACATTTGTCTTAGAGCAAATATGAACAATGGATCCTGTATATGAATGTTTGGCATTGAGGCTTTTAAACAAATGTGTAATGACATGAGAGTAGAGTGGAGAACAGGATGAAACAAGAGTCATGAATGTGAGAAAAAGTGGAAGGAAAGAAGTAAAGAGGAGCAGATTTCAATTATAAAAAAATGTGGGAAGAAAGTGAAATGAAATTTAATGAAATGAGGAAAAAAGAAAATGGCATCAGGATGGCGTTTATAGAGATTCAATTTTAGTATAAAAAACTTAGAAAGTCTTAAAGCAGAAAGTGAAATATACACTGTAGCACAAAATGAGGGAAATTTACTTTAAAGGAAAAAAACAGACAATGATTTTTAGTACTGCTATTTAATGGTGTTACAGCTTAATTTCAAGTGGTCATTGCGCTTTTCTTCAGCATATCTCCCACGTCTTCATTACCTGTCCCTGTATGATGATATCCACTTTCAACATCTCCCTTTAGTGTCCAGTTGGCTGCAAAACTTTTAGAGGAAAGAGGACGCAAAAACCTTTTTACCCCTCATAATGTTTTTAACGGTAATTGTGCTTTTCCTCATCCCTCTCATTTGCTCTTTCTTATTTTTCAACATGAGGCTTAAAATTATGGACACCTTTGCAATGTACAGAAGACATGGTTAAACTGCTACAACATAGTTATGGCTTACACGTTCCTGTGTCATATGTCATAGTTCAGCTCATATGAAGAAAACACTGTCTAAACCATAGATATTATCATAGATATGTTACTGTTTAAGAGAAGATCAGCACAAGAGACATGGAACTGCTAGCTGAAAAGAGATACATGCTAGCTGAAATGAGCTACAGCTTTCCTGTCACACTTCCACTCTGTCACCCTGCAGCTCAGTCAAGGACCTGAACACAACCTCATCTCCCTCCACATCTCCTGGTGTCAAGTC
>JBAMHX010000023.1:12624818-12638973 GCA_037177515.1 Pseudomugil tenellus | reverse complement strand
TGGATGGATGGATGGATGGATGGATGGATGGATGGATGGATGGATGGATGGATGGATGGATGGATGGATAGATTGATAGATGGATGGATGGATTCTTGACACCTTTTCTTGTACCATTTTACCACTGATAAACAAAATGCACAAGTTGTTTAACTGCGTAGTTAAACCTATAATTGATTCAAAAACATTTTTTAAATTGACACAAATTTGTCTGTTGGAGAAAAAGTAGTTTAAATAAAAAAGGAGCAAACATTTTGTGGCCATGATATAAACATATAGTATTGTGTTGATATTGCTCTGCAAAGTCAAAATATTTCTTTGAAATATTACATTCTGATTAGATAAGTGTGTTATTGATAAGAACTATTAAATTTGAAGTCATTAAAAATGTTTTGCTTTTATATAAGATAGTATCATTTACTCTGACTAGGACTTTCATAATGCCATGACATCATAGCAAGAATGGGTCTCTTTATTTAGCTCCACTTGTGTCACCAGTTTTGGTCTGACATGTGTCAGAGGTGCAGTTTCACACCATCCACATAAAGGTTTACAATTTTTGTTCATATCTTTAACCAGTTTATATCCAATGGTGTCACGTTCTCTCATGGAAGAAATGGAGAGTACTCTCATGTTCTACATAAATGACTTCATGTAACAGGAGAAGAAAAAGAAGAAAGCAAAGGGGTCTGGTCTCTCTTCTGCTTATAGACTCTACAAAAAGCATCACAACAATCTTTTTTTTTTTTTTTGTGCCAGCCCATCTTCTCCTACTGAGCTAGTTTGCCGAATTTAACAAGATCTTTTTATGAGTTTAAAAGTGTGTTTTGATCTAGGATCTGGTTGCCCATATAACTCTATCTGTGACGGTTCATGTAGCATTACTCTTACGTGCTGCTGATCTCTTGCTGTTTCATGCACATTGTTTTTATGCTTAAGATTTTTTAAAAAGAATTAAATGCATTCAATTTAATATATTTAAAATATAAAATTTTCTGAGATAAAAAACAACCATTCTCATTTTACATTGAAAAGTTTAATTGCATTTTAATAGAGGAGTATTTTAACTAAAAGATGTTACCAAGACGCCTCCTCAGCTGATTAGCTGCATTTGGAATATAGTTTTATATTACAAGTGTGATCTTATCAGTCTGAATTGTTGTATTTGTGAAGAGCTGCCCAACATTTAAGCAGTTTGAAGAGATAAAAGTTGTTGCAACATTTCTATCTTGATAGATGTGTTTGATTTTGTAAATCTTTGAATGGCTCTTTTAAGGATTCAATAAACTAGGATGAAGAGCGTAATTGAAACAGTTTTTTTCCACTGTTAAACACACGTCTACCAGAAATATGTATGTGCAATTTTATATGACCGTCAAAACTTTCTAGTTTTTAGAAAGTTCACAGATTTTGGTGCAGTTATTGCTTGCACAAATAAAAGAGCACACAACCAACAGATGCATTTAAACAAAACAATATAAAAGAAAACACACACACATATAAATGTTTGTAGTTATAATACCAAAACACCACTTACACTATTTATTAAATCATCACTTATACTACTTCTATAACATAACTTAAACACTTTCGTATTTAGCAAAGCCCTACACATACCTTCCTATCAACCACCCTTTTCCCCAATATTTTGTTGTCATAATTGCAGATTAATTTCATAAATAGAAAAGTAGGAAGATGATCTTTTTTATTTGGGAGTAATCATAGTAGTTAACATGGTCTTAACTTCTCTAAGCTTTGACACACTTAATGCAGGAATTCCCAGCTAGAAATGAAATATATACAGTATGTCAAAGCTCTGCTTTTACTGGAGCCTTCTCACAGTTTAGTAAATGATCTAACAAGATGAGACAGGAGTGAGATAGCATAAAGGTGTGTGTTAGTTGGGGGCAGTCAGAGGGTGTCTGGGGATGAAAAGGAGACAGAGGAGTGTATCGGTATCTCTAATCCCCCTCCCACTTGGCCCCTGGGGAGCATGCAGAGCTGCTGCTGAGACTGAGTGGGGCTCAAGTTTTGTCAACCGGCATCAATCTCTCTTGTCTGTCAACCCTGTAACTCCCAACCCCTGACCCTGCCCCACCCTAATGGCCTGGGTTACAAGGCCTCCTGGATGAGGATTGGTTGTCACAGATGTCCAACAGAGAGACAGTGGAGACAGTAATCTGGCCTGTGATGCCACTGTGTCTCAGAAGGATGCAGCTCATGTTGCGCTGTACTGAACTTAACTAATTCAAATTCATGCCAAGTTTTTTCTGTTCCTTTGTTTTCTGTTCTTGATCAATTATGTTGTCTTTCTGCTTTTCTTTGACCCCTCTTCTGCTATCTGTGAGCTCTTTGTATCAGTTCATTTTTATTTCTTCTCCCTTAAATTTACAATGCCTTTTCATTCATCTCTCTTCTAACTACTGAGCAGTCTGTCAGTAGGTTACTTCTCCACTGAAAAATGGTTTTGTCATGGAACAAGGAGTGTTGCCTGTTCTGTACATATTCACTAAGTCTTGTCTGAGAGCTCAGACTCTGGGATCCTGCAGTCTAGGTTGTCATGTGACTGTGTGTGGGTAAGAACAAACTGGAAGGAACATGACAAACCACTTGTGGCGTGGTTGTCTCACTGCATCTCTCTGTACTATTAATTGTAGCAAGACCAAGGTTGGCTGCTTGTCCTCCCTCAAAGTCTTTGTGTTACCTAAAAGTTGTGGTCAACGATTCACAGAGCATCCTTATTCTATGCACTGCTGCATTCATCTTTTTCTTTCATCAAATGCAGTGTTTTAGTGCAATACGAAGGAGACAGTAATTTTTCCCTCTTCAGGGTATATTATGAAGGCCATCAGAATGGAAGCAAGGGTTACAGGGGTGAAGGGTGGGAAGTGTTGAGGTACTCCAGCTGCAGTGTTCCCCAAGCTCTTCCTCTCAATCTTTGTCACTCTTTACCTCCCTTCTCGCCATCTCCCTCCATCATTCACTGTCCTTTGTCCATCAGTATCCTGCACAATCCTGATTAAAGAGGATATCCCTTTAATGCCCCTTTAAACTAGTAACCCCTTCAAATTCTCTTTGTTCCTCTCACTCCATCTTCCTCCATCCTATCTTTTTTCTCCTCCCCTCCCATGTGAGGGCGTCTGGCTCACTTCCATCAGCTTGTCTTTGGAATATGTGAACTGTGTGCACTCTGCATGCTCAAACTAAATGTGCTTCCATTATTCTTTATCTTCCTCGGATTAGAGAACACTTGTCATGAACTTTGCTTTCCCACCAAGCATGTGGCGAGCTCGGGTGCTTGTGTGCCTTGACTGCTTGAAAGAAAATAAAGGACAGTAATAAGACTTATTTTCATTTTGCTCTTATCTACAGTTCCTCTGTTCCTCATTAACATTTCAACCAAAATCCACAGTCAGCTCTGGTTTGCAATAAAGATCAGGAAAATGCACCTGCTTCACCCGGCCCTTTGTGTTGGTTAGACAATTGTTGGCGAGGAGCTAACATCAACACCAAACACTGGACTAGGGACTCAAATCAAAGGCAAAACTAACCTGTATGATGAAACTTTTCACTAACAAACGGCTCTTTGAAGCTGGAGGCCCTACCCTTATGCAGGGACCCTCCACCACTATCAGATCATCATCAAGCAGCTTTGATGCACCGTTCACTTGATGGCCTATTGTCACAGCTCCATTATCATAAGCACCTGGACTGGGTGCCATAGCGAAACCTCAAAGCTGTGTTTTGACAGCAAATGGAAAACCGTATTCAGAAGAAAACCAGGGTAAGTTGACCGTGATAGTGAAGTGCACACAAGCAGCCTAAATGATAAAACCATCAACACATTGCTATTTTGCAGTTAACTCTATTTGGGTGCAGGAACCTAGAAATACACAACATAAACAGGATTAAACTTTATTGCAAATAAATAAATTCGCACAGCAACCCCTGCCAAGACTTTTTCATTCTTACTACGTACACCTACCTGTATCTATTTTATGCTGGAAATAGGTAATGCTGTTCCAGTGGTGGAAAGCCTGACAGCTAAGCAAGGCAGCCGTGGGCAGCAGCTGGTAAGACATGCTGGCACCATCACATCAAGAGCAGCCAAGCACACTCTTGTCAGTTGTGTGAGTATATCCTCAGACGCCAGCCAGCATGTCCCTTGGGTGCCTCCTCACCTCTGTGGCCGTGGTTGAAAGAGGGATTGCTGGGGACAGAGTCCTCCTTTATCATCCCAATGTGAGGATGGGACCAGCGCCCAGATAGGCCATGACTGGCCAAGTCCATCCCAATCTGAGCCACAGCTCTGGGCAGAGCAGCAGCCAGGGGGGGCCCGAGATGCAACGACTTAGGAAGAACTACACTCCACGAGCTAAACCTGAAAGTAAACATATGGTTAATACTTTTTAACAAAGGATGCAGACATGTGCCCATATAAGTGCATATGTATAGAAGTATCATATAGATCCATCCCTAAATTAGATTTTCCCTGGAAAATTGCTGTTTGGAAAAGATAACAATTATGGAGGCTGTGCTGTTTGCTTTCATGTTAGTCTTTCTGAAAATAGACTCAAGCTAGAGGGGGGAGTGGACACGAGGTTGGTGGTTCAGCTTGGTGTCTTTGATGCAACGTTGTTCCGCTGACCACCCTCTCTTCTCTATGGAACCATGTGGTCTGGTCTTGGCTCTGTGACCCACTTCACAGTCCTCTGGCCTAACTCTTCCACCACAGATGAACATCTTTAGTACATGTAAATATTAGTTAAGGATTATTTCTAGAAGTCCAGCAGGATAAAACCCCTGCACATATTAAAGAGCTGACAAAAAATGAGGAAGAATCAGAGGAACCATGGACAAACCACTGAATGTTTATTATTTGCACAAAAGAGATGATTTAACTCTTGCATACTGTGGGCATCTAAATTTGGGTCTAGTCACATGGTGCCTTGGGTAACCTCAGCCAAGGATAGCCCACAATGAAAACAGCAGTCACAGTGGTGAGTTAGGCTCTCCTGCTTACAGGTAATAATGGGAGCTACGAAGACAGATAATACAGTGAAGTCCGAAAAAAGACTTTATGTCTGGTTCAGCAGTAACTGCTAAATGAAACTTGGCACCTCAGGTTTGGACAGAATTAACAGGGACACCCAGTGAGGTGGTCCGGTCCTTCAAGCATGAATCCAAGTCGGTGGATTTTATATTGTTTCCTCTTCATGGAAAATGTGAGATGTCGACTAAGAATGTGTTGGGATAAGGGTGAGCTGTGTATTTGTGATATCTGAAGGTGTTACATCCTCCTGGCAGGACACACATTTGAGCAAGTTTCTGAATACTTTGTAGCAGTCAGCAGTAGTGATACAGTCTTAAATAAAATCCATGCATTGAAGTAATCTCTTCTTTAGGGACTAGAGGAATGTTATGTTTTCACCTTGAGTAGATGAAGTTTCTCCCTCTTTTCTCTGCCACAATGTATTTGATTAAATTAGAATGCACCCTGCAAAATTAAGGAAAAAATAATACATTTTAGCTCCAGAACTATTTTAGATGTAAAACATGAAATAATTCTAGTGTTGCATTTAGTTTGGCTTCAGAGGAAACATTTTTATCTGCAATGACAGATTTCCTTTAGCTTATGTGCATGTGAGGGCCAGAATGGCCATAAATTAGAGATCTATAGTGATATATTTTTGCTTTATTTTAAGGTTTACGCACAGATTAGAGATAAGCCAATAGGCATCGATTAAAAATGAAAAAGTCTCCAAATACGTTCCAGTTAGGTCATTACAGACAGAATCTTCCTCAGTAAGCACTTTAGTTTGTTTCCTACATGAACTCTGCTATCTACAAAGCCATGGAACTGTATAAGAGGGCAGTAGATTGTGTATGTTATCTGAATTGCTTGGCTCAGATAGACTCGTATTGTTCTAAAATCTTTGTACTTGCACTGTTGCCCATACCATGGGGCGAGTAAAAAAGGTGACACGGTTTCAGCTCACGTTTATTTTTCTGCAAATAAATAATTAGATGACCATTATATTTGAGTTGGGGAGCAAAAACAAGTTCCCACATTAAGCCGTATGTACATATCTAGTGATTTTTAAAGAACTGGAGATGTCCGCCCCTATTTAACTCTCCCCATCTGCTGCTCCAAAGAGACGTGGAAAGTTCATACGCAGAATTTGGAAACTACAACCACAACCAGCCAATGCACAGGACACTTATTCATTGACTCACAGACACACTTGGGATGGAGAACAGGAGCAGCGGCAGTAGTAGTAAATTGGTACAGGCATCTGTCAGAACCCCCATGAGTCACCCACTGGAAAACATACAGCTCTCCAAAGCCAGAGTAGATATCCATCAAAAGTGACTGTGGCCAGAATGAGCTCCTGCAAAAACACGGTTAGAGATATACATACACAATTATGTCACATACACATAAGCGCATACTAACTTGCACACATGGCAGCACATGTTAAATGCATATCCTTGCATGCACACACATGCAAAAGAGAGGAAAATGTGGTTCTGATGGTAAGAAGGTAGTAGGATAACAAGGGTTATGTTTTTAAGAGTGACAGTGATGCTGGGGGAGCCATGTGAAACCACTTCATGAAGTACATAAATTTTAACCAACTTTACATATGAGGTCACCTGACAATATAAACACTGACTCCAGAGTGAACTTTAAATAAATTCACTATCCTTTGAAAATGTATTTGAGCTCAAACCACTAATTGAGGAGACAGACACTGAAATCTGTATGAGTGTGGCACACAGTGCAGACTAAAACAAATTAATATCATTAAATTCAGTTTTTCTTGCCAATGAATGATCCCAGCCAGTCCCACTGCGTGCAGAGAGTAGCAGCAGCTTGTTTTGTAGAGTTTTGTGTTGCGCTGCATTGTTGGATTCCTGAGACATCAGACATTCTGGTGTTGGTGGGCCAGTGGCTGGAGCTTGCGCTTCACACATGACCTTTTCACGGTCAGCAGGTCAGATCCTGATAATCCTGTCTCAAAGGTGCATAGTGTGCATACGTTTGTCTTCCCCTTATGCCAGAAAGGTTAAAGTTGTAGGAATGTTTGAAACCCTGTATGCGCTTTCATGTTGGATTTTCTCAGATATAAACAGTCACCTAATGGTTAAGAAAGATGTTTTCACATTTTTATGACAAGAATGGAAAACACACTGCTGGCTTTATTTGACAGATGGCTTCCTATCTTATTCCTTCGGCAGCATTTCCACACGCTAAGCCGTTCTGTTAGTGTGTGAGCAGGCATGAATGTGCAATTTGTTTCAAAGGATTTCAGAAGGTCCACACCTGCAGGAGATCTGCAGAGAGCATCTCTGTCATGTGGAGAGGCAAGAACAGAGAGACAGAAGAGATGAAACAGAGAGCAGAGGGTCTTACTCCACCCCCACACATTGTTATTTCAAGCTTTTCTCATCATATTGGCGAAGAGGAGAACAATGCACAACAGACAAGCTCACTTGGAGCACTCATAGAGAGCAGCAGAGTCGGCTTTTTCAGCAAACAGAAGAAAGAGAAAAATCAAAGAGCAGAGGAGTGAGGAGGAGAGCGACAGGGTGAAAGATACAGTGAGGGGGAGATAAAGTACCTTTTACTCAGAGGCTTTAGTCTTTGCTCTCTCCATGTGACTTTTACATTTGTATGATGCAAAACAGGCATTAATAGGATACAAGTTAGGAGCAAGTAGTAACACATTCTCAACTCTAACCCCACCCTCCCTTTTTTTTTACCTTAGACAGCCTCATTACACAGGAACTGAATTAAAGTAAGACAACATGAGAAAACTAATCTCATAAAAATCAAATAATATAAGAAAAATAAACAGAGCAGACATTACAACTCAGAGGCTATTTTCAGCTTAAATATTTGTGGTCTTTTACTTAGAGTGCAAATACTTTTCTTTTCTGTCTACAGTCACACACACACACACACACACATACACACACACCCGTTCCAGTCTTAAAGAATGCCTCTGCTGAATGGCAACTGGAGTCATTGATCTAATGTCAAACAGACAAAAGTTATAATTGGGTCTGTAGTCTGTGTAAGCATGTACACACGTCTTCCAGTACCTACATTAAGCATGTTGCATATGTAATGGTTCCACTGGTGTTTGTGTGTGGGCCACTTGTTTGCATGCATAAATTCCTTGTAAAGTGTGTAAGTGTGATTTCACAGCAATGGAGACACCAGGACACTTGGCACCACACTGACGTGACCCAACACGCGACCCCACAGGACGCCTGTGACAGCCCGACATGAAAGATGACACACAGAAGAGGACATCAGTGGGCAAACAGACATCTACAAATCATTTAAGCTTAATCTGGCAAAAATGCTGAAGAGATTTTTTTTCTTTTTTTTTAGAAAAATAATTGAAATTTTAATCAGTTCCAGACGTTTAGTGCGTTTCTTCTTCGGAAGTACTGACCTCTCTGAACTTTGACAACGTTCATAGAGAGAGGAGGGGAAACAGGTTAAGACACCTCGAGGCACTTGTGTTACAACCTACAAGAAGAAACATGATATCTGTACATTTCCCTCTTGGGAACAATCCAGGTAAGAGACATTTTAATGCTGCTGCTCTTACAGCAATGTGCTCTTGTGTACATAGTTCTCCTTCATTTTGTTTTTTTTTCAAAAAAATATTTATTGGCAATGAAGAGTTACACTTTGCAAAAACTTCAGGATTTTGTACTTAAGTCAGAAGACCTTTGTAGATTTGGTATTTAACCCCTTCAACAGGAAAGCAATACAGCCATTCAGGTGCTATCTGTCCATCCAGCACATGGTTGTGTTTGAGTTACAGCACACTCATGGCTTGGAAACTACTCGACCACATAATTGTTTTGAACCTTTTAATACATGGAAACATTTCCTTTTTGCTGACATCAAATGAGATATTCACCCTATTAAGCCATGAGGACTTCATTGTGCAAACTGAATACATGCTGTTCTTTGATGACAGTCCTGCTGTGTCACCCTCCTCCTCTTCTCTCTTTATTCTACAATTGCCCCTTTCAGCCCTGTTATTTTTTTATCCTTTGGGCGGTAAAGTTTGGTCAGCAAGCCAATCTAACGGCCCATCAGCTGGTAGTTACAGAGTAAAGCTTTATGACTCAGGTGCATCCCACCCACAAACACACACCTGATGAGAGCTCCTTTTTCTTAAAGGTTCGAAAGCCTTTGGGACATCAAGAGTTTTACTTCAGAACATCATGATGGGCCAGTAGTCTGAAAGCTTGAAAATAAGATGTCCACCATTTCAAAACTGGCTTGTGGCCTTTATTCCATGTTATCCCTCCCTCTCCTGTGTTTCTTATCAAATAAAGTCAAATACAACTTTACCTTGAGGGTATAAGAGTTAAAAATAAGTCATAGAAGTAGTGTAGAAGAAATTAAGTGTGAAATGAAACAATACTAGAGAAGAAATAAAGAAAATGGTAATTTATTATTTAATACAATGGTAATTTTCCTCATAAATATACAGGAAAACCTCCAAGATAGTTGGAAATGTGAGCGAAGAAGAAAAATTCTTGCATGCCTTCCTGTTAAAAACTTTGACATGGTGTGTGGCGTTTTCACCTGTCCCCTCATATTTCACATGTAAGCCAATAGCCATCTAGGTTTAAAGATAGCACAGCCTGGGATAAGCAGGCAGTGGGACTAGCAGGTACAAAGAGGCTGCTCACCCACACAACAAGAGAAAGGGTGCAAACTGTTGAATAGTGCACCAGCCTCTTAGCTCTGACACTCCATGCTTTAACTCAGCCATGACTTCCTCTGGTACCATCATGTTTAGCTTTCCAGTCAGCTCCCCACACACCTCCTGTCTTTCCCAGACTCGCTGCAGCAAAGGGAAGCATTTAAACAGAATCAGTCACTTGCTCTTCTTTGCGGTTGCCTTCTGTTTGTGGAGGAGGATCCCAGTGCAGCCAGTTAGGCCTCCACTAACACTGCTGCTCTACAGTCGAATAGTCAGAAAGAGGCTCCCACAGTCAGATATAGCTTTTATATGTTTACACTAGGAAGATAGAAATCATTTGTCCATCGGTAAAGACTGCATTTTATGCACAGAAGCTACTGCAGAATATTATACTTTAAGAGCAAAGAGCATTAAGAAACTAGTAATTACTCATCTTGATTATTTATTAACTCATGTGTTGGTCTAAAAAGACAAATTCTCGCTGAGCAATGTGACATTTTAACTTTGAATCTAACCTTAAGTTTCAAACCCATATACGTTCACTTTACTGATGAGACTACAGACTTGGACATTACAAGAGATTTAAGTGCATCACTTATTTCAGCTCTATTTTTTGAAGAAAGAAACTCACATCCTAAAAAGAATTTGTATCCTATAGGAGATGTGAGCTTGGGCTCATTAGGTGTTTGTGCATGAGCTTGGAAGAAAGACCATCACAGTGCAGGAACAGCAGCCTGAATGTTTCCCTCTCTAAATAAACTCTCTACGTCGGATCTATAATGGGAAAAACTGATTTCTTTGCAAACAGACGCACATGAGAGAACTTAGGAATCACACGTTTTATGTTGTGTCCTGTGGTGTGACACAGAATCTCAGGTGGTGCAAGCTTGCCTGCTTCATGACTGGTTATCTTACGCCATCTGTAGGTCAGAGAGGGTTTTTAACATTTTTTCATCAAATGTTCCTCATATTTGTCTCTGTCTGGCTTTAAATAGATTATTACTGTTCAGCAGCTCTTCGGAGATAACAGCAGGCTGTTGCTGTAATTTGCATACACCGGAAACATATAAAAAGGTGTAGATGTGTGAGTGCATGCATGCTCCTCAGTAAGTCTTTCCATTTTGTCTGTCAATATTTTGTGAGGAATACGGAGAGAGCATTCGGGCTGGGTCTTCTTGGCTTTTACACCTCTCACCCTGAATAGTTCACAGCAAGTTTTAATTTTTTCCTAAAACATGTTGCAGGCCCACTGGAAAGTTTTAAATAAATCCAAATGAACACAAACATAGTATTGCCAACAAAACAGGGATTTCTCTGAGAGAAATCCCTGTTCCCTTTAACACTTTGTCTTTTGTGTTCATTCAACAGTAAAGTTCCATATGCTTGTGTTTGTTTTCCCACTTTGAATAATTTGGGATTTGTTTTCTGTGTTAATGAGAGAAGGAAAGAAAGGACAAGGAAAGGAGGAGAAAAGCTCATGTCATGAATAAACTTTTCTACAACCTGCTAGGACACTCTTAATATTTTCTAAAAACATATCTTCACTTTGGTGGATATGCCCATTTTGACAGTGTGCTTTAATTACATTGCATTACATTACAGTCCTTTAACAGACGCTTTTCTCCAAAGCGACTTACATCTGAGAATAAGAACAACACAAGCACTAAATCAAACAGTAGAGGACATCATAGATAAGCGCAGTCGAACTCATGTAGTTTAGTTTGGCACAGGTGTTGCCTGCAGCAATTTGTAATGATCACAAATAAGTGCACCACTTTTAATGCACTAGCCTTTTCATGAAGTCAGTCTGTTCTTTGTCCTCCCTCCTCTTTAAATTGCCATTCTCCCCCTTTATTCATAGGCCAATGGAGAAGATTAATAAAACCATCACTGATGAGGGCTTGTTAAGAAGGCCATGAGCTCAAAACACGCCAAGAGGTTTCTCGCTGTGTGGAGAGGAGCTGCATGGTAAGGACCAGACATCAGACACCTTGGGGGGAATCTTTTGCGTCCTTATTAGTTGGCATGAAACTAAAATGAAACTTTTATTTTTACTTAATCGATTTACAAGAAAATAAACATATCAGATTAAGCACATAATAAAAGTTGGTGAAAATATCTTTAGAGGAAGAAACTTCAGAATTAGACTCATGGAGGTCGGCCCGGTGCAAAATGGCAACAATGTGGGAAAATGGATGACAAAGGCAGACATAAACTATAAAGAAACAAATATTACAATAAAAACTTTTCTTTTAGATACATCTTACAGTTAATACTGGTTGTGGTCACAATGAACTATTGTTTAATATCTAGAATCTAGCTAATGAGCTGCATGGCTCAGGCCCCTTCAGGACGCTTATGGTGTGCTGAGCAACTCTAACACTTACATTTACATGGCAGTAATGTACATCACTTGCTTTTGTTCTTTTTTTCCTGTAGTTTATGATTTTCTCTCCAGTTGAATATTTCTGACAAGCAGTTATATAGGAAGTTTGTTGTGCCATATTTGATAACAACAGAAGCTTCTGATTCTTATGATGACATACTTTCAATGCTTTAAGTCATAATGCTTTAAGTGAGAACATTTATTGCAATATTATTAAAAGTAGTTTTAACCATGCTAAATATGAATGAATAAGGGTATTGTTGGTAACATTTAAATTGAATAAATGATCTTTCAGCATTTACTTGCAGAATGAAGTCAATCTGCTCTCTGTTTTAAGCATATTCCAAAATTATTTCTATTTAATTATACAATCAGAAGTCAGAAATTGTGTCCATAGTACTGAGTCTCATTTTTCACTCCTAAAATTTGAGTTTTGTAAGCAAACACCCCACTAAATGCCAACATACAGTTGTCATGACAGCATCAAATCTAACCCTGCTGGCTGTGTTAGATTACATTGAAACACTTTTTTTATTATCTCAGATTTTAATAACCATAATAAACAAGAACATTACTGAAGAAAAATATGAGTGTATTTACTGATATATATAATAAATATTCAGTTTACACCTTATATGTATGCATGTGCACACTCATGTCATTCAAAGCACAGACACTTTCCCTGTATTCACTGTCTCTGCTCCACAACCCACACCAGTGTTGGAGGCTGTTTTAGCGGGATCAGGTTGCTGGTTGCAGCCCTACTGGGACTCGCACCCCCCCGATCGTATGCCATATGAATCGTCTTTACATGTGCATTAATGTTGGGGTTGTTGTTTTTTTGCAAAGTATACTAGTTAGCTTATTGTATGCCGAAAATGATGCTTAGCTTTTTTTCTATCCTCAGTTAACCTCCCAGTATGTTGTATTTCCCCCCAGATCTGCATGAAGGGAGTACTGAACAATTCTGTATGTCTTATTTGTTTTGTCTGTATAATCTTGAATTGGCTGTACTTGAATACTGAATTTCCCTCCAGGGATAATGAATTATATTGAATTTGAATTTACAGTGTACAGGTCTAGGGTGATGCTTGTTAAGCTGTTGACTTCTCCTTTGTGTGAGTAATTATCAGGCTGTGAGAAGTTAGCGGAGAGGGCATTAGCCCTATAGAAAAACTGCATGCTTTACTGTGTGAAATACACTTCAACATATGAATAGGATAAAATAATAAGAGCCTCAGGCGTTTTTATCTCATAGCTGTCATAGCTGGCAGAGGGGCTTGCTAATCCCACTGCACCTGCTTCTCTCTCCCTGCTCCCTGTCACACTCTTTTGGGCTTAGCAGAAAATTAAAATTCCACCTGGACAGATTTGGTAAATCCAAATCTTCTTTAAAGCAGAAGTGGCAGGATAATGAGAGGGTCTGGAGAAGATGAGGGGGGTTCTGGCACTCAGGTATTGTGGCATGTAGATCAGTGATGTCAGGGTATGTGTTAACTAACTAAAAGACAGGAACTAAAGGACATGATGTTATGCTTTTACCTCAATATACGCATAGCCAGTTCCTCTTTTGTGAAGCTTCACTGGCTGTAAATCATGATGGAATTTATGTATGAAGTGATGAAACTATATGTGCACAGGTCTTGTAAAGGTGTTTGGGATAGGTGCTGATGTCTCGCCAAATACAGGGCATCTGGACATTGTTACTGAAACAATCCAGAAACAACAACTGAAACAACACACCCCTGTGACAGCAGAGAAATTTTGATTTTATTAGGTAACATTGAATTGCAGTACAAACATGAAAGCTGATTAGAACCCTGAGTGTGAGAGAATGCTAAAAAAAACATCCTATGATAGCATAAATGTTTGGTGTGACTATGCTTATCCGTACTGGTTAAGGACATGGAAGGGGTTTTTCCACAGATATACATTTAGTGCAAGTCAAGTTTTCTATCTATCTATCTATCTATCTATCTATCTATCTATCTATCTATCTATCTATCTATCTATCTATCTATCTATC
>JBAMHX010000023.1:12578061-12616637 GCA_037177515.1 Pseudomugil tenellus | reverse complement strand
ATTATTCATGTCATCCTCAAAACGTCTGTAACCCTTCATCATTTCTGGACAAGTCCAGTTTCACCATCTTGCGCCCACCAGAACCTGCCGGGATGATTATCAAAACCAACTTGTTGCGCTAATACACTGGCATAAAGACCATGTGTAGGACAGCAACCTACCTGATTAAGTGATACGGTACTCTTTTCTATGCAGAATCCTTCACTTTTCCCAACACATTTGGACTCGACCCCGGGACCTGACAGAGATGCGGACATGAAGATGGTAAAAACTAATACAGATGTATCTGTTTGTCCACCACATTTCGAGTCTACCTCAGGATCTGACAGAGATGCAGACATGGAGATGGTAAAAACTAATACAGATGTGTCCTTTAACACACACAGTAAATCATTACATTGTGCGCAATTAAATATTTGTTATATTTCTCAAGAATCAGGATCTGATTTACCCTGGTGCGCCAGTCACTGAAGAACACAGCCGGCTTGCAACCTTTCTCTTCCTTCTGCGGCACCAGCTGGCCTCAACAGTGGAGAATGATTTCATCTCTTTGCTGAGGTTTCTCATCCCCAACCTGCCTGTTGAATCTCAGCATCTTTTCCACAACATCACGGTTGTGTTTTATTGTGAAGGGTGTCAAAACTACTTAGAAAAAAATTCTTCTTGTTGTAACTTCAACACATGCAGCTTTGAAAGTGGAAACTTCTTTTTGTTTTCACCCTTAAAAGATCTTTTAAAAGACATACTTAAGAAGCATGGCACTGAATTGTTACCAAAAACAGTAAATAGGCATGGTGATGACATTAAAGATGTAAAAGATGGGATGGTGTACCAGAATCTCCTAAAACGGAGCATTCTGGGTCTGGATGACCTGACGCTGACATGGAACTGTGATGGCGTTCCGATTTATGAACCCAGATTTTCAATTTGGCCACTGCAGTTTATGGTAAATGAACTTCCTTACACACAGAGAGCAGAACATGTGAAAGTAGCAGGTCTTTGGTTTGGCCGAGAGAGACCTAACATGGATGTCCTGCTAAAGCCTTTCATAGACGAATGTCGTGATCTGGTCCAGAATCCGCTTGAGTGGGTAGACCGCAACGGGAAAGTGCACTTTTCAAAAGTCTTTCCTTTGATTTGCTCCTCTGATGCTGCGGCAAGGCCACTGCTCAGGAATTGCAAACAATTCAATGGAGAATATGGTTGCGACTGGTGCTTACACCCAGGCACAATGGTGAAAAAAGGTAGTGGGTCTACAAGGGTGTACCCATATGATGAAACGAAACAAACTCTGAGGTCTAGCACAATGTTTGAGAACAATGCAAGAGAAGCAGAAAACACTGCCTCTCCGATAAAGGGGGTAAAGGGAAGATCCTTGCTATCCTCTCTTCCCTTCTTCGACATCGTTTTGGGATTTGTACCCGAGTATTTACACTCAGTTCTACTTGGTGTGTCCAAACAGCTCATGTCTCTGTGGTTGGATCCAGTCAACTCAGAGAAACCATGGTATGTAGGTGACAAGACTGAGCAAATGGACTCACAGCTGCGCCATCTAAAGAGACCTACAGAAATACGTAAACCACAATCTGTGAAGGGTTGGGGCTCTTGGAAAGCATCAGAGTGGCGTGGATTCCTCTTATTTTATGCCATTGGTGTCTTGCCAGGTATCCTACAGCCAACATATCTGACACATTACCTTTATTTGTCCTTTAGTATTCACATCCTGCTACAAGAAGCAATATCAAACTACGACTTGCAACTGGCCCGTGAGTACTTAAATCATTTCGTGAACGACATGGAGACATTGTATGGTGACGAAAATGTGTCTTTTAACTGTCATCAGCTGATCCACCTAGTTGACAGTGTACAGAACTGGGGACCTCTCTGGGCAACATCCGCCTTCACCTTTGAAAGAAACAATAAATATTTGAGGGGGATGCTGACAAATATCGATTACAGTCCTAGACATATTTACCAGAGGTTTCTCTTCTGGCAGCACGTCCCCAGTCACTTGAATTCTTTGACCTTCAACCGTCACCAAGACTTTGGGGAGTTGTTAACAAAGCTCTTGCCAGAAAATGATAGAGCCGGACCTTACAAACCCCTGGGAAACTCACGGCCCTTTGAAATTACAGGTTCCATAAAACAAGCAATAGAAGGACTCTTGAACCGACCAGTCCTTGCCAAAAGGGTCGAAGCGTTTGATAGCTTCAAAAAAGGAAGGACTGTTTACAGCTCAGCAAACTGCAAAGAGTCAGACAGAGCAGACAGTGATGTTAAATTCAAGAATGGCTTCTGTGGAGAAATCCATGTAATGTTGCTGTTTAAAGAGAACTGCGCTTGCACAGCAGAGTGTTTGTGCCAGGCTGTACCGATCATCGTAACCCACATGTATGACATGGAACCTGAAGAACGGTTCAAATACATAAATCATGATGATGCATCAAAGATGATCTTTGTAAGAGTAAAAAGAACAGAACAGCCAAAAGCGTTCTTCCTGGATGATGTCAGGTGTAAATGTGTGAATGTGGATGGTTGGCTTATACCGCTGCCAAATTCATATGAGCCATATTGAGTTTGGAGTCTTCAGCTTACTGAACAGGAGAAATGATGGTAGTTGGCGCTGAAAGACCATGTTAGCTAAAAAATAAAGAACAGCAATTTCAACACATAACTTTTCTTACTCTTGTAGGTCAATTTGTTCAGATGTGTATGTAATATTCAGCATTTTAGGCTTATTTCTTGAGTGACTTCTTGCAACATACACAGTGTAGCTTACACTTAAATCATTTTGTGTCAATGAAAAATGAAAGAAGAGACTAATCAGTGCTGTGTAGTCAGGTTCAGTTATGTCGACATGTCTCTCTTGCATTCATGTATTTGTTGTGCCTGTCATATAAATTTTGTGTATTTGTAAATAATTTCTACATTTCTAAAACTTAACCCTTTAACTTCCACATTGAAAAAAGGCCCAAGAAAAATCTTTCTTTGTTTTTGTCCAAAACAAACAGAAAAATGCAATCAGAATAAATGTCTTAGCAAAAGGTTGAGATGTAAGTTAGTAACAAGATAACAACAGTGAACATACCAAAACACAGTGGAAAAGATGGCACAGACAGGTTTATTTCCACAATTTGTTCAAGAAAATCATCAGAATCACAGCAAATTTACCTCTACCAATTGGTAGACCGAGAAGTTAAAGGGTTAAGCATGTTTTTGAAATTTGTGATACTGGTTATATAGTTTAATGACATGAGTTTTTATATGCTAAACACTAAAACAAGGCCTATGCTATTGGAAGATCTGCGAGGGGTATATCTCCGAATGCCCCAATCCTCAAATAGACACAATACAATAATATAAAGCTGCACATGTTCTGTCCCAAAGCTCTACCTGGTGTGGAAACTTTGAACCAGCCCAGTTTTAAGTCAGAACAGGATGCACTCTGAGGTCATGACTTTTTATTTGCACTTGATTTGCGGCCAAGTAGACAAATAGTTCCACAGATGTAGCCAAAAATAAGATTTTCCGTGTATAAAGCGCCACCTGGTTGGGAAACCATAAATCTAATCTGAAATTCGATACAGGTCGTCCTCTTGGGGGCATAAACAGGTATACAGAGTATCAAAATCCAATTGTGAAAATAAAGTTACACCGCTCACACGAAGGATATCCAGTGGTGGTCGGTATAAACCATAATATCCCAACACTCTGCATTAGGGGACATAATTATTACACACTGCCAACTACTCGATTCCAGACTTCCCCTGACTACATACCGGTGTCTTTGGGGAAGACACTGAACCCCACGTCGCATGCATAAGTGACTTTGGAGAAAAGTGTCTGTTAAATGACTGTAGAGTCTGAATGATATGTGAGTGATGTTCTCCTACAATATAGAGTAAGAAAAATATCTGTAACTTGTATGTATAACCGCCAAAGTTGTCTGCAACTGAGAATTCTGTAAATGATTTAAACCGACCAAAATAAATAAAATAAAGGATATTTTTCTCACCATCATTGCTCTCCTATGTAGTTCGTTGAGTCCAAACAGCTTCACTGTATTTTCGTTCACCATTAAAATAAACAAACATGTTTAAATGATTTTATTCTTACAATATAAAACACAACAATGTGCCTTTTTAAATAAGTGAGCATTTTGTTTAAAGACAATATCAGAGAAAAACAACACAGTGAAACTACATTAGTGTGGCACTGCAGTGAACAAGCGACTGTACCAATTCATTACCATCTATTACTTCACTTAAATTTACCTTTATTCAGTATGTCTTTAAAGGAAACTTATACTGAATACCTGCCGTGCATCTCATCATGTAACAGCACTGCAGAGTGTAAACAAACTATTTCAGTCTTTTCTCCATTTGGCTTTGGTTTTATGCCAAATGGAGAAACACGTTGAATCAATGTAAGCTTAGCACCAAAAACATGGGAAAGTACACCAAGGTACTCGAAGCCCTTGAACAAAAATATATTAACTCTACACACTTTAATACTCCATTTTATGAAACATTAAACTGATATTTGTACATTTATGAACAACTACAAGCACTTTATGTTGATAAATGTAAGCATGCTTAACATTAACGAAGGCATAGTTATCAGGCACAATCATTATTGTCTCCATGTAGCTCTGACCTTCTACTACCTTGTATTAAAGTACAGCTATTTTATTCAAAACATCTGCCAACATCTGCCCAGCTATTGAATACTCGGCTCACATGGCAAGTTTTGCTAAAAGAATAATTTTTCAGCAGGTGGAGACAGTGGAACTGTGATGGGTTGAAAGTGCAGTAAATACAATCATTTGACTTTCAGTAGACTGAACACAATCATGTAGTTAGCAGCGCTCACAAGAGTGTAAGTGGTGACAGCTTTTTTTTTTAAATAAAAGATTAAAAATTCAAGTTCACAGTTCAGGAAATGTGTCGTGTTAACCCAGAGAATGTTGTTTCTTCAGGTTATCAGAGCGCTTCAGTCTCTCCTCCGGCGTCTTCCTGTACCAGCTCCTGAGAAAACAAAACAAAAGACAGCGTTATGCATCTGTTGAGAAGTGCATCCCAAATAAGTTAACTCTTTTAAAGCTCAAGCTTATTTCTCTGATATACTTTATGTAATATTCATACTAGTAGCACGTATGCAGCTGATTAATGTCAGTAATTGAAACAGTTAAACAGTTAAATTCCCACATGATCAGATGTTCACTGATAAATCGGAAAATAAATTACATGTACTTATTCATGGTTTTATTTGCAATAAATATCTGCAACTCCGTGCTACTCTTATACATTGTATGAGTCAAATGAATAGGACAGAACTGGTTTAAAATGTTTATGATGCAACTGAAACTGCTGATCTGTCACTCAGCATTTGCAACTGGTCCCATTAACTCCTGTTTAACACACTGCACACAAGCTTGTTAGGCTGATGCGAATTTCTATGATAAAACACTCTTATGAGAAGACTGAAATGTGTGTGCAATAACATTCTCACACAATGGTGACATGGAGACTTTTGCTTCTGGGAAAGTGTGAGATCACTAGTGTCAAATATGTTCCAACAGAAGTGTAAATAAATCCCCACCAGAATAACATCCAAGCATTAAGAACCGACTCATCAATAAGGCCGAACACACAACAAAAATGTAATAATTAATGTCTACTGTGTGTTTGGTTTTGGCTGTACTGGAAACTCGAATTTCCCTCCAGTGATTGATAAAGTATCTATTATTATTATTATCACTTGCACTTTAATATTGTTGCCATGGTGACAGGACATGTTAGAAACAGAAAAAGGGATAGAAGAGATGGCTTTATTTGCTGTCATGTCTCATTTTAATGGTACAGAAACACAAACTCACCCCTGGCGGCTCAGCTGACCTGGAGAAGGGGAACTTTGACCTTGATTTGACTTCTGAACTCTGAAAAAGGAGCAAAGAAAAATACAGACAAATGCAGGGATTTTTTTTTACTTTTACTAGGAAAAAAGACAAATTAAACAAATGAAAACTACTAAAACATCTGGAACCTGTTGATGGTGGGGCTCTTTGGCTTGTGCTGCACCTTTCTGACCTGCGATGGGGATTCACCAACCCTGAAGAAATACAGAGAACATAAAGCCTGTCAAATACCAGATCTTACTCAAATCAAAGATATAAGAAAGGATATCTGATTATTAATTGCAGATTATTATTGATTATCCTACCTCTTCTTCCTGTCCAGAGACCTCTGTGTGGCAGCAGAGAGAGACACCCTGTCTTTGGGACATTTGGCTTTTTCCTGCAGAGGATGAAACAGTTTAACTTGGTTTCTAATTGACAAACTGAAATTAAAAGCTTAAGAAAAAACACTTTTAGAGGAAATCAAAAGCCATTTTTATCTCTTCTAAAACTTTATTACTAGAGTGTAATATGAATAAAGCTAACACTGATATTTATCTATTAGTAGCATTTTATTGTGTGTTCAGAAATCCATCCATGAGATTAGATTGCTTAGATTTAAGTAATAAACCAAATATTTTTGTTCAACCAAAAGAAGAGAAAGAGAACATTTAGATGACTGAATTTGTCTGAAATGTCCCCTTCTTCTAATTCTAGCTTTGCATAATAAGCAGCCTGTATTCTCAGGTTACCAGGTCTCGTAGCTTCCTCTCTGAACGCAGCTCTCTGTCCTGCTGCAGCAGTGTTAAGCGATCCGCCAATGGCATTTCAAAGAAGATATCATGGACATCATACAGGGCTGCACGTAACTGAGACAGAAGAAAACCTTATGAACACAGACGAAGGAGGACCTCTGCTGCCTATACATAGTAGTTGCAGTCTTACCTGAGCTCTGACTCTCTCCTGTAGGGAGAGATCTTGTGCTGAGTAAGTGTTTTTCTTCTGAGCAGCTTCAGTCTGAAATGAGCGGATGAACTCCTGTGTATCCTGCGACACAAGGACACACATCAGACACTAAAATCATTCATTTATTCAAGTAAAAGGGACCTAGCTGATGTTGGCATCTCTATTTTTTTCTTGCATGGATGCGAGATCATGATCTCACCAAAACGGTTTGACGCAGGTGTTTGACCTTCTCTGTTTTGAGAAGTCTGCGTACGAGGAAGCCGCGAATGATGGCGCCAATTCGACAAAATGCCTTCTGATGCTCTGCAGTCAGGACCTACACATCATACATTGCAAGCACAGAACAAGAAGATGATATGGAGACATGAACATGGTTTAAAAATAGGGTATAAATAAATTCCCGGAAGCACAGGACACAACCAAGCATCTAGAATAATCTATAGACATGTCTAGTCTCACAAGCGACTATTTGCAGACTTGTTTTCTTTGTAAACTTGGAAGATATTATTATTATGCAGTGCTTGGAAAAGGGGAACTACATTTAAACAGTATATGGCAGATAATTGTTTTATCAAGAAAAAAAACCAATAACATCAACAACATACTAGCAGAGTAGCGATTAAAAGGATCTTTTCAGTTCAAGTCACACATTCAATAACATGATGCTCTTCAATTCTGACACAACTGAATGTAAAGTTGCATCTGCTGTAATATCTGTAATATAATAACACCGACATCCACTATTATCAGCAGGGTAGTACTAAAAAAAGAAATAATAGCAAAACTGACCATGTATTTGTTTCGCCTTCATAACGTGCAGTTTAGAAATTGGGTGGATAATCCACATACACACATTGTGCATTTTCTCTTCACATTCAATAGTGGAATTTCATCCACTCACATTACAAAAGTGGTCAGTTGAGTTTCAGTACAACAAAACCATAAAGTTACCACTTAATTTGAAAAAAAAAAATCTTTCCCAAACTTGAGTGTTTTCTTGAAAACTGCCCATTAAAATGTTTTAGCTCTCAGCCTCTGATGAAGCTAGAACAGTACAGGGTAATGTACGTCTCATTGAAATAATGTAAAGCATAATAGAAGCTTAATAATTTTCTTTGAATCCAAATGTTATTATATTTTTTTTCTAAAAGTTATTGTTCTTAACTATATGAAAGATGATTCTGTTTATCACATATGTAATACTGCCAATGATTATAATAATATTAATACTGGTTTGGTTCGTGTAAGAGGCTGCGAGAGCACACGCACAGACACATAAAGGACTGTGATCGATCCACCTCTGCAGCAGAAGGATCAGCTAGCCAGCTGCACAAGACTGATTTCCTGGTTAAACTGCTTAGTGACAGGCAGCCACGAGGTAGCACTTTTGTTAATGTTTGTATGTTCTTTTGATTGTATAATGTGATTGAAACTGCTGTTTTTTATTTCTGTAGTTTTCATGGCGTTTGTTATTAAGACACAGTAAAGCGCCCGTCTTGACAAACTGTGCCCTTGAGGACTCCAGTCCTCAAGGGCCGCAGTCCTACAAGTATTAAGACTTTCCCTGTTACAAAACATCTGACACGCATCAGACTTAATTAGAAAACTTGTGCAGAGCTTCACATCAAACTCTGAACAAGTCTGCTAATTAATTTGATTCAGGTGTGTTACAGCAGAGAAATTTCTAACATTTGCAGGATTGCGGCCCTCGTGGACCGGAGTTTACCATCCCTGAACTAGAAAGTTGTAATTAAAAACCATTCCAGAAGCTAATCTATCTGCAGGTATCATAATTTAACTACTTTGCTGTCATATTTATTAGTATTTGCAATAAATAAATAAATAGTTACCTGTTTAAAATGCTAATAACAGAAGTTGCTCTATATTTGAAAATTCTGTTATGTGATTCGAAGGTATGGACCCAAACGCAGGGATGAAGAGGCAAAAGGGATGCAGTATATTGACCTAATGAAAATTATAACGGGTGAATCAGGCACAAACAACAGAGGGAGCAAACTGCAATGAACCAGCAACAAAACAGAAAACCAGGGAGAATAAATACACAGGATACAAAACGAAGGGGCAACGGATAAACTAATCGCAACAGGTGAACTAACAGGAAACAATGCATCTAGAAAATAAAACTAGACAAAAGGTCTAAACCATGACAAAGTCAGGTTATAAACAGGTTGTGTAATTTCAACACATGCTGCAGCTCCACATATCATACAATAACTGACTATTTATGAAGCCCTTCGGAAATAAACGACACACCCATTCATACTTTGTACAAAGAGGAAGTTCTGTGTTAGCATGTTAGCATATTTCATTTAACACATTTACTGGACATGCCTTTGTATGAGCACTCACTATCTTTCTTAAATAGAGATTTAAGTATATCAGTAAGTGTCTCTTTGAGGTTATACCTACCAAACTAAGTCTTGCTCGAGGTTTGTTCGCTCCCCATGTGGAGCCCCATACGTAAACAGGAGGTTGGACAGAGGGAGACGTCACACTAGAAGGGACAGGGCTGGAAGGAACTAGAAGAAACAGATACTTTCAGTGTTTCCATACAGTTAGAAAATTAGTATTTTTACTACATTATATTATGATTCTGGTCCGGTTTCTGGAGTTAATGGTTTGTTATTAATCTACATCAGCATGTGCAGTCTTGTAACCACAGGCTCAAACACTTCCAGCACAGCAGTAAGTAAAACAATACCCATGTTGTGTCCGGGTGATCGCTCAGATGGTGTGTGGATGGGACTCAGTCCTGGACAGGAGGGGCTCATGATAGGACAGCTACTATTCCAACCACAAGAATCCCCCTGCACACCTCCCTGCAGTCTTCTCTCTTTCTCTGCAAGCTGGTAAACACAAAAATACTGCACATGAAAACAGCCACTGTTTTTACACTGCAAACATGAAGGAAGTTTAAAGAACTACAAATACGGATAGACACAATATTCCTTAAAAAGGCTAAATTTTATGTGTCTTTACTGTCGAGCTTTAAATATTAGAGCGTCAAGGAAAAGGTTTTTTTTAACTCAACAACTTTGAATATAAAAACCATAACAAATGTAACAGATTTTTGTGTGCTTTGTGATAATTTCCAGAACAATGGAAGAAAACCTGCACATTAGTATATCTAGAGTGGAACAGACATGACTATCAATTAATTATTAAACAATGATACCTAGAGACTAACATTACATCCACTATAGTTTTAAAATGTTTGAAATTATTTAAGAAAAAGGACAATTTCTACTGAAAACATGTGGATTTGACTATCGGACTGGTTAAACTACTGGAGGCTCAAACGGGAGGCCGGTAAATCAGTGATGATGACTTCTGAACATGCAGATCTGATCTGAAAAGCTATCATAGGTAGATTATTTCAACATCAGCCTAAATCCACCAGTCTCTCTTTGAGTCTGAACTGGTTCCATGATATAAAGCTGGACAGTATTATAAACCGCCACAACAAATACTTTTTTTCAGATTTCAGTTCCTTGAAGGTTATAAGATATTTTAAACAGTGCAGCCAGAAACATGGAAAACCTTTCAAACAGACACTGTGTAGATACATGTGCTGACCAGACAGAGGCGCTGTTGCTCCTTTTCCTGCTCAGCCAGGAGCAAAGCTATCTGCAAGGCATGCTCCTCTTCTAGATGCCGCTGCTTCTCCTCCAGAGCCGGCGCTCGCCACTGGGACTCCTCTGATGGTGTACAGAGAGAAATACTTTATTTGGCTATAATTAATAAGAACATCATAGTGTGAAAGATTTCAAATTCAACATTAAGAAAATTAAAAGAATAGTGATGTAAACGGATCTGTTGAACCAATAAACACAAACTCGCCTGTCTTCAAGGTCTCGACCGTCCCTCTGAGCACTGTTGGTGTTTTCCTGCCGTTGCTTGGCCCCAGAGGATCATCACTCTCCATTCCAAGCATGACTGAGTCAGGAGTCAAACGGGCTTTCAGCAGAGAAGGTGAGTGGTTCTCGACCTCATGCGAGTGAGTTAATACTGACGTGGGGGTCCGCCGGTTTGGAGTCAACAATGTCACACCCGCCATGAAGCGAGGGACCCTCTCCTGACTGCGATCTACATGCTCCGCTATAGACCGATAGGTATTCAGCTGGCTGTCCAGCGTGTGGCAGCGCCGGCGAAATCCTCCAGTCAGATGATCACGTTGTGCCACTGAGCTGGGCAGTGAGGCACTGGGCAGGTTTTCGTGCTCCTGCACTGGACTGGTACCACAGTAACTGGACCGATGATGGCCACTCCTCATCCCTCCATCCTTATCCTCTGAGACCCACATGGATGTGGAACCTGCCCCCCAATCTGCCATGCCAGAACCTTCCCCTGACCTTCCTGGGCTTCGAGGGATAAGGTCTGCTGGGCCAATCGGAAAAGAAATGTGGATGTTACCAGTAGAAACTGGCCGCGGTTTGCGTTTCATCTGACGCGGACTAATGCTGGACTCCGGACTGGGTAGACATGCAAACCGCTCTGGTTTATTTGCTGAGAAGGAGACGGCGTTTTGTGCATTGGAGCCATACAAGGCTTGGTACTGAATCGGAGACGTGTCAATGGGACTATGGTGAAGACTGAATCCAAATTCAACACCCACGTCCCTCATGGGGCTGCAGCGCTTCTCCTCTTTGGCTGTATCAGGTGGCGTCTGGGTGATGCTATGGACAACTGCCTGCTGACTCTGCTCTCTTTTCACATACTCCCTTGATCGTTTAAGAAGGCTGTCCAAACTAATGTCCTCATCCTCCCCTTCTTCGTCATCCTCATTCTTCTCTTGCTTCTCTATCGTCACTTCCTGATTTGCCCTGTAACCATTGAGGACCGGAGATTCAGAGACAGATGTCACACTCTCGTGTCCCTGAGGCCCAAACGCAGGGTTCCTGGGAAGCCTTGCTGAATCAGTTACCAAGGTGTAACCGCTGACTGTAGTAGGTTTACAAACTGCCTGCTTGTCATCCTCTTTACTTGGAACTTTATGCACCTGATGCACCTGAGCAAAACAATGAGCTTGATATGAGCTTGTGGAAATGGAAGAAATAAAACACAGCTTTAACATCTAAACTGTTAATGTCATAAAGTCTGTCAGATGCTGTGAATTACATCTGAGCATTTACACATGAAATATTTGCTGTTTGTTTAATTACATAATACACTGAATAGGCACCCAAATGAACTAAAAACACTAAAGTACTTTACAAAAGTCTTAAATCAGTTCCTATTTCTAAATATTTTGTTTCTATGCAGCAGGACTTTCTTAGAACCTTTAAAGTCAATTTGATAAAGTGATTTTTTTTTATTAGGTTTATTTATGAACATCAAGGTCTTTTCATCTAACCAATTGCTGAGTATTAGTGGAAAACCTTTTACATTTTATGAAAGCCTGTAAAGTGTGTTTAGAAATAGAGGAAACTAGAAAAGAAAAAGCCACAATCCTAAATGTTATCTACGGCATTTCAACATTATCTGAAGGTAAAGTCCTTAAGAAACAGAAAAAAAAAGGCCGTTGGATCATCTTGACAGATAATAGAACAAAGTACAATTAAAATGTAAACAAGAGTCTTGATAAATCCCAAAGTCCTCTTTTGACTAAGCAGCTTCTAGTGCTGGTTTGCAGCTAGAGCCAGACTAAGAACCGGCTCCTGGTTCTCAAAACTGGTTCTCTCCAGACACCAACTCTTTGCTAAACCAGGGTTGAGAACTAGTTCATGTCGTCTGGATCCGAAACTGGGGGTGGGGTTATCTGGTCCAAAAAAAAAAGCATGAAACAGGGACCAACATCTTCATAAAAGCAAAGAAATTCACTATAAAAACAAGCAGAATTGGTTTGAGGAGGAGAGTCTGTGTTTCTTGGCTTTATGGTCGTCTGTAAGTTAAAACGTGGTGAATCTGCAGCTGGCTGTGAACAAAGCATCGACAAGCTCATCAACAAATGAAAAAAGCTTAAAAGCTTCAGGGATAAGAAAAGGACGCAGTGGCAACACGTGACCCAAAAGAAACCCACATTTTTCAGATCGTAATTGTGGTGAACAGAATCAAATCGGCGCTCTGAACCCACGGTTGACTTAATCCTCCTTGCTTATGGTGGATGATACGGTGATGGAAGCTCAAAACTCCAACAGCATGGGATCGATTAAGTGCTGCTTTCTTATAATGTTACTCATATGTGACGGGGTGGCTGTGACATTAGATATTACGCACATAAAAATGTTTTAGATTACGTAATGACGCAGAAACGACTACGCTCTTTCAGTTAAAAACCCAGTTCTCTGGAAGCAACTAAGCACTGGTTCTAGCACCAGTACCAAACCAGCACGCGTTCCTCTTTGGTGGAAAGGCCTGGAGAGATATTCCAGATAGAAATGACAATGCTTAGAAAGCTTTTACAAGAGTCGAGATATGTTGAAGAATAAACACAGCCTGAACCGCTGATTTTCACTGTCCTTAGTAAGCCTCCAAACTGTTGTTGCATTTCTTTATTAATACTCTTTCAGTCTTTTCACTTTTCAGTACATCTCTGTACTATTTTCCACGGCATGCAAAGAAAAAAGGGGAAGTTTTGCACAGTACTATCACATGCACAGATTATTTTAAGGGCTTTGCTTTGGATATTGAGAAAACTGAGCTATAGGAGGAAGTAAAAATAGTACAGCCCAATGAGGAAACAGTAAATCAACCAACTTTTAGCTCCAAATGTCACCAGAGACTGGAACAGACCAGCTGATGTACTTGCTACATCGTCCCACTGGCACACTGACTTATTTTAACATAAAGCGTGGATGAGAGAATTTAGATTTCTGTATTTTAGGACAAAATGTCATCTTATTTTTTGCAAACATTGTAAAATAGAGGATGTGGCATGTTATTCATTAATTCCCATATGCAGTATTACATTTTAAAACCCTTTGTTTTCCATAAGAACACTGTTGTATCGCTCTCCAGTGTATCACCACACTGTGAGGCTTACCTGAGCTTGATCCAATATGCCCTGAACTCGGGCCAAAAGTTTGATTCTCTCCCGGTTGTGTCTATCAAGCTCCATCTGGACCGCCTTCAGTTTGTAGCCACACATCTCAGCGCGCTGTTCTGCACTCAGCTGGAAAAGGAAAAACACATTTCAGCATTCATCCATCTCTTCAGCTGCTCCACTAATTCCTGGTTTGAAAAAAAAAACTCTTTCATTTGTTGTGTTTGAAGACAAAATGATGTTTTATTAGATTTCTTTTGCTTTAATAGAAGCAGCCAATGTCTTTCTGGTATATTTTTACATGCGCTTTATTGCAACAGAGAGCCTCACACTGGCCTCAGTCATGTGGCTCCTCCTGAGAACTCATTTTGTCAGCAGTCTCAAGCACGAGGCTTTCAAACAGCCATGATTCTCCTCATCATCAATTACCTTCTCTCTCTCTCTCTCTCTTCCCTGCCAACTGCTGATTTAATAGACCTTTCTTGAAGTAGGCATTTAGACTTGTACTAACAGGAAAACCCAGGAGAGCACCCCGAAGCTAGCGCCACTCAATAGGATGTTAGATTTTTTTTAATGTTATGAAAAGTCGCCATGCTTTCGCTGCAACAACAAGCCAAATGTCAGTCAGTGTTAATCCGTGTTTGATGTGATAAATCTCATAAATAATCACAGTCAACTTTACTGTTATACAAGTAAAACAACATTTTAACTGGGAATTCTCATCGTTTAGGTTGGAAGGTGGGTAAAAATTAAAATAGCTTACGAAAACTCAGAAAAATGTGTGAAAATGAAACAATTTATAAACACTAGAGACAATTAAAGACATATTCCTGAAAATCTATTTGTGAAATAAACTAAAATAATGAAAGATTGGTGTGTGAACTCAGTGGGAGTGTGTATCTTAACCTCTTCAAACATCGATTAGCTATGGTTTCTGTCTAGGAAACAGGACGTGGTTCGGCTTCATCTTGTTCTGCTCCATGACTTTAGCCTTTCATGCTTGTTTATTTGTTCCTTACCAGAGGTGAAAGCACAGCTCTTCCATGAAAGTGGATGACAGAAAGAGCCTTCAGGGAGCACAGAGGCTCACATGTCCTCTTTTTGAGTTTCCCCTCCTCCTGCAGTGAAGCCAGACTCCGCAGGCAGAACTCCTCATAGCTTTCCATCGCTGGACACCCGCACATCCACAATCCGGGCAGGGAATGCGCACCATGTAGCCTTGTCACCCAGCTGTTAAAACCAAATGGAGAATGAAGGATCAGATGACGACCCTTTTGGAGATGTGAGGTTAGACTGCGCTGGCTTTCACTGACCCAGGAAAGCGTGTGGGTTCATACTGTAAGTGGAAAAACAGGATAAACAAAAGAAAGCCTGTCTGCACTGCTGGTTTATCACACTCATCACATTCCTCACATTCCTATTAGACTTGGCTGGTGACTCTTTTACGCGTCTCATGAAAATATAATAGGAATAATAAATCTAATCAATATTTTCCTTGTTTATGTGTCATTCAATACAGTTTTTAATTTATATAACCAGGTAGATAATGTAACAGGGTGTTAGCTAGTACGTGCAAATATGCCTTATCATTTAAATTAAAGCTAATAAAACGCCTTTTTAATTGCTGTTAATGTAATTATTAGTCAAATCACAACCCATTGTTGAGGTTTGAATGCACCCAGGGGTCCTTGTGATGCTGTAACCCCACAGCTGCCTGCTTATAATGCGCTGATTCAGCCTGGGTTAGATTCCTCTTTGTGGTCATTTCATCAGATTTTTTTGTTATTCTTTCGGGTTATAAATGCGTGTTAGTCCAGATGTGCACTGCAGAATGACAGCTGATGAACCGTGTGTTTCCATACCTGCACAACGGAGAAAAACAACTTGCCTTCCTTCCTCCCTTTCTCCTGTTAGCCGCTGTTAGCCGCACAGACTCGCAAGGTTGCGGCTTTAGCAAAGACTCTCACGTTTCTCCATTCAGTCTCGGTTTGACCATCATCAACATCATCATTCTCAACTCTTCCGGGCTCCAACAGCGCCTCCTAGCAACAGCAGCGCGCGGGGGAAGGAGGGGCGGGCCACGTTCCGATACGTAGCACGCGACCTGTTTATTGCCTCACCTGTTTCAGGCCATCCACTCAGTCCCAAACTGTCTAATAAAGCGGAAAGAAAACTGAAGGGGAATAAAATAAAAGTTGGAACAAAATATTGTTCAAAAAACGGACCTTAATCATATCATATATTTATCCATTTTTTGTATAAACACACTGATGTCGGCTGGTTTGCAGCTCCAGGCTTATCCTTTCATTTGTTTATGCATTTGCATATTATTTGCCTGTTGAAGATTCTGGATTTCTAAATATATTTTGCATGAGGTTATTGATTTAACTTCACAGACATTTTAAGAACTTTATAGTTACTTTTTTTTACCTGACTTTACTTTAGTTGCAGCCTATGGAAATCAGCACATGTTATTTCAGGCATTTGTCTCATGCAAGCACAATAAGACTTCATATAATGTTCTTAAGCTTAGACTGTAACGTTCCTCTTTTTGTTTTCTTTTGTTTGTTTTAATTTGTACTTTCAGGCATCATAGAAAGCATAATGATGGTCTGGTCACAGTGCCGTGCTAAACAAATCAGCTTTACCAAAAGCATTTTGGTGGATCAGAAGGAAATAGATCTTTGCTGATACCTGAGTATTGTTCTTTATTTTGGCAAGCAACGTGCGTATGCTGAGCCTAACAAGGGGACATAAAGAAAAGGAGACAAGAAGAGAAAGCTGAAAGAGGAAACAAATATACAGCAGTCAGAAAGCAACAGCAACAACTGTTGGACAACAATCGAAACAGAGAAACCAGATAAGCAGCAGTTACCTGTAAAGCAGCTTTTCAGAAAACATCTTACAACCTGTGTAAGAAATTATAGCAATTATAATGAGGATTAAAGAAACACACCGACTGCCAGCCAAGACACCAAGACAAGTTGAGCTCAGGGCTCAAGGTCCCAAAGAAGACCCATCCCTGGTCTGACACCAGAGAACCAGCAGTGAGCGGTCTCTTGATTCAGGTCAGCACCCACTCCGATGCCCCAACCCAGCACCTCGGGGACGAGGTTTTCTGGCATATATGGCTCAGTTACAACCCTGGGAAGTGATGTGAAAGCCAGACATGGAAATTTCCAGCCTGCATATTAGTTACAGCGCGTATTTTGTGGGCCTAATGTAGTTCAGATTTAGATTGTCGTCTTGCACTTGGATTACATCATGAGCTACGTTTGTCACAAGTATTGCAAAGATATGGAGCCCACATGGACATGGATTAAAACAATTTCATGTGGTCATGTGACTGAGTTTTAGCAGCCACACTCAGAAGGAATTAATGTTGTCAGTCAAGGCCAAATTTTTTTTAGCTATCTATGCACGTTCAGCATTATTATGCAACCTTGTTATGCTGGTATTAAAATATATTTTAGCTGATAACATGTGTGTGCCATTAACAGTACAACATTACAATGTCTATTTAGTTTAACCATACACATCGAGTATGAATACATGTGGATGAATTAAGCTTTTTTAGGACAATGTTTCCAAATGTCACACTTGTTGTATTTCAGACTAATTCAGTCAAGGTCTTAAAGATAAAAAAAAGTTTTTTCTTTACCTTGTATAAAGTGTGTCATTTGTTTGGACAGGATAAGATTAAAACTGCCACATTTTGTACTGAAAACAGGTTCTGATGAACTCTGTGTTGAGCATTCAGTACACATTTGTGTTATTCTAAACTTTTAAACTGCAGAATATTCTATTGTGTTATTAGATATAACAAGACATTTAAGTTCACAAGAGTACCATCACAGTCATATTTGTATTATAAAAGAAAGAAATCACACCACTTTGTTCATCTGTGGATAAGGGATCATATCTCTCAGTGGCTTCTTTATTAATGACACCGTAGAACTTAGTACACAGTACATAGTAGCAAGCAAAGGGATGCTCCTGTTTCACAGCTCATCTCCTCTGTGTGTAGATGAACCTGCGTGTATAGGCTGGGCAATGCGCACATTTTCCTTGTTTTCCAGAAGCAAAGCATCAGTGTCAGTGTCTGTAAAAGACGGTGTGGAATCCTGTAGAATAGTGAAATGATGAGAAAACTGATGTTTACATGTTTCCTACATGGCAAAATATCCCATGCTCACCTCAAAAGCATGGCGTTTGACCCCGACACATGCATGAGAACGCTCGTAACATAGGATTATGTCCAGATTTTTCAGCTCTTTTTTCATAAAAGCATCACGGAACTTGTCACGATGAGAATCTGGAGATTCATGAATAACATCAAAAACTGCTGTTGAAATGCAATTCCTTGTGAACCTTTTAATACTCCAGCCTGATCTTACCAAGCAAGTGTTTGCAAGAGGATTTCATTTGTTCCTTAGGGACACGATCATGGTTATATGTTAGAAGTTTCTCACATAACTGGCCTCTGAGGAGCTTCTCCACCACTTCCTGTCTGCTTCCAGTTGGGATTTCTTTTACAGCCTTTTCCATCTCTGAAAAGCAGCATCATACGTTTTTTTTTTTTAAATCTTTGACAAATGAAAGCCACTGTGTGCTACTTTAAAATAAGCTATACAAGCTCTAAGGCAAGTTGAGTCCAACATACCATGTACTGCTGTTAGGCAGCTCTCACAATATGAGTCTGTCAAAAAGGAAAACGGACATCAAGCTAGAGCTTAAATCCAACAGACATGAACATAATACAATATCTGAGATGACTTATGTAACCAGGTTAACTGTAATGTTCAGTTTACTTACAATGATCCATGTTGTGAGGCTGCGCGGGTAGAAAGTAGCATACATACATTACAAAAATAAAGATTTTCATGGTCGACTACGGCAGACAAAACATGCACACTCTGAGCTGAATGCTTATGCACAGATTCTTTCACACAATGTAGTCATGTGACTCAGGGACAATGCGAATGCATTACAACCTCGTCACAAATAGAAAGGAACCAGTTTTTCAGGTTTTATCTTCCTGACATTACAGTTTAGGTTGTTGAATGTGAGCGAGGTCTCAAAATATTGCAGCATTGAGCACATCAAAAGCATAATATCCTGCACTGTACTGTCAAACTTATGTATGTTTATTTTAATCTTGGACAGGTTGTACTGGAATAATCTTATGCTGGGACGCTGGCTCGATTTTGCTCTATCAATAAAAAATTAATTTAGCCAGTCATAAAACTTTTAACAATATATTAATGATCAGTTAAAATAAACAATGTAGCATGAATTAGAATATAGGTGTCTTCAGTCTTTAAACTCTGTAATTGAAAATCTAAAATGAAAATATTTTTCTTTTGATATTTAATATACATTTTATATAAACATAATTTAGTTAAAATAATAAAAACTCAATAAGTTGCTCCTCACATGTAAAACAAACTCTCAGAAAACTGCTGGCTTATTAAAACTCAGCAGTTTCAAATCAGTCAAAAAACTTTTAATTCATCACGTTGTATATTTAATTAATGATATAGGTTAGCTTCTTCACCTTGTACTTAATAAATAAAGTTTGTTTTCAATGTTTCCTACAATGCATTTAATGTTTTATGGAAAGCACGTGGAATTGTTCTGAACATTAAAAGTGTAATTTAAAAAACGTGTCTTAATTTTTATTTAAGCTCATTTATTTCGTGATTTGAGTTTTCTCAATGATTATTTTTTTCAAAATGAGGCGTTTATGTATTGTTTTAAAAAATGGCCACTGAGTGGCGCCATTTTATTTCAAAGCCCGAATGAAGGGACGGGCGGTTTAAGTCCATATAAGGTCATTTTTACCAAATAAGGCATGGTCATGTGACGTCAGCGTCATAACGGAAGAATATGACAGTGTGCGGGAAAGGCGAACGTTTAACCACACTGTCCACTTTACTGGAGTAAATGTTGGCCCAAAGTATTTGTTAAGGAACACCAAAGTAAGCAGCCAGTTTACAAATTCACCAGAGAAAACATGTGAGTAACTTAATTCTCCTCTTGCATGTTTTTTTATAAGTTATTTATGTCAACCAGAGCTGTCAGGAGAAGTTGGTGCTAATTTTACAATCCTAGTTGTCTGCAAATGTCCGTTTTGTCTTGCTGGACTTCTTATGAGTTGGCAAAGTGTTTTCATTTAAAACCGAAACACTAATTTATCTTCTATGTCTTTTTTGTGCTAAAACCCTGCAGAATCTGTCTATCTTTCTCAGTCTGTAAATATGGTTTCACATAACGTTTCCCGTTTATTCATTACTTTATGGTAAAATGTTGTCCTGACAGAAACCAGTTTTTGGAGGATTTATTTTAGCTGAAACAGTCGGAGAACTGTTTGTTTTCTGTTGACATAGATAAGCATTTTGACTGTTAGGTATTTGTGAGGTTTGAAGTCCACAGATGAAGGAGATAAAGTTAGCTTTGCTGTCCAGCAGGGGGCGCCTCATCCAAGGCCTTCTGCTTTCAGTCCAGTAAAGGATTCACTCATTTATTCTGTTATTTTAGTTATTTAACTTTATAAATAGCTAATATCTTTTAAATGCAATGCCATTGTTTAAAGGTATTGAGGGAATAAAGGTGTTTTTTTTATTATTTTAATGTCAGATGCAGTATAATTCTCACTAACATGGTTTAATTAGCTAAATAGTGTCTAAATTGTAACTAAACGTTGCTTAACTCTGCTCTTCACTTGTAACTAGCTTTGAACTGAAATGTAATGTACGTTCCCAAAGTCATTTAGTTGGAAAAATGTGCATCTTCTGTTGAATTTTAACCCCCCACAAAATCCAGCTCACTGAACCAGTTTGACTGGAAATGTCGTGGGAAACCAGTTTCTCTCATAAAAGCATGTATTTGGACTGCTAACTTATTTTCAATGGTTTTCCAAGTATTTTTCTTTCTTTTGCCAGATTTTCTTTTCATTACACACCAAACTAAGAGGTAATGAGGTTCTTAGCAGTGTGATTATTTTGATCTGGATTTGCCTGTTTGAGTTGGCCAGAGGCCACTATATTATTAGCCTATTGATGGAGATAAACATGTGATTTTTAAAAAAAATCTATATATATATATTTGCATTAAAATCAAGTGTTTTGTTTCTGAGATAACACAAACAGACAACATGCATCCTAACATTAACTTAACCCACATTAACTTATAACTTGCTACAGTGAGAGCAGCATTTGGCCGCACAAAACTACTTAAAAAGGGCTGAAATAAAAAGAAATGAAGCTGCTGTCCAGCTTTCAAGCGTCCCAGATACCAAATCTGATGGCATCTGTGGTGGGAAAGCCCAACGCACACATCACATATCTCAATGCATCTGTTATTACCCTTTTTAGCCTCTCCCAGATTGGTCTGTTGGAGGTATTTGGAGGATCAGTTCAATGTTAGGTGCTATAATATGGCAGATTAATATACATTTATTTGGATCAGTTTAATTTTTTTAATGTGACCATCATCTTTGCTTCATCAGGACTCTGGGCCGGGTAATAAATAAGTAATACCAAATGTGACCAAAAGAGTTTTTTCATGCAAGAGTGAAAACTTTCCCCCCAAAATATCACATAAGAGTGAATAGTTTTATTATATTATTACATTTTTTTGGCTTTGAGCCTGAAACGTGACTCATTGCTCTTCTGCTAAATGCAAACTCCACCACAGAGATTAAATAGGAGAGTTGGATTTCTTTCAGTGAAGGTGTTTGTCTGAGAAAAGTGATATGTGATAGCTTACTGGCAGAATTTCAGGATAAAAAACTGCTGCATTATGCACCACATGGTATCCTAATACATTTAGTTTTGTAGTTTAAGCATGAGTTAAAAAGGTGAAAAAATACACTTTTTCTGTTTATAATTTGCTTTAAACCAATTTTACAACAGTTTAGAGACTTTTCCCCTTTCAATGTCTCTCCGTAGGAGGTTTAGGATGTTATTAAGAAAGAAAAACATAGAAAAAAATTTCCCCTGCTACGTCAGAAAACACTGTCCTGGTCAGTAAAAGTAATAAATAACACTGATGCGCCATGTTTTTTTTCTTTTGCACTAAAATGCTCCAGTTTCCCCTCCCAGGGGTCCATAAGCCCATAAAGCAGTGAGTCCTGTCATCCGCAGAGTGCTGGATGTTGTTGCAGCGCCGCTTTTCCTCCAATAGATTCAAACTGGGCGCCCTGGTCGACAATGGAGGGCCTGGGAGTGGGAGGATCAGCTCGGAAGCGATCCTTCTGGCTTTGTTGCGCCCGGGAAGCCATTTTGGAAATCTGCGTCTTGTGCAGTAGCGGTGTCAGTCACTGGCTGCTTGCAAACTTTTCAGTGTTTCTTTGGGAAAACACGGCGCTAATCTGAGTTTGCGCCGTAATCAGCAACCTTCAGGCGTCCGTGCGGCGGGATGCAGGCAGAACTTTGCGCATCTTGCATGATTGTGTTGCGCGGATCTTCTTCCTTGTTGGATTATGCTTTTTAAAGGAATAATACCATCCATGGAGTCAAACCACGCGGGCAAGTTGTCATTCTGCTTTGAATAACCCCCCATAGCAGCTCCAGTCTCCTACTGGGATTGAGCTTTTGCGTTATATGGACTTATTTTGTCCTTGCTGGTCTCCTTTACAAACAACTGTTTGACAGCGAACGCAATCTCCGGCCTTATATTTGAGGAGTAATCACCACTAATCTAATTAGATGCCTCTCATTAAATATAATCGTTCAATTTTGATTAAATAAATGCATTTTTAATGTTTTGAATGCAGGTGTTAGAGGAGATCGGGACAGTGCGTCGTCGCTAGAGCCTTAAGTCTGAGTGACGCGTCTAAACAGCCTCCATCTAGCGCTAAATTTAGCTTTGAGTAACATGAGATTGTAACAGGGCTTACATGTTATTATTCCGGGCTGTCTGCTGGTTATAATAAAGGTAAATGTATGATGTTGTGTTGAATCGGCACCAGTCTGCAGCATAGTTTTGCCAGCAGGCGGCCCAGTCTGCGCGCTCAGCTGTTTGCATGTTCGTCGCAGGTGGTTTGCGTAAAGGAGGCAGCAAAATAGACGTGTGATATGAGGTAAACGACAGCATTGGGGGGGGATATATCTCTTTTGTATTGAATAGGTTTATAGCAAGATGCTTTCATGCTCTGTTTTGGTTCAGTCTGTCTGTGTATGGATCATCTGTAACAAGACATTGCACTGCAGGAGCTTTGCGTGTCCAAAGCAAGTCACTGCATTGGTTGTGTTGACATGTGGAGGAGGGAGGAAAACTTAATCCTGGCTGAATTTAAGTAGTTCCTTTAGCTTTTGGGTATTTCTTTACCCCTTATCCCTCTTTGTGGTTTGAGGACTTGCATGCGGATTTAACTAAGATCATGAGTTAGTGGTGGATTTAATTTGTTGCACTGTTCTAATGCTCCTTTTCATCATTGTGATGATTGACTTGTGGAGTAATAGAGCTGGAGTTTCCATGTTAAATGTGGTGTGCAGCTCCTTACAAGCTTAAATTGGCCAGAAAGCTCTAATCAGATGGCATGAACACACTTTATCATATAAAAGTAAACTTAATTCTTTATATTAATGCAGAATTTGTGCGCTTAAGTTATCAGACAGAAGAATATAAAAGTTAATAAGCAGCAGAGTTTGCTGAAATGCAGCATATTTGCCTCATATAAGGTGTATTTGCTAAACTACATAACTACATAATCTTACTGGTACTATTGCTTGTATAAAGTGATAGAAATCTTTGACAAAAACTCTACATCCTGCTGAAACGACCATAAAACACTTTTAAAACCATGCGAACAAACATGATGTATTGCAGGAGCGCATTATTCCTGGGTGGCGGACTGGTAGCTGTGTGTATGACACAGTTATGTATTATTTGCACAGCCTGTTCACATAAAGCAGGTTTCAGTGTGGCTCAACCTTTAGGCCAGCTGCTTCCCGCCCATTGCCTCAGGATCTGCCCCACCCCTCTGCTCTCTTTCATAATAGCAAGCTTACTCAAGCAGCCAGTGTTGGACTAGCTGTCCTGGTGGGTAGTCTGCTTAAAGCAAATGGAAAGAGGATCGTCATTCTCTGTGCTGTCTCTACCGGCCCGTTTTCTGACCAGAGGAGAAGAGATAAGTCATTCATTGCAGCTTCGCCGGTGACCTGTAGCCTCCGTCAGCTCCAGCCAGCATGCAGGAAGAGGTCGGCCAACTCTTCCACAGTATCATTGTTGTGTTTCCATAGAGGGCAAATGTCCAGTAGGGCTCATTATGGTTGTGTCGGCCCGGGAGTGCGCGTAACAGTAGCAGTGTGGGTAGTTTGAATGCAAGCTGAGGGGGAAATTTGGGGGGATTTTATTCCATTTTGATCATAGTGTGGTCAGACAAATTTAAGCTTATTTGCAAAATAATTTACCTGCAAGAGACAGACTGAACAAAACACTGCATGTTTGTTTGTTAATGTCAGCTGTGACTAAAGGAGTCGTATGCCTGGATCCTAATTCTTTCAGTCTAAACAAAGAAGAATGACCATGGATTTTTCCCAGCTGCACATATATACACCTCCACAGTGCGCTCCAGAGAACACCGGCTATACTTACTCTCTCAGGTGAGCCCGCAGCGCTGCAGCAGCCAAACGTTCAGGTCAGGACGGCATTTCTGTGCCACGATCATGTCATCAGTGATGCCACGAATGCATTTAGAGCAGAGTTGCTCCAGAAAAAAAGCTTCGAAAAGTGTTTCCATTTCTTCTTGTACATGTTGTGTTGTAAATCTGTATGAAGTTACAGTGTCTGGTATGAATATGTAATGTAATGCGATATTAAAACAGGTGTTTCTAAGTGGCATTTGTGCTGTGAGATGCCATCTAACAATAATTTAGCATATCTGTGCACCATGCCTGTCTGCGGTCATTACTTTCGTTACTATTGTGCATGTTTTTGTTTTCTAGGATGTTACGTGTAATGGATCCTCTGTTTGCTGTTATTATTGTGCAGCTTGTTTTGATGTTTCTTTTTGCCAATTTAAAGCTGCGATTCAACAGATTATTAGCTTTTCTTTCTTAACATGAGGTTTTTTTTGTATGCCTGTAAATATCTAGTGGTTGTGATGAGTCAGTCTCATGATTCAGTAGGGTTGTAGGTTTGTGTGCTCTTTAGGGAACTGGGAAGCCTTTTGCTGGGTTAAAATTAAACTTATATCCCAGTTTTATCGACACATCTCAGCTTGATACTTTTATTGTCAAATTATATGAAAAATTAATCATTTGTTGGAGTTTGTGCTGAAAATGTGCAGATAATTCCTGCAACTCTAGTCTGTTTTAGCATATTTGACCGGCATGCATTCTTTGGTGAGGTTTTCTTCATTAAAGCAATGGTTTAGGTGTGGTCAGGAGTTCTCCTGGAAGGTCTGTGCATGCGGAGGAATGTTGTCTGCAGATGTGTCATCACTTAGGTTGGCAGCTGTCAGACCAGATGAAGAAATTTGGGTGTGTAGGTAGGGAAATGAAATATTACCTCGTGCAGAGCTCACGTTTGGCTTTTGGGGAAAGAAGAGCGATTGCTTGACTTTTAGGAGCACATGCCTCCCATCTCTTTAGGGAAAGTACAAAAGTGTCATAAAAAAATCAAGTCTGAACAAGGTTCTCGCCAGGATTACCGCTGGGTCTTGTAGAAAAGTGCAGTTAACAGGGATGCAACCCCATTTGTCCTTTCCCACCCAGATCAACAAAACTGGCTTTTAGTAACTTTGTGTCATTATGGGACAGTTAGCGTCTTTGTTTAATGCTGTAAATGGCAGCGCATTGATTAGAGTCGGCTTCATCTCATCATAGTGACGTCTAGAAAGTGTAAAAATCTGTAGTTGATGCTGAATTAAAATGTAAAATGTAAAAATGAGAATTAATTTGGTTTAAGGTGTCTTTGATAGCAGTCAAGGTGCATAAGTAGAATCCACTAGCAAGAGGTTTGAGTCTGTTTGAGCACTGATACAAAGTAAGATGAATTTACAGAAGCTTAGTTAGACACCCCCCCTTTAACCTGGCAGGTATACGGAGAGGCTGGGACAGACTAATCGCGTTCTGTTGAATTCAGTCAGCTAAGGAGCTATTAATGAACCGAGCTGTTACAACTGTGGCTCTGATCCCAGGATTAGACTAATAGTTTATGCTGCTTGGCGAGCTAGTTGAAAGAGCTTTTTTTTGTTGTTTGTTTTATTTATTTGGCTTGTGAACCTGAGAGCCTGATAATTCTCCGCTCTTATGAGTATCAAACCTGCTGAAATGTTGATCTGTACGACTACATTCTCCTGCGTCTCCTGGTCTTAGTTTAAATTCCAAAAGACAGCTTAACGGTTTGTCCTCCTGCTGCTGAGTGTGTTCAGTTTGTCTCTCTTTGGTAGTGTGTGTGTGTTAGTGCAAACGTGGTCTGCTGTGAGTAACACACTCTTTTTCTACAGTCTGTGTTACCACAGCAGTGCAGAGATGGACAGAGTCAGGTGACAGAAACGGTTGCTGCATCTGTTGTCAAAACTCAAAAGAGCACCGACACGTTTTGTAGCACCGACCATGCAGAGAGAAAAAGCTATCCTGCTTCTCTGTCAACAAACAGAGATTTAAATAAAACCTTTCTAAATGCCTTTACAAAGTTTTATTTTGGGAATTTTAAGACTTTACTCTGATTTATTTCTGCACACAGTGTGTCTTTGTTACCTGACTTCATATGAGCTTTGTGTATATTTATTTAATTTGATTTTTTTTTTTTTTTTGGCCATGCTGAAAATATAAAAAGTTACACTGAAGGTTTTGTTTGAGAAAGGAAATGTCACGATGGCATCTTTCTATCTTAAATGATACACAGCAAGTCTTTCTTTTCGGCAAGAGAATTTCAGAGAGAAGGAAGAGAATAATTTAAAAATAAAAATACAGTAAAGGAAAGGAAGAATATCAGGTTTTATCTAATGTTCTGTTGAAAAAAATATGTAAGATGAAAATAAATCTGATCCAATCTGGGAGTTTGTTCCAGACATGTGGAGCGTGTCTCCTTCTGACTCTGGGAACTGATTAAAACCAGATCCAGATGACCTGAGGGGTCTGCTGGGTTCATACTGGTTTAATAGGTCACTCATTTATTTTTCATTCAGAGCTTTTTAAACCAGCAACAGAACTTTATTTTCTGTCCTATGACGGACAGGAAGCCAGTGCAAAGACCTCAGAGCTGGACTGATGTTGCTCAGCAAATAGCTGAACACTATATTCAAGCCAACAAATAGAATATTAATAGAATTATTCTATTATTTTCTCAATTTCTTTCTTTTTTTTTTTTTTTACTGTTGCTGCAACAGCTGAGGTAGACTAAGCCATATGACAGCTGCAATTATAAATATAATAAAGGATATATAATATTTTTAATTTTCTTCACTATTGACAAAATAAGTAATAAAAATGTAAATAAATAATTTTCATGCACGTGTATGTTTAATAAGCTTATTTGTCATTTCTGCAGAGATTTTAGAAAAGTTTCTTTTATTTATTTGTAGAGACCTTTTAATAAAAGTGTGACAGCTGCTGAGGGACGGACTTGTGATGCAACTTACACACATTTAGGGTGTAGCAGAGTGTTTGTTTTTGCTTTTTTGAATTGCTTGTTAAATTCTTGTGGCTCAAAAAAGAAAAAAGAATGTTGCAGTAATTGGATACGCTTTGTGGCTGAGAATGTAGCTTCCACGCCTCCAGATTACACCCATATACCAGTGAAAGTAGGTGTGTTTGCTTAGTGAGTTGACTCACATCGCCTTCATATTTTATGATGGTGAAAGTGGGTCAGTGGGGCTGGGTATCTGTGTGGCATCTCTTTTTTTATTTATTTATTTTTTTCCTTCTTCAGTACTACATAAGTCATAGATCAGTATCTGTGGTCCTCGATTGCTGGTGTCCTGCTGGAAGAGGATGTTTCCTTATTGCAACCCAGATCTCCCAGTTAGGGCTGGGCGATTAATCGATTTAATTGATTAATTTGAATTTGCTGTTTATGAAGATTTATTATTATGAAAATTAAGATTTTTTTTAAACTATAGGTTTAATTTTGTTAACATTCAGGGATTTCTTAAAATAGTGTTTTGTATAGAGGTCAATTTCCTCGAAACGCATGTTAAATGAAATTTTATTTTTTAATCACCTCATTCTCAAAACAGGAAATTATTTTGGTAATCTATTGTCAAAATGCTGTAAAATAGTAACTATTTTGCTTCCCAGAGGAGGCGCTTTTATTTATTAATTTACTAGTTTTTTTATATTAAAATAAAGTAAAGTGAGTACTATTCTTAAATTAATGCTCAAATGTTAAAAACTAACTGTGGAACAGCACTTACTATAAACATGTTATATGCTCGTTGTTTACAGCGGCAGCCATTTCTTTTCTTGTGTCACAGCCTGTTTAGTTGCACTTTTTGACTGGATTAAATCATTTTTGGAAAAGAACAGTTTTTTAGTTGTTTTTAAATGGAGGGATCTTTTAATATCACAAATCAGAATTAGTTTAAAAAAGTAGATTTTTATTTTTCGGCCATATTGCCCAGCTCTACTCCCAGTGCTTGTTTAGTTCTGCACAATGGCCTCCATTTGAATCAGGTGTGTTGCAGGGAAGCCGGCATCCGGTCCCTGCACGACTGGTCCGGTCCTGCAGGATGACATTTGCTGATGCGGCGGAGAGCCATGAGCTGGGCTGCTGTTGCTCACCCTGCTGTCACAGTTGTTTTCACATGTCCTCCCAGTCTGCTTCAGTACATGCACATCTAGTCAAGTGCTGCTGAAACGACAGAAGCTGCATTTTTTTTTTAGATTATCTTCTTTGTGAGGGTTCATCACTGAGCTACCAAAAGAAATCTAAACTCTCATCTCCCAGGATGATACGCGTTGTGTTATTGTTCACTTCCTTCCTGCCTAATGTTCATGTCCAGCTACTTATAATTCTTTCTGAAGCCAGGAAGCCGTTTACAGTGATCTCCACAGCAACCACAACAACATGTAGCAGCAGAGTAGTGCTTTGGCGTGGTGGGCGAAGGACCCCGCAGATGGAGCGGGCTGTCTGTGGGAAGGAAAATGAGGCTGGGTGGGATCGAGTCTTATCACGGAGCCAAATCCTTCCCACCCAGAGAGGCTTGGATGGAAATGTGAAGACTTGCTGTTTGTGTTTGCTGTTCCTGGCTGCTGGTAAAATGCAGGCCGCCGGACTAAAGGGGAGAGGACTTTCTCCACTGAGTAACGAATCACCGGAAGGAAGTTGGTGTTGTCTCTGATTTATTTTTAGCTCCAATAAACTGTTCAGTTTTCCTAATACTAGAAATTTGAATAGTTGTCAGAGTGGAAATGTTTGAAAACACACTGAAAATTTGTCATAATGCTGCACTGTTTCAATCAAACAACATTTTGATGGCTTTTTAACATATTTTGACCAAATTATGTTACATTTATATTGGTGTAGGAACTTGCTGATTGTGTTCTTAGAGACATCGTCGTAAATGGAATATAAAATCCTATCACTGGCTCAGAGAAGATATTTACATGTGCAAAGTTTTGATGCATGCAAAAGCTTGGACATAAACTGTCTTAATGCAAACTTTAGTTTGTCATTTGCAAACACATATTAACTTAATGGAATTCTGCATCTGAGGGTTTCACAAGTTTTTCTCTTTTTTTCAGTGTTTACGTTTGTATTTGAGGTTAAAATCTTTTGGCAAGCTTTTGTAACCACGCTTGTGGTTTTGATGCTGAGATTTACAGCCCACATGGTTCTGATAATGAATATGTGTGTGTGTCTGTTTCACAAATGGTAGCTGGAGTTTATGGGGTAAGTGTGTTACTAATTCACCAGATTGCAGCAAACTTGACAACCTATAGCTTCAGCACGTGCCTTATTGTAACTGAGCTTCACTCTTATCTTTTTGCCGCCAGTGCAAAAAAATAATCAACTTAAAAATATTTAATCAGATCTTTTTATTTAGCATTTTAACTGTATATTAAAGCGTTTGCATAAAAGCATGTTGTTGTGCTTTTATACCGGCATGCTTATCTTTTCCACTGACTAGGTTTTTGCATACACTATGCAAAGTAGACTGTATGTTGGCAGGTAGCAAAAGGCACAACGCCGCACTGGAGATGTACACTAGCATGAAGCGATAACACAGTATCTGCGTTTTTTTTTTTCTTTATCTCTGGATACAGGAAGTGAAAGCAGAACTGACCTGTTTTGCCCCATTTGTAATGACAGCAGCTGTGAACCAAACTACTGTCTCCTGAGGACATAATCTCAGGGACCTGGTGGGAAGCGGACTCTTTTAAGGGTTGTTGGTTTGCGCTGTGGGCAGATACCATCTCAGTGAAGCAGACACGCTCATTATGTGAGATGAATGGCCGTAATCCGGTCACACAGTCGCAAGACTGTAGAGGATGGGATCGCTTTCCAGTTCTGCATGAACACTGGGAACACTGAAGCAAACTTCATCTGTTTGCCACTTTTTTGATTGATAAATTGTGATGATGTTAAAAAAAAAACTTAAATATCTCAGCACTTTACTTTTAATTGGATTGTTTAGTGATCAGCAGGTAAAACCTAGCAGCACTCAGACCAGTGCAGTAGAAGACAGAACCAGTCAGAATCAATTAATCGGAGATCATCATCTGGACCAGGTAGTATATTGTTTGCTGCATTGTGAGATGTAGTAAGACTATTCTGCATGCTTATTGTGTGAACCATCATGTCTGCTGCTAACTAGTAAATACTTACACACAAAAGTAAAATGAGTGAATTGCAGGAAGAAAGTTTGCTGTGCCCACATAGTGTGGGAAGAGAACCAAAGCGTTGCCGTTATGTAAGAACAGATTCCAGGAAGCTTAGTGTTCAGTTGGAAGCGTCTTCTTCTGTGGTACTGCTCGTCTATTCCTTCATCTGTGTCTCTGTCTCATCTCTGAAAGGACCGTGTCCATCTCTTATATATTTATGTATATATATGTATATACACACACACACATATATACACACACCACTCATCAGTGTCGTGGGAACCGCCTGGGTGTGTGACACAAATCAATGTGGAGACGCCGTCCAAGTGAACTAACTGAACATTACATGTAGAAATCAACATTTAGTGGGTTTTAAGCATTAAAGAAAATAAAACTGGTAAAGATGCGGTGGCCCCCACCACTTCAGGGAGTGGATTGATTTTTATTTCGATTTTAAAAAAAATGAAAACAAAGAAGTTCCCCACATGTTGCCAAGTAGAGCAGAGCGTGTCTGTTTGTGACTGCAGGCTACACGGACCTGCATGGCTGTTTCCTTTCGCATACACCCTGTCCTGTCTTACCACATTGTTGCCACTCCCCAGGAACTCTGAGAGGTTAGGCATCCTGGTTTATCATGTTCTGGTAGATAAACTGACTCAGGTTTTTGAAGCTGAGGATGTGACAGGGAAACGTATCGCTCTGTAGCTTTCACTGCACACCTGACTGTCTGGATTACCTGCTCTTAGGCTCATTCGGCCTTCTGGGATTAAGTTATGTCCAAGTTGTGGAACAGATTAGGTCACAGTCTCCTCTGCTCTGCAGCTCTTTTACTATATTTCAGTTTCAATTTAAAAAAAGATGGGCAATGATATTTACCTTACGGAAAACTTGTTCTTCCTGTGGTGTATGCCCTGTTTTCCCTCAGGTAGTAAGAGTACATGATTCAGAAATAACACTTACGAGGAACTCCAGGAAAAGCAACTGGTTGTCATGTATTTGCATGCTTACTGGAGAATTTGGGACCTATTTGGTGTTAAAGAAAAGTTACATCAGGTGAATAACAAACACAGGAACAGGAAGCTCCTGAAGTTTAAAGATATCTGAGGCGTCTGAAGAATCCTGAATGAGATAGATGAGGGATAGATGGGAGCTTGAACTGACAGTATGTCCATACTTTCCACTGGTTCGGTCATTATTTCTTCTTGCAGAGGTTTTACCAGGAGAAGGTTTTCCCACATACAGGATAAGAGCAATAAAGGACATAACAGATGTTTTGTTGTCACAACACATGGTGTATGTTCTGACATTAACACGTTGCCCAGTAGAAGGTCGTTTCAGACCAACAGAGAGGTGAGGTCGCGACCTGGTGGTGTTTTCAGAGAGAAGCCAGTTGCTTCAGCAGACAGGAGGCAGACTAAGGATGAAGGCATATAATTGGCTCTCCTTTGGCCTGTGTAATCCTCACGGTTTAGAGGTAGAGGAAGGTACCAGCAGCAACCTGAAAACTGCATATTCATGCAGAAATGCAAGAACGCCCTGCTTGATTGTCTTACTACATTTGGTCCTGTGACCTGGAGCAGCGCGGGAGGCTTGGCTAGCGACTCTTACATTTAACGACTCGTAGATAAACGGGGAACCAGATGATACATTTTGATATCAGAAACTTATTTTGCTTTTAGATAATCTTATTCATATTCTTCTTCTTTTTAAGTATAATAATTTTTAGAAGTGTGTCAGGTGTGTGTGTGTGTGTGTGTTTTAGGTGCCTTCTTGTTGCTAATCATAGCTGAATGTTGGCCTTCACTTGGAGTGTGTAGTCAGCCAAGTGGGCGTGGGTCTGTGAGTCACAGTTAGGCCTGGCAAAGAACAGTCATGGTGTGTTTCCACTTACCGTTTGTTTTGGATTGCTTTGAGTGGAATCTTTTTGGCTTTTTTCAAACCTGCCTGCTTAATAAAATATGTTTACTTGGTATATTTGTCCATTTTTACTTTCAGAAACATGCTGTGCCTGTTGTTTTGTCTTGTTTTCTCTCCCTGATGACTGAGTCACTTCCTGTTTGGAACGCTGCCCGTTGTGAACAATAACTGTGTCACAGCTCTAAAGGAGCTCCGTTTGTTTTCATCTAAGAAAAACTATATATCTGAGGTTGTTGTGTTGAAGATGAGGTGCAAATATCAGGAAGACTTTTTTTCAGGATGGAATTGCAGCTTTGACATTTTGTCTCTGAATGGGTTACAGTGCAGTGATCCGTTATGCGCTTTTTTCTTTTTTAATCTGCTAAAGTATCTAAATTCCCCCACTTTTTGTCCGTCCCTCCTCTTTCCCGCCCTTTTCAGTTCCAGCTACTCCACTGCAGCATTAGAGTTTGAGAAGGAGCACCAGATTGGTCCCGTGTACGAGTCTCCCAGGATGTCTCGACGGAGCCTGCGTCTGCAGGGCGGTAGCAGTCAGCATAGCAGCGAGAGCCTGGCCGACTTCTCCCACAACCACAGCAGCTACATCAGCACCAGGAGAGAGACACGGTGAGTGCGGAATAACCCGTTTTTATTTCCTACTTTATGACTTTGCCCCTATCCTCAGTTGTTCCGTCTTACTGTGATACATTTCCAGAGAGTACCACAACACAAAAGGAGTATATTAGAGCTCATGACATGCAAAAGGGCAAGATTGTGACTTCTTTTTGTGATATTTATTGTGTTTTTATATTACTGGAACTCACTGTTAAATAAATTAGAAATCCATTTATTATGACCAGTACATTGTGGGGGTTTCTAAATATATTCAGTACGTAAGATGAGCAGTGACATTAATTAGAGTCAACTGATGTGGAGTGTATAAAATAGAATTATTAGATTCAGCACTGATACATTTTTGTTGGGAGGAAAAAAATTCAATAAATATAATATAATATATGTAATAAATTAATATAATCTAATATTCAGTTTATGCCTGAGTATACTGTTGATTTGAATGAATTGAAGGGGGAAAAGGGATGACCTGAATTAATGTAGACAAACTTATCAAGTAAATTAATCTGTTCAGATCACGAGGACAGTTGCAACTTTATGCACTTTCTGCACAGTTAGTTTACGCACACCAGAAAAAGAAGTGGGATACAAATATGTTTTTTTGAATGAGGAAAGCAGATGAATTTACATGTAAATCCACCATAACGCTGCGATATTCATATAACACACATGGATGAAGCCAAGTTAAACTCAGTGACTGTTTTGTGGTTCTGCATGGCAGTTTTTGGCCGCTCGCTCGGCTTAGTTGGTCAAAACAATCGTGTTGCAGTGATAACTGTGATAAAGTGCATATTTATTATGCAATATTATATATTGCCCAAATACATCTGTAGACGTGAAACTGTCTCCATTCAAACCCTATTTAATGTTAAATATTATAAATGTTGAACATTATTTATTCCCAAACAACCAAATTGGGAGATTTTTGTTCTGTTGAAGTAAACTCATTTTCCTGATCTTCCTTTTCTTGAATATTACTGACGCTCCGGTACGTACTTTGCTTTCTCAGGACGGTGCGAACCAGGAAGCAGCAGTCTGCTTCCAGCGCTCTGTCTTTATCTCTGAGCCAAGCCGCTACACCGAGGCAAACCCTGTCCTTCTCAGCTGTCAGCACCCCGATCGACAACAGCAGCATACTTCAGGATAGCAACACAGCATCTGATGCCTCTCTGCTAACTTCCACCTATGACAAGTCTCACCTGAGACGACGCACTCTCACCACAACCACTACAACCACCACGACTGTGGATGGACACTGGGGTCAGTTAAACCTCTGCCTGCAAAAAACACGATTGTCTCCTTTTAGGCTGGATCATGAACAGATTTGTCTTCGTTTCATTATTGAGTTTTGTTTAAGACACAGTTGTACTCCAGTCTTAAGTCTTAATCATTCTATTTTTTTATTTAGATAAAACAGGAAATATAATCAGTCTTCAGTGTAATCTGTCATAATATTAAACTGTTAATTTGTAGAGGAATTAGCACAATATGTGCAATGATTTCAACCAGTCGAGAAAGAAAGAGCCATTGTGCTTTATACTGAACTTATACAGAGCCTGGTGCATTAAGAGCTTAAAGTCACGTGATATTGGTTGAATGTGTGCAATTATCTGTACCTGTTTATACATTATGCTACTCCATCAGTCGATATTAAACTATTTCTAATTGATTTGAACCATTTCTGCTTGTCTTTCTAAACGTGAGGCTTTAATGTATATATTTGCCGTACACCTTCAGGACAGAGTTCCAGTCACAGCACGTCGAGTGTTAACGGTGACACCAGCGCGTCGAAGTCCCATACTTCGCTTGCAAATGGTTACATCTGCAAAGACTGCTCTTTACACTCTCCAACAATGGACTCTCATAGCACACGGTCATCGTCATCTCAAGCTGCTGAACTCTCCATCGACGCGCTCTCTTCCTCATCTTCACCCATCTCCAGCATATACAGCAGAGACAAAAGTCGGAGGAATAAGTCAGGTGAGAAAAGTCTGGAGCTGCTTCTGCAACACACACCGTGTTTCTCTTCTCACAGTCGCCTCTCTGAATGTTATTCGTTTTTTTTTTTGTTTTTGTTTTTTTTTTTTTGGAAAGTTAAAGGTCGGTTAGATCTCTCTTGTGCCAGTGAGCAGGTAATATTCAGTGGTTTCTTTCTCCAGGTTTCCTGATGTCAGTGTCTAGCACGTGTGTGCGCTACAGCAAACAAGCCCTGGCCCCCATAGTGTCCTTAGTCAGCCTTCTCTTCAACAGTGTGATTTGGCTCAGTTCAAGGGCCAAGAGCCCAGCGGGAAAAGGTGTGTTCATCCCTTATTCACTCGTTGCCATTCCTGCTTTCAGCGAGACAGCCTGTGATTGTGAGGGGAGCTGCCTACTGGAGCCCTCACATTTATACTGCTAATGTGAAATCTAATTGCCTTTTTGATTTCATTTGACCAGCTTTCTCTTCATCACTGTTTGTATTAAGCTTCTCTTGTGTATGTGTGTGTCTTAGATGTTATTTTTCCTGTTTGATTGAGATGGTTGCAGGTTTTCTTCTCACACGGTTGGTTTGGGGGATTTCTCCAAAACAAACACCACTTGCTATCCTCCCGTCACCAATATGACTTAGACGCATGTCATTTACAAGCATCGATAAAGTTTGCATTTGAACTAACACCGAGTTAATGGGCCGATGTGTCACCAGGTGTCCTAGCATCCTTTTTGGACTCAGTGAGACAAGTGGCGTCCTCCAGTCTGTCCAAACTGTGGCTGTTAAAGCAGACCACTCTCTACCAGATGATGGGTGAGAGGGCTAAATGCTATGAAGGTACCTACTACTATTACAGGGGAAATATTAACGGTTCCAGCTGTTGACATCTGTCCCTGCTACTCTAATCAACTTTCTTTTGTTACGCTCTTCCTGTTTATGTAAAATAAGAATAAAGTGTTATATTTTCATATGTTGCTGTACGTCTGAAAAGTCTCACCACCTTTATTTCATCTTTGTCTTCAGACTAGTTAAACGCAACATCCTGATAAATGCGGTGGGAGAATATGTTTTCTTAAAAAGAGTTAAAATGTCTGTGACTTGTTTTAGCTGCATCAGGCATTGCACCAGTTTCAGTAAGGTCTGTTTTCCAGTATACTGCTGGTTTTAGCTGAGTCAATCCACAGCTGCACACTTCTGTTTCTCTGATTCGGGTTGTTTCACTACATCTTTTTATCCTCGGGACCAGCAGGTGCTGCTGTGCCTCTACTGTCCTCATGAATATCTGCTCTCATTGTCTTTAATCTGGATTTCTGCTGCCATTCCACTGATGGCATGTGCATTTTCTCATCTTCATCATCTTCTCTTTCTTTGCTCATTATGTCTCGGTACAATGTGGATTTATTTTCTTTTTAAATGCAAACATCTGCATGTGTGTTTCAGCTCACTCAAGTTTCTGTGGAAGCATGAACGTGAAAGATCTGGTGACTGAAGAGGGCTCACATCTTGATCTCAATGGTTCTCTTTGTAAGAACACACACACACACACACACACCACTGCGACATGCTTTTGTTTTCTTTCATTTTCCATTGTCGCTGATTGACAGAGTCAGTGACATGCGTGACCCATGTTAGAATCACTGGGCAGAGGTTGTGTGAACTGCTTGAACTAGTCGTCGACCTGTCGACTCGCAGATGCTTCTTTCAGACAAGTTCATAACGCATCACTCTAAGTTTAAACGGCACATTTAAAGCAATGTAAAAGTGTTTTGGTCCAGTTCTTATTTTTTATGCTAAAATTGCAGCAGAAATAAACATCAGGTAACAAATGAAGATAAACAAATGAGGTCAAAAGACTTTTAGGTGGAACCTTGAAACGCAGAAAAAAATATCAGAGTTTAGAAAATTTAAAGCAAAAAAAATAAAACGGAGGACAAATGACCTGAATTACTCTGAATTACTCGACTGTAGCTCTGAAATGACCAACAACACATTTAGAAAAGTGATTAGTTAGAAAAAAATTGGGGGTTGTGTTGTCTTTTGTTTATTTTTTTTCCCATGAAGCTTTGCATGTTGGATCATTGTTGAATTTATAACAGATGCGTGTGCTTTGCTTTTACACAAAAGAAACATATATTTTTGTGCTTTTTTATTTTCTATTTATATGCATGATTTATTTTATGTTGCTGGTGTTGTTGCTGATTTACTTATCCTTGTTTTTTCATTCTGCTTGCCGGCTGTCCATCATTTTGGTTAACACAGGTGATGACTGTAAAGGGAAGCAGTACTCTGAGACACACACCGTCCTCCTCACACAGCCCTCCAGGTCAACACGCCTGGTTGGGGGACTGTGGAGCATCCTAGCTTACGCAGGTTCAATAATGCTCAGTAACTTTTATCAGTGATTAACACACCTCATGAATACTTTCACATGTCTGTTTAAACTGTGGCCAAATCTTTCAATTACGTCTGAACATTTTTCTCCTCTTTGACTGTTTGGATCAGGTTACTGCCTCCTGCAGCCGGGTTACTGTGTGGTCAGAGCATGCAAAGCGTTGGCTTCAGGTGTTGGCACGGGAACACAGAGACTGCTCTTCTTCTTCTACATGATCCTGGCAGCTCCAGGTTAGTTTCCTCTTCACGTTCCTAGAAAAACACAACGAATTTGGTCTGATTATCTCCTGTTTCATATTCGTTCTGCTGGCCCAGTGACAGCAGGGAGGGGACTGCTATGGTTTCTTGCTAGAGGATGGTACCTACTGGTGTCTCTCATGTCTCTCCTCAACGTTTTCGTTCTGACACGGTAAGAACGCGCACCTCTTCATCCTTAAATGCTTACAGAGGAATGAATTTCACTTTTTTAAAAGTAAAACTAACTTTCATATTTGATTCATGATTAATAATAATAATAATAATCAATATATCAAATTATCTCATTAGCTTTACAGTTAATTTGAACCCTTTATTCACCAGTTCTGTTTTCTATCATCTCTTAGATAGCAGTGTTTTCATCCACCTCTGCTGGGCCATAATACAAAACCAAGCTTTCTTTCAGTTGATCAAATCCAAAAACCAGAGGGAATAATCTTTTAGCTTGCATTGTTTTATAAATATAAGGCAAGGCAAGTTTATTTGTACCTTTAATGTACACAACAGTTCAAAGTGCTTTACATAAAAACATTAAAAGCATTACAGATGTTGAAACAGAAAAAAAAAAACAGAGCAAGAATCATGATAAAATAATAAATTAAATTAAAATCATTAAGAAGAACATAATTTAAAACTTACCGTGCAGATTTTATTTGTAGCTAGAAGAGAAAAGATAAGTTTTTAACCTGGATTTAAATGTTTCTACATGTTAGTGAAAGTTTTATCTCTACTGGCAGTTTGTTCCAGATGTTTGCAGCATAACAGCTAAATGCTGCTTCTCCATGTTTA
>JBAMHX010000023.1:12559909-12577961 GCA_037177515.1 Pseudomugil tenellus | reverse complement strand
TGTGATGTGTTCAGATCTTTTAGTTCTAGTTAAAGCTCTAACAGCAGCATCTGGATGAGCTGCAGATGTTTTATGCTCTTTTTGGGAAGTCCTGTTAACAGATCATTACAGTAATCCAGTCTACTGGTTTTACTGGAAAGTCCTGTTAAAAGACCATTACAGTAATCCAGTCTACTGGAGATGGATGGGCATGGAAAGCATGGTCTTTCTGGGAGATTACACCTTTAATTATGTTGATGTTTCTGATGGTAAAAAGCTTTTTTAGTCTTTGATGTGGCAGCTGAAAAGCCATCAGGATCATCAGGACTGTTGCTTTTGGGTCTTTCCAACACAGGAGTCCTGTGACTGTATCAAGGGGAAATGATGTCACTGCCTTGTTTTCATTGTCCACAAGTTTCTCACAAGCAAAAAAACATTTCAGAGAGAGTGTTTTAAAACTATGTTTTGTAGAATATTGTGCAAATAATAAACTAGGACGACAGCATTTAGTTTTTAGTCTTGAAAAGTCGATACATAGTGGAACTTCTTAAAAGCAAGCTGCTGCACTCTGAGGACCGTTATCATTTAGGTTTGTGAAAGTTTGTGTTTTTCATCTTTTTATCTGACCAATGTTTGTGTTTCAGATGCCTTCCCAAACTCTGGAAGCTCCTGTTGCTCCTTTTGCCATTTTTACTTCTCCTTGGTAAGTTTGTGAAGCCCCCCAACACTACAGTGAGAAACTCTTCCTGCAGTAGCAGCAGGATCATAACCAGCACACATCCCCAGAGGCTGCTGCGAATCCAGCAGCAGATTCAGGTCACACTCTTTCAGGCTCAGCAGCAAAACACAAACATTATGAGTCCTTTAACTTCCTAAAATCCCCAGCAGTTAAATAATCATCCTGTATTTTTATTTATTTAGCTTTTAGTAACTTGGGAGGTTAAAAAAAAACGTATTTTATTCATTATAACTAAGCATTAGATGAGGAAAAATAGTTATCTTAATGTTTTTATTGGCTTTCAGTGTCACATTGAATGTAAATACACTGATTATTAAAGTAAAATAGAGTTTCATGTTGAATCTTTATGTATTTATGAATGTGAATTCATGTAAAATGTTTTACTATAGTTAAATGATTTGCTTTGGGTGAACATTTAGAGTTTAACCTGATAATATAACATCTGTGTGCAGCTTTCTGGTTATGGGGTCCGTCCACTGCTACCTTCCTGGCTTACCTCCCTGCCATAAACCTAACTGAATGGCGTCCTGCGTCTCCCATCACCTACTTCTCTAACGTAGTGGCTGTTCCCGCTTCCCATCCTGCACCAGAGCCTCCTGTGGAGGCGACTCCAGCCATCCCAGTCTCACAGGAAACAGTGAGTTTCTGGGTGTTGTTATTATTTATTGTGTAAAAATGGATGGACATGGCATGATGGACGGAGGGTTATACTTTTTATTTAAACCCCTTTTTCTTTGTCATCAATCTGTTCCTGCGCAGCCAATCCTTCAAGGTGGCGCTGTCTCTAGTTTAGACTTGGAGCGTCTTGAACGTGTGGAGCACCAATTATCTCTGCTGTGGGAGCAACTCAAGCAGGGCGACCAGAAGCAGGACCTGCGTCACAGCGATGTTCTTGCTCTGTACAACAACTTGAAGGAGCAGCTCCACACCCAGACTGATAGGGAGAGCCTGGGGGTGTGGGTGTCCTCGCTGCTGGAGCAGCGTCTCGGTGTCCTGCGAGGAGAGCTGCAGCAGGAAAACACACACAGAGAACAGGTGGATTTCTGACTGCTGCTTTACAAAAGGAGGAAATGTAACTTGCATTTTTTCTTTTTACTCTTTGTGATTTTAACCTTTTCTGTTGTTTTTCAGAGTGTCGAGCAGCAGAAACAGCAACAACAGAGTCAGGCAGCCCGCCTGGCTGACTTAGAATTGTTGCTAAATGCTTTGTCTGCAAAAACGGAGGTGTGTATGGCAGATTCGCTGCATTTCCACTGAACAAGAATGTGACCAGATTGAACTTAAATTGTAAAAAAAAATTATGCAAATGATTATGTTGATCTAATCCTTCTTCAGACAGTTGCATCATCAGTTTTCTGAAGAATAAAAAGGACATTTTATAATAGTTTTCACTCAACCTGCATTATTGTAGGAGGTGCAGCAGAAGCAGCGGGACGAGCAGGAGAAGGAGAAGAGAGAGAAGGAAGATGTTGCATCTGCAGCTGAAACGAGTCCTCTCAGGTACTTCAGCCAAGAGAAATAAATAAACCTTTGAATCTACATATAGTTTGTTTTTTTTCTGCCAGTCCTTCAATCTAATCACTGCAAAAACTAAAATCTAAGTAAGATTAAAAAAATCTCAAATCAAAGTTTTTTAAACATAAGATATTTATTCTTACTTAGTATTTTTTTTAAGATCTTTTACTTGTTTTAGAAATTCTTGACAATTTAATGATCCTTGAAATAAGATAAACTATCTGCCAACAGAACAAGAATTTTTTATCTTATTTCAAGGAAAATTAGGTTTTTTAAAGCCAGTTTTTGTAGTGATAGCAGTTCACGTGTCTCCTTTGTCTTCGCTCAGTGAGGGTGTGAAGCAGGAGGACCATGATGCTTTGCTGGCAGAGGTGCAGAGACTTGAGGCAGAGCTGAGTCGGATCAGACAGGACCTGCAGGGCGTCTCCGGATGCAAGGGCAAGTGTGAGCAGCTGGACACTCTGCAGGAAACGGCAAGTATCAAACTTTTATTTTTAATCAGTCTGTTCTCACTCTTTATCTCACCCATTCAACAACTTTTATTTATTAATCACATTTGCATAATTATCCCCCTCAGATATCAGCCCAGGTGTCTTCACAGTTGCGGAAAGAGCTGCAGGCCCTCTTCTTTGGGTCAGAGGAGCAGCAGGGTGAGGTTCCTGAGTCTCTGATCCACTGGCTGTCCCAGCGCTACGTCACCACACCAGACCTGCAGGCTGCGCTGGCTTCATTGGAGCTGAGCATCCTGAGAAACATTTCGCTGCAGCTGGAGGCCAGTCGGGCTCAGACCATCAGCGAAGTGAAACTCCAAACCCCAACTATAGCAGAGACAATAACCGGGACCGTTCAGCACACTTCTGCTGCAGAGGGTCTGACAGAAGAGGTAACACACATCGGCTTTATTACTCATTTACATCTTAAAAGACAAACACTAGTTTGCCATATTTTGTGCTCTTAATTTGCTTTTTTTGTTTTCTGCAACCCAGCAAGTGAAGCTGATCGTTGCGAACGCCCTGAAGCTGTACTCGCAGGACCGAACAGGTCTGGTGGACTACGCCCTGGAGTCTGGAGGTAAGAAGAAAAGCTTGTCCCCCCTGAGCCGTTATACCAGTCAGCAATTAACCCCTGTAGTGCTTTAAACAGATTAGCCGGCTCGACATATTTAATATGTTGCGCAATACGATGAAGGTTTTAGCAAGCTTAAGGACAACAAGGTATTAACAGTAGCGGCTCCATTGTCAGTTAATGCTGTAGACCAGTATGTGATGCTGGTTTTCCAAGGTTGGATGTGCATTACAACATCCTGAATGTCAGCGAGATGTCACTGGTTTGTGAAGCTTATTGTCAAAGAAAACCACTGTTGTTGTATTTCATTGTTTTCTGCTTTTTCTTCTTCACACATGAGCACCTGAATAACTATTTAGTTTCTTTAGGGCAGTATGTAGAAACCTGTTTAGTTTTTCCTGAAATTGCAGCAAATAGTTGTGATTAGTTGCTGCAACACCAGCTTAAAGCTATGATCGGAGTGAAGTGTTACAGAAGACCACGTAATGAGGAAAATTAAAGTAATCTGCTTAGAAAATGTTTGTTTACAAAACCTTGTAAACTGGTGAAGTTAAAACACTTTGGATTAAACATTTTATCTAAATTTCCAGACATGTCTTTTCTTATATCAGTGTAAAGATGGTGTCTAGAATACACATTAAAATCTTCATTTTATTGTATTTTGCCTGTTGAACACGTATAATATTTAGTGTATAGATCACAGTAAATTTGATGCGTTGCTGTCTTGTAATTGTTGTTTGTTTGTGGCCATTTTTAGGCGGCAGCATCCTCAGCACTCGCTGCTCTGAAACATATGAAACCAAAACAGCCCTCATGAGTCTGTTTGGCCTGCCACTGTGGTATTTCTCCCAGTCTCCACGTGTTGTCATTCAGGTGAGTCTCATCTTTAGATACCCAGAAAGAGCGTTTCTGTCAGTGATGGAAGGATTGTGCTGAGAGCATCACACACGTTCAGCAGTTGCTTCTGTGCAAATATAAATGGCGATTCTTACTCTTGGTTTTTATTCCATTTTTTAATATCCTTCCCTTCTTTATCAGCCCGATGTGTATCCTGGTAACTGCTGGGCATTTAAAGGTTCTCAGGGTTACCTAGTGATCAGGCTGTCCCTGAGAATCCTTCCCACATCCTTCTGTGTGGAGCACATTCCCAAAGTCTTATCACCGACTGGAAACATCACCAGCGCCCCTCGCAACTTCACCGTCTATGTAAGAAATTCTGACAAAAAGCCATTCCAGGCACTTGTCAATCAAACAAATTCCCATTTGTGAAAATATTTTCATAAATGTTTACATTTAGGGCCTAGACGATGAGTACCAAGAAGAGGGAAAGCTCCTGGGGCACTACACCTATCAGGAGGATGGGGAGTCCATGCAAACCTTCCCTGTTGAGGTAAATTTAGAAGCACTTTCTAGAAGCCGCTTACGTTTCTGTCAGCATTAGTTTTATATGTCATGTCTTACCTTTCAGGAGGAGAACGACAAGGCCTTCCAGATCATTGAGGTGCGAGTGTTGTCTAACTGGGGTCACCCAGAATACACCTGCCTCTACCGCTTCAGAGTCCATGGAGAACCACGCCCCCAGTGAACAAAGCGTCGTCCTATCTGTACATATCGGTCACCGGCTTCTTTTCATCAGCAGGGGCTCGGCAAGTGTGGACGTTTGTGTTTGAAAGCAACGAGGACGTTGTGGACAGTTAAAGGGACGTTTTTAGACCGAATGATGAACAAATGTTTTGGTATTGAAAGTGACTGGAAAGGTTGTATCCGGACTGTAAGAGAAAGCGGCGAGAAATGGAACCACGAAAGAAGCTAAAATCCCCTTTTCACGGCACTGAATCTGCACATGAGGTGCCAGAACCCCCCCCCCTTCTAGGCACCTTCCGCTTCAACAAGGAGGTGGGCACATGAAACGGGGATCACATATTCATTTCTTACATTTCTAACTCTGCTTCTCAGTCTGATCAGCTTTTAATCACTTTTAAAATTCACCGTTTTCCAAACCGCTAAACCTTTTTCCCTGAGATGCTGTCCAGCCGTTTCATTCATTATGTCGTCGACCGCAGCTGAACCAGTGGGGACCTCTGCATGTCTGGTCTTCACCGTAGACATGTTAGGGTCATGACCTACTGGCCTCATGCTTTCCTTTTTACCATAAGACTTTTTTATGTTTTTAGAATTGAACATGCTGCGTGTAGACAAGCTCTGAAGGTTTGCTCATGAGAGGGCTACATGCAGATTTCCTTTAATCCCACTGCAACACTATGAAACCACTGATGTGAGCTCTATGGGAATGAAACATTTGAAGCCTCTTAGACTTAAGGAATCATGCTAGCATTAGATTCCTGAACCAAACTTTAACTTTACATGCTTCGTGGATGCAAGAAAATACCCTTCCTGAACATTTATAAGGCTGGTAAATGCATTTTTTGTAGACAAGAGTGCACTTTTGTCTCTTCTCTCCCTTGTGGCTCAGTTGAATTCCCATCACATGGGCTCTCACTACTCTAAGGAATGTAACATGTATATTTTGTTGTTGATAGTTGATCCTTTCTAATATCTACTTTTTATCAGTGTTGCTTTATAAAAAACAAAACAAAAAATTCTGTCATTATTATTACGTTATTATTTCTGATGTTACTTCTTGTGTTTTGCTTTTTGTTCTATGGGTTGTCTATCGGAGAATGCACTGCAACAACTTTAGACTTGGATTTGTTTCACATTCTTCATAATTTGTTCAAAAAGGGGTGTATATGCAGTTACGGTTGCAACTACGGATCATTCTAAAATGTTGTAAAAAATGTTTTGTTCACAATCTTATTTATTAACAAGTCAATTTGTGGTTGTGAAATATGAGTAACTGCAATGTATATTTTGTCAAAAGCTGTTCAGTGCATTTTAATTTTTTTTTTTTAAGATAAATTGCTATTTTTGTTCTGTCATAAGATGACTAAACTGCTTTGGAATATGTTCCAATAAAGACTTTAATTTTGATTAAACTCTCCAGAAATTGTGGCTTAAGGAGTGCATGGTGGGAAAAGCCATTGTACTGAGATGGTCTTTGGTCTGATGATGTAGCCGGTATTCCGTTTTAGGAAAACGAATGCAAACTGCAGTCACAATGCAAGATGACAGATACTATGAATTCCATAAAATACTGTTCATTCAATTACAGTTGCAAATATATATGCATTATATAGTGGCGAGAAGTTATCTGGCTTTATGTGTTCTATTACTCTTTATGAAAGTAAATGATTTGCTCTATTTGTATGAGAAAACACATTAACGAAAAAATATGACAAGTTTTTGAAGGAAAATGTACTGCTGTGTCTAAAATACATATGAAAAAACTGCTAGGAAGAGATTTAAGAGGCTTTAAGGCAAGGTAAGTGTGTATAGCACATTTTGTGTGCTTTACATAAAACATTAAAAGTATTACAGATGGTGTACAGAAAGCATTAAAGAACAACAAATGGTAGAAATCTGAAAATCATCACTTAAAATAATTAAAAGTAGATCAGGAAAATGCCATGATGGACTGGCAACCTGTCCAGGATTTATCCAGCCTCTCACCCGATGACTACTGCGTCAGACTCCAGCTACCTGCAAAATTGGATGAAGCTGTTATGAAGATGGATGGATAAATCAGTTAAATATTACTGTGCATAATATACATTTTTAACCTGGATTTAAGTATTTGCATGTACTGGCAGTTTGTTCCACTTGTTTGCAGCATAAATGCTGCTTCTCCATGTTTGTAACCTCCATGGACTAGTTGACCTGAGTCTTTGGATATTCTCTGAATATATCACAGATATATTCTGGACTTAAACCATTCTGGGATTTATAAACAGCAGGGTTTTTTTTTTTTTAATTTATCCTGTGACTGACTTGAAACCAGTGTAAAGATGTTAAAAATGGTGTGATGTGTTCAGATCTTAGTCCTAGGTAAAGCTCTAGCAGCAGCATCTGGATGAGCCGCAGATGTTAAATGTTCCTTTTAGGAAGTCCTGTTAAAATACCATAACAGTAATCCAAATACTTTTACTGATACTAATCAAATAAAAACAATCATTGTAAACCTCAACTATTTGCTAAAATTAAGCTATTTGCTTCCCTCTATAGGTGAGTATGGGAAGTATGAATACGAGACGCCTAGCACAACACTTGTCACCAATGACGTTCTGTTTCACAAAAAATAGAGCATATAACGTTCTCGTTTTCCATCCAGTTTTAAAATAAAGAAATGCATACTAAAAATTTCATTTTGATATTTAATGAAATGTGCTTGATAAAATTATACACCCATTTTACATCTCGTGATTATACCGGAAGTTTAGCAGCGGGCACTTCCTTGGAAACCATGTTGGATACCATAGTTTCCCTGGTAACCAAACAACATTAAAGTGTAAATAATGGCACAATCTGACGGTGCAAAAAAATCCCTTTGGCAACAAGTGTGTGAAGGTAATACGCCAATAAAGTAATGTATATATATATATATATATATAAGTTGTTTGTTCTGATTTACTTTTCAAGAGTTTGAAGCAGAGTTGCCCAGTCCTCACATTTGGACAAATAGGAGCAAAGTTGAATCTCAGTTTCCCATCTCTGCTATCTTCCACAGAAAGACAACAAACAAGGTGAGCTATGCAAATTAAACCTGGGGTGTGGCTAGACATAAAGCTCTACTGGGGCACTGCCCCCCCTTATTCAGACACTTTTTTAATCATAGAGATCTTCAATGTTTGTAAAATTATTAAAATTATGTTCTATCTACTTAAGACGTTCCTATTGAGATAATTTCCCTGCGTTTGTTGCTGTATCATGATATGCCTGCTGCATACTGGATGATTAGGTTCTGTATTAACTGAGAATATACGCGCGTTAGGGTGACACCTATGAATAAAACCAACAGTATATGTCAAATTAACGTTGTCTAGCCTCTCCTTGCAGTAATTGTGCTTTTATTAGGTTTTTGTGGATGGTGCTTCCCTCAAAGATGCTGACCCCTCTGATTTCATAAAAGCTCAGCCTCGTCACCAGAAGCCGCCCTCTGCATCATATTGTCAGATTTATGACAGTAAGAAACACAATGCACAATTCCTGAATTTAGATATTAATCATGTATTTACATACTGAATATTTCCCACCATGATGTGTTTTTTAGGTTCGGTCACAAGTTATTTGGAGAAGAGAGTGTTTCCTGTGTTGCTTCCAGGACTGGAAGCTTTGCTAAGAGAAGCTCAGAAGCGTCGCTGTTTTGAGGTATGAATATCTCATCAGAAATATCTCATTAAAACTTTTTAAAAGTTTTAATGTTAAAATGAACATGGATAAAAACAAGCCAGTTGTTGGAATTACCTAATAGCAGACGCTGATTTACAATATATATAAATGTTGTCCAGACAACAAGCTAGATGTTGGGAATGAAGCATTGAACTCTGCTCACAGAGAAGAGTTTTCACAAAGCATTCATTTGTGTTACAGAAATGTTAATATTAAGTGACAAAAATGTTTAAATTTGCAACAATTTATTCATGCATTTTTTTAATGATTGTTTTTTCTAATCCCAGCTTGGCCGTTGCTGTTCATGTTTTCATTAAACCTTCATGTAAGATGTTTTATCAGGTGTTGTTTTGTATTACAGAACTGTTCTAGTTCTTGTCTTTTTGTGTAAAAGCAGCTGGTATCGAATGCAAATTCAGTCTAAAGATAAAGGATTGTTTACTTTTATATTTTAATGTTATTATAAATGTTTAAATATTTACCTCTGTGCTATTTTCTGCAGATTTTGAATATTTTTTGGCATGAATTGTAAATTTGCTTTTCCAAAATGAGCACTTTACTGTTTTATTAAACACTCACACTTACATTTCACTGACAACTCTGTTTTTTACTCACAAGACATTTTTTGCCCTGAACTTTACTTGTGTTTCAGAAGAAAATAACAACATTTGTCCCCTGTGACTTTCTCACTGAGTGGCTTTACAAGTAAGGGCCCTCCCCCTCCACACACACACACCTATCTCCTTTCACAACACAGCTTCATTCAGATGTCATGTTGTTAGTGGGCGATCAAAATCACGTGTCATGTTTTTTGTCTCTCTTCAGTCATAACCCTCGCAGGACGGGACAGATCGCAGTGAACTTTCATGACATTCCTTTTGTGAAGAACTGGCTCAGCATCCAGTGAGTCACTCACCAACCCATCTCTTCTTTCTCTTTCACACACTTTGTATGTCTCTCTTCTCAAACATGCACACAAACATACATTTGGGGTGCGCTTATATCTGTAAATATTTGCATGTTTGCACAATTTGCGCTGTTTTAGCTTGTTTGATACATTAAAGTTACATTAATACGTAGCATATGGACATATATATATGCAGCTGACACATATTTTTGTGGTTATGTAAGAATCTATGCGTTAATCCTATATTAATAAAACAAGTGTTACTCTTTTTAAGCTGTTAAACACTTGATAGAAATCACGGCATTGTGGTTACAAGCCTGCAAGCTCGTTCAGTGTTTTGCATTCATTTCTGCCTCATCTCATCATTTTTTCTCCATCTCCTCCAGCCCGAGGCCTCCCATCCCTCTGTTTCTGCTCCTCAGTGAGGAACAGGCTGCACTGCTCATCCAGGCTTTCTGGAGGGGATATAAGGTACACTAGGCAATGTTCTTTTTGGACTTTTTCAACCATTCACATGTAAAAGTACCAAAGTTGGCACTGCAGAGACAGCATAAGTGGGAATTCGGTTGCAGGTTCTGGGATGTGTTTGTTATGCCTTAAGAAATATGACAAATAATTAAATATTCAGAAAAAACAAGGAAATTTTTACAGTATATTTATGTGCACACAGCAGTACACTTGTATTTAAACTTGGCAGTGGACATTAATGTGGAAAAAAAAAGCAGATTTTCAAAAAGAAGAAAGCTTGAAAGGGTAATAGATGTAATTCTCAGGACCAGTGAGGTTTTCTACATCTGTGTGTGTGAGAGAGGTGATGTTAGGTTACAATCAGCATCCTGCTGCATGCGCTTCAACACACAGTACAAGCTTGTTGTATAATACCATCTTGCTGAAGAGCCGATCTTCCAAAGGGGCTGCAGTTTCATTCAGCAGCTTGATTATGTCATCAGTGATGCCAGGCTTTAATTCCTTCCTGTGTGGGCGTTGTGGTACTTCGATATAAATAGTCGTACACAGCCAGAGGCAAAGAGCAGCATTTTTGCCTCTCTGTCAACCACACAAGGGTCACGCTTAGTTTCTCGTTGGTCTTCATTTCTTTGGGCTTTTGCTGTGATCATTAAGTCGTTTTATATGACAGCTTTTATGTCATTATATCATAAATGTGCTCAAGTATGTAGCAACACAAAATAGACATAAAATAGATAATCACTGCATGTGTGCAAGCATTAAGTTTTGGATTGCACAAGTAACACCAGAGGGCAACACTGTCTTTTTAGCCTTTGTCAGCACAAGATGTAATTCACCACCATCCGCGTGGTGGCAGCACTAAGCCAGCTGCTTGTCTATCCTCACTGTGTTTACTCTAAAATGAAAGAGGGTTCAGAAGGGCCGCTGATGGCACTGTGGACAGGCACCCCAAGAGATCTAGAGAATGAGAGACACAGCCAGAAAGAGACATTTAAGTCAGTAGAGGGAGATTATTTAGAAGGGTGAAGCTATGTTTGGAACGCAGATGGATGACAAAAGGCAAGCTGATGCTGCAGAGCAGTACCAGATTAGGAAAACGGGGCTTATAAAACATCTGCAGTTAGCAAAAAATAAACAGAGGAGAAATACCGCACGGTATAGGTCTGGAGTTAAAGATTGTCACAGTCACAAGGTCGTGACTTATTTAAGGGAAACAACATGGAAGTATTTTGGGCTTACAAAGTCCTGACAGCCACGACTGCTGTTTGCTGGACTTGGAAAAAACACACATAAACAGTACAAAAACCACGAGGACATCCGAACACACATACTGTAAAGCAGTAAAAGTACACTAAAACTTTTACTAGCATGTGCATCAGCCTGTATTTGACCGTTAAACATAATGTTTTATAGCCTTCACACTGAAATGCATTGACATTATTCTCCAACAAGCACGTTGTTCTTCACACATCACACATCTTGCTGATCAATAACAAGCTTCATTTCACTCAAACATGCCCCAGTGTGAGATTTTAAGCCCTACTGAATATTTCTAGGGTTTATTAGAGTATAATAGGATTATGGGATTTTGTGCTACAATAAATGAGCAGTATATGTATGATGTTCTCCTCACCCCCATCCCCTTAACATGCACCCTCTCTTTTCCCCCCCTCACTCTGTTGGCTGTTATATAACCCGTCTGACGCAGCACTGACTCCCTGACTGCAGTGAATGTGTGTATTTCACTAAGTGTGTTCTGGTAAGAAAGACAGGACGTAGGGATGGGGAATATTTTCATCGAGTGGAATTTTATCCCTCCATTATTAATCTCGGCACAACACTGGAAACGACACACACATACAGTCACTTAAGCGAACTTACTCACATCTATGACCCAGACAATGCGATTGTCTCGTTTCACTCATGTATAACTTTAAAGAGCTGCCAGGTCTGAACATATTGCGTAATCTTCTTTACACCGTGCTCCTTATCCCAACTCTAATCCATCCATCCATGCCTGTATGTATGCACATAGTCTCATACACTTTCTACTTATGAGGATTAGTCAAGTCTGGCCAGCTGAGTTAGAGCAGAGCGACTGTTGTGTCATAAACTACAGTTAAACTGTCGATATTACGAGGTTGTGGTAAAGGATTGCATTTACTTCAGTCATATTTACTATCGCAGTTTCCAGGTTCAGAAGGCTTTATTGAGCATGCATGTGTAGCTGGAAAGAGGAAATATTGTGGTGGGTCCAGAGAAACTGAACTCGTATCATCTGAGATGTTTTTACTGCTCGTCTTTTTTTTCTTTTTCACATTTTTTTGCAAACTTGTTTAATATATGTAAGAAAATACAGAGTTAAATACAAACCCTCATTGTTTATGTTGTGGACTGTGGTCGTGTAGCAAAAAGACCCAAATGCAGGATGAGGGAGGCAGGCGGAATACAAACAAGCTTATCTTTATTAACAACTTGGCCTGGGAGCCATGAAATAACAAAAGCTACTCCCGACAGCAGCCAATAATGATCGCAACAAAGCAGAAAACCAGGGAGTTTAGATACACAAGAACCAAACAAGAAACACAATGACTAATCAAACCCAGGTGAACTAACAAACAGAGGTGAAACAGGAAACAAGGAACGCCACAAAATACAACAAAAAACCAAAAACTCCACATCAAAACTGTTTATTTGTTGTTATTTACTAAGCTAAACAGAAAGCTTGTGCTTACAGCAGGAGGGCCTGAATCTGTGCCTCAACATCGAGCATCCTGCAACTTTTAGATGCATCTCTTCTCTCCACAAACTGAATTCCCTCTTCTGCTTGTCATCCAGCAGAAAGCTGGTAATGAATCATTCATTTTGACCAGATGTGTTGGAAAAAGGTTGTATCTAAAAACTGCAGGATAGTAGATCTCGAGGACTGAACTGGGACGACCCCATGTTTTAAGGGTTTTGGTTTGTCTGTTTCTGTTGGTTACAGTCATTGTTTTTGTTTATTTTTTAAGGTTATTCATTTACATTCGTGTTGATTTCCCTTGTTTTTCTAGTCCCGTTTTTCCCTTTTTGTCTTTCATTGTCCAGTTTTATTATTTTAGAATATATCTCTTTGCATCCTGTTGTGGCGACACCTTTCTTACTTTCCAGTAAATCCTCCACTTCTCCACCTCATGCCTTTTCACCTGGCATTTGAATCCCATCTCCGCATCCTGACCCTACAGTAGTTTCATCTGTGACATTTAGGGTATTTATTACCATCAATATTATGAGTTATTGTTATTTTATCAGGAAATTTTCATCCAAAGGTTTGAGACTCTAGTTTTGTGCTGTACTGGTGACCCAACCTGGATATAACCTCCCTCTTATCCAGCTTTTTACCTCCTGCAATCCTAGAATTTAATGAAGAAGGAAATAAATAAATACATTTCAGGATTTGTGTCCAAAAACCTTGTTGGACTGTCAGGCCCATTATTGCATTGCTTATACCGAGTGGTGTTTCATTTAATATAATATAGTTGATTGACAGAATGTTGTGCACACACACATACACACACACACACACAGTCACACCATAGAAACTGTACAGTCAATAGCAGAAGTAGGTCTGTGATTCCAGTTGAATGATCTGAGGGCAGCAATAGATGAATAGTTTGAACTGATGTTGAGAGTTCAGTCAGTTCACCAATCACATGCAGCGACACTCATGCAGAAGAAATGTCACAGGCACGCAGGACATTCACTAACTGCTCTTACTGCGCTAACAGAGGGAGTACAAGATTGTGTTTAGCTGTTTGTGTTTGGAACAAAACATCATGAGGTCACTGCATCCACTTAACTTCAGCCAGTCTGCAGATGTGTGTATCAAATCACAAGTTTTTGGACCGGTTAAGCCTTCATTCACGTCGGATGAAGTGTGAAGCAAAGTGGTGATGTGTCTTAGTGCGACTTGTTGGTGATCATTCCTGCTCTGAAGCCTTCCTGCTGCAGAGTGTGAGGCAACAAGGGGAGCTCAGTCTCACTCGCAGGTTTGCACAAAAAGTAGAGCAGCTTGAAAGGCTGTGCAGTCGGGCTGAAGGATGTGTTTGAGAAGCAGCGCACAATTACGCAATTTGTGGGTGCGTGGTTTGTGTATGGGATTCAGTTTGTGTTGTTGCTGTGAGAAGATGGCGCCCATCTTCTATGTGTGTGTGTTCGCTTATGGTTGCGTTTTTGCATGTCAAGTAATGATGTGGACGTGTGTGACCCTGCAATGTCCGGACAATTTTTTCTAATCGCTCTAATCCACGACTTCATGCACTCTACACAACATGAGATGAGTGACTCACAGTCGCTACACCAGACACTGCCACGTGTGCGGGGACATTAGCTTACTGTGGTCACAAACTTTCAGAAATGAATCTTAGCAATCAGATATGGTGAAAGAACTAAAAACAAATGTTATGCACAGATAATAAAGTAACAAAGTCACCCAAAGAGCACAGATTGTCTTTTACACGGGGTGAAAACAGTAGCTTACCCCAGCTAATCAGCTGTGCTGATGCACACAGACAGGTTTAAAAAAACTCACACGCTCAGCTCAGCTCTTTGTCTCTGTCTGCCACACACACACACACACACAGTCAGCATCCTGTATGAAGCCTCCATAATAAGTCAGCTTTCCCGTGTGTGACACACTGTGACGCAGTTTTTAAATGCTCACAAAATATGTGTGTCATTTAGGAGCATCTGACTGCAGCAGAAGCAGAATGATGGATGTCACATTTCCCAGGGAAACAGATGAGAATGGACAGAGTGGGAATGGCACATGCACACTGAAAGACTGCACAAGAAGGTGGCGAGCAAACATAACAGACTCCAACCCCCAACCCGTCCTGACCCTCACCCCTCATTTCCATTTCTATGCTTTTCTCCCATCAGCAAGAGAGGCTCTTACAGCACCATGACACCCAGTGAATTAGCTTTTGGAGCTCACTGGTTTTATCCATTCCTCACCCAATGGCCAGCCTTATATAACAAGCCCACTTTCATACCCACGAATAGCAACACTATTGTTGCCACACAACCAGGCTCTTGGGAGAATGTCGGGGTCGAGCGGAGCAGTGGGAAGACTGGAGATGTGGGATAGCATGCAGAGAAGCGAGGACAGGGGTGGAGGGAGCAGGATGAAACATTGATGTGTTGGAGAATCTCAGGAGTGTGTGAGGTGTTGATATGCCAGGGACTGAAGGGGGGAGGTGGGGGCGGGGTGGGGGTAAAGGGTGTGAGAGAAGATGGAGAACAGGAGTGGAAAAGCAATGATGGACTGAGCAGGGACATTTTCCTTTCATCTTAAACAGCAAACCTAGTTAGTGATGTGAGGAAAGCCAGCAGCTCACACACACACACACACACACACACACACACACACACACACAAACACACACACACATACACATCAGATCCAGGGGTTTCCTCTAGGAACAACAACATGAATCATCCCAACAACATGTGCATGGAGAGGAGTCGAATGAAGCTTTTGTATCATCAGTGATTGTGTGTGTGTGTGTGTGTGTGTGTGTGTGTGTCGGGGTCCATTAAAGTGTAGCAAAATCTCGTTTAAAATATAGTCTATCGACATAAAAAGATTATGGAAAAAGTACACACACAACATCTTTTTACTATTAATGAAGTACTTTCTCAGCTATTTGCTGATTCTGGTTAAATATGCAAAAGAGATAAAACATTTTCTCGCATCATCAACTTGAATTCGTTTTTCAACATATTCTCATTTATCGTATGCATTTTTAGCTAGCCACTTCCAAGCTAGCCTATTGAAATCTTGATATCAAGATTTTCATTTTCTTCTAAAAACTGTGGCGTCTAAATGGTTAATACGTTTATGAAATGATAAATAATGTAAATATTACTCACTGAGATTATACGGTCAATACTTTTAGAGTAATATTTTTCTAAGCCACATAGAAAAATATAAACACATACCATCATTAGTACATGATCAATAAGAGAGCATTTTAATGTCACTGAAGTTAAATATTTCTTTAATTAAAAATATTCACAACTTAAAGTCTCACATCCCACATTTTTGAAGAAACAGTACCAGTCAGTTGTCCCTGCTACTAGAAGAGAAGATGGAAATCTCTGAATATTCAGATGCTCTATTTCTTACATTATACAGTTGCTTATTACTAATGCATAAACATGCAATGAGCATTAACATAGATGACAGAGCTGGAGCGGATTTAAGTCCTTTTGTATCCTGTAAGAAGTCATTATCTGCATAAAGATTACGTTATATTACTATCATTAAAAACTTTTAGTCATACTGTACTGTAACATAGATATACTTTGTTACATTTCATCCCAGTTGTACACTGTAATGAGCCGTACTGGTATTACTGGTATCCAATCTGCGTGTTTTTTGAACAGTGTTGGGTCTTCTTATCTTTGAGGACATTCTCAGTAGCTCCAAACCCGTCAGAGCCCTCAGACATGATGGTGTCGAGGCCAGATGTAAGATCTTTTTTTACCCATTTGATCTTTTATTTATTTACCCTTCTTGCTTTATTTTATTTACCAGGTTTAATTGTGTGTTTGCTGCTTATTTTGAATACGAGTAATTGATTTCGTGTTCTTTATTTTTGTTTCATTGTTTTGTTTCATAAACTCTTGAACCTTTATAACTTTATATTTGTATCCCTTCTTTATTTATTTGTTTAGTTTAATATTTATTTAATTGGTAACACTTTACAATAAGGGGCACAAAATGTGTGTAGCTACTCAGGAACGAATGAGGTAGTAATGATTCATGAATGATTACCTAAGCTTTGTTTTCCTATCTCATCATTATTGATTAGTGAATGATTACATAATGATCAGGTAATCATAAAAATAAAAAACCCAATCAGGGACTAATGATAAATTAATGATTAACTAAGCCTTATATTCCCACCTCGTGAGCTATTGATAACATAATGATTAGTTAATCATAAAAAACCTGATCAGAGACTAATGATTCATTAATGATTACTTCAGCTTTATATTTCGATCACACCAGATTGTGTAATAGATTAGAGGGTGATTATGTCAGTCATAGTCAGATGGTCATGACTGTCATTGAATGAATAACAGAATCAAACTCCTTTTCTAATATTTGTTTCTCCTCTCACAGCAAATAAACTCAAGTAGAACGATAATTTAAAATGAGTCATTAATCATTACTTTAACATTAACTAATTAGTACCTAAGCCTTGTGTGGCCCCTGAAGTAAAGTGAAAGCTCAATGGTATATGAGCAACAATAATCATATATCTCATCAAGTTAGTAAGTTCGTTACACTTTCTGACAGCTCATGACGTAATATTTTTATACTCACTAATTTATTAGGCTACTCATGTGATGGGAATCTAAAGCTTAGTTAATCTTTAATGAATTATTAGTCCCTGTTTAGGTTTTTGCCCTTTTTTATGATTAACTAATCATGTAATCAATAGCTAATCAATCTGATGAGATGGGAAAACAAAGCTCAGGTAATCATTCATTAATCAGTAGTTCCTGAATGGCTAAGCAAATTTTATGGCCCTCATTGTAAAGTGTTCCCACCTTTCTTTCACCCCCAGTGTTTTCTGTGTCAAGGTATTGCCTCCTCACAGCAGCATCAAGCCTGATGTTATGGACTGGAGTTTTTTATGTAAAATTGGATTAGAGGGTGGGTGGGGTGGCGGAAGGGGTCTTTTTCCATGTGTATATGAAGGCTTAGTTTTTAATTGGATATCGAAATGATGTTACTTTGATATTTGATCACTGTGTGATTATGTAAATGATTTTGTGCTGCTCTTCGGTATGAAAAAATGCTTGATGAATAGATTTGATTTGACATGGTGGAAATATTCTACAGCAAATTAAAGAAATAGTATTTAGAATGAAGAAAATATGTTTTATATTTGATGACATGATAGTGAAGTTATTTCATGTTATTGGTGTTTATATATATATATATATATATATATATATATATTCAATTCAATTCAATTTATTTATATAGCACATAACAAACAGCTTCCGCTGACCAAAGTGCTTTCCAGTACATCAAA
>JBAMHX010000023.1:12537696-12558439 GCA_037177515.1 Pseudomugil tenellus | reverse complement strand
AGAACATGCAAACTCCACACAGATAGGCCACCGCCCGAGCCGGGAATCGAACCGGCAACCTGCTTGCTGTGAGGCTGCAGTGCTAACCACCTCGCCACCGTGCAGCCCGATTGGATTGTATGTTTAGTGAATGATTAATTTATAATGATTAATTTCCTTTCTGTAAAACAATTGTTTGAATAACACTAAAGAGAACTTTTCACTATAAAAAAAACACATATCTTCTATAACTGTCATATTTATCTACAATGCAAATATCAGTGTGATATGATTGATCTTCATTTATTGTACTTTTAACCAGAGGAGAAAAAACATTGCAGTTGACTATTGCAGCTGAGGATGTGTTGTCATAGTTTTTGCTTGGTAGTTAATCTTAACTAACCAGATTCCAAGGATGACATTGAAGTCTCGGTCTTTGTTTTTACGAGCTTACAGTTGGAGTTTATCTGTCAAACCTGTTTTAAGGTTTATAAGGGACAATGCAGTCAGTAGAAACACTCTGTTTATCCAGCACTCTTAAAGCCTTAACATTAGTCTGTCAAGTAAGATTAAATGTCAGATTAATATCTACTCCAGTCTGTTAAAGCTCTGTCCAAAAGAAGTCTTGGGCCAATCCTTGTTTCATTATATTTGAATTTATTATATGTTTTAATCTTATAAAGTGATTCTGAGCATAACCTGAATTCTTTCCAGTTTATTTAATTATTTTTTCAAATTTATTTATTTAACATTGATTGCTTTTATTATTCCCGCTATATTTTTAGTCCAATCTATATACATCGCTATTTTAATGTAAAAATGTTTTTGATTTCAGTCAAGCATAAAAACTTCCCCAGTTCAAGTTATGCACAAGTATGTTGTAGATGGCAGAAAACTTAGTGAAGATCCTGGTTTTAATCGAATCTTTCGCCTTTCATTACCAGAAGTCAGACTCCACAATACATAATTAGTTTTGTTTTTTTAAACTTAATCTTAATGTGGACCTTGAGTTGATCCATCTACTGAAGGCTCATCAGAAATGTTCTCTAAAAAAGTCCAAGCCTGGAAAAGTATTCCTTAAGACTACTTAATGAAAATACAAGCTTTTCTATAAGAGATAGCAAAGGTGCACAAATTAAATATTAACCATTATACTCATTAAAATTGTGGAAACCTTTGGCTCATATACTGCATTTCCATGTTTTCATGAAGCTATCCGTGTTTTACTGAAAATTCATTAAAAAATTAGAGTACGCACAAGACATTTCCTAAATACTGCACATAGGTTATATAGTTCAGCTGCCGCAGGAGACCAGAGGTCTCCTTTCCATATAAAACATAGAAGAATAAAAGTCAAGCACAGCTCCAGCCTAATTTCACTTTCAATGAAATCCAATACAGACATTTATGTGAGAAAAGCCAAGGCATAGATAGCAAAATGTAGTGTTTTTTATAGTGATGCACGATATGAAAAATTTGAACCGATACTGATAACCGATATTATTCTGCTTGTCATGACTGATAACCGATAAATTACCGATATGTTTATATTCACTATAATCTGCAGTTTGTGCTGGATGCAGTGATTGAAAACTGATGTTTAAGAAGCTCCGGTGTATCTTTAACACCAAACAAACAGTTTTGGTTCTTCAAATATTCATTTCTTTTATGTCGTAGCACAAAAATGTGGTCATTCAAATAAAGTGCATCTCTTGAAAATTCAGTAAGAGATGTACAGCTTATCTATTATATGTACTGACATACTAAATAAATATCGGTTGATAATATCGGTCCAGTTTACCGATACCGATATTAGAAAAACTGACAAATATCTGCCGATACAGATAACAGCACCGATATATCGTGCATCCCTAATTTTAATCACATATGCTTCCGTAGAACGGGGAAACTAACATGTGCCTATTACAAGCCTGATTAAATGTTTTTTTAATGAGAAAAAAAGATCAATATTAACCAAAGTTTATACGCACTGTTTGTTATGTTTTCCACCCTCACTCACATCCAGAAACTCTACTAATTATTCCAATTTTGCTTCCCAACCACAGTTTCAGTCATCATCTCACACATGCGTTGTTTGATAAAAAGGTATTATTATAAACCGAAGCACCGTGATATCCAACTGTTGCTAGATAACCAGTCATCATCCTCTGGAGGCAAATATTTGAAACTGTTAATGGCTAAAAAAAAAAAGCTCTAGAGTGAAAAACCACTGACTATAAACTATCCTCGTGAGCTCCATGTGATCTGGTTTAAATGGGATTTCCTCACTTTGACAGACTGGACTATGCATGTGTTGATGACTACAACTCATTCAGCCCTAAAAGAAAAAGACACACTTTATTCTACAAAACAGAGTTGGGCCAAAGGTAGGGATTGGGATTAGGTTTGTAACTAAAGTCAATGAAGACAAAGACATTTGTGTAGTTCAATGCAACCAGATGTTAAAACCAACTAGTAGCCACTGGAAAATATTATTACTGGTTGGCCTGTTGGGTCAGCAGTCACAAATAATGCATCTAAATACACCACAACTGTCATGATTTGGACTTTGTGTGCAGGTTTTTGGTTCCCTGTTTTATTTTGTAGTCTTTCTGTTTTCTGGGTTTAATTTGTTCATTGTGTTCACCTGTTTCCTGTCAAGTTCAGTTGTATTTAAGTCTGTTTGTTTCTGTTCTGTTTGCTGGTTCATTGTGTTTTCCAAGTCTGTGTTGTTTTTCATTAATTTGATAAGTTATGCTTAGTTGCCTTCGTAAATCAAGTTCACCTGCACCCCGGTTGTCCTGCTTGCCTGCATTTGGGTCAACACCTTCCCGAGCTCTTGATAAATAACAATGTGTATTGTTCATTACATGGAAAACACACATGTTTGTTCTTTTAGTTTATCCAAATCAGCATTTGACTACATATGACTTCATCCCAAATGGCTTGTCGGTGGACTGCTTGCGAACGCATCTCCCTATAAGTCAGCGTTGGTTTAATTCCCACAATCCCTCTGTTGGTATTGCTTTGAAATAAACAAGGAAACAAATAATAAACATTATTATCAACTTGCACCGAGATGTGCTTTAGCCAAACTGATTACGAAGGTTCATCGCAAAAAAGATTCACTCTAACATGCTCATTAAAACCAGCCATGATGGTATTTCTATCAGTTAGCTAACAGCGAACAACTCCATCATAAGTGCAGGTTGTCCCCACGCCGACACATTCCACACAACAATGGCGTCCGCTGTGGCGGTGGCAGGCCGCCGAACATTCTTCCACTGTGCTGCTGCTGACCTGACATAATAGCAGGGGCCTGAGGGTACGTGCGCATATGTGAAAGAGTGTGTTAGTTTACAAGAGAGTCTGTGCAGACAGTTGACCTGAACAGAAGCCATTTTTAAGTTTTTTAACACAATCTGAAATGGCTAAAAATGGGAAGAACAAGAACAAGAAACAGTGCTGAAGCTGCAGATTGTTTGCTGGTTTAGCCTGTTTTTGCTTCGAGCGTAATGAAGCGAACACAGAGGGATAAATGAACCAGGTTTAGAAAGAAGCAGAAAGAGGGTGAAATTATTTAAGGAATCCCCTGTAACAGCTGCACTCATCTCTTTTGACCCGAGCATGCAATACCTCTTCTGCCATTTCATAGCCTAAAATCAGGATTAGTCATAGAGGAAGAATAAATAAAAAAAGGAAAAGAATAAGACGGAGAGAAAAGTGGGTATGGCAGAAAGCCAAAGGGGAAGGGTCAGTGGGCAGGTGCAGATTTCAGCAGGTCATGAATCATCATACTACCTTCCTTCACTGCAGCCTGACACGTTGTGTGTTTACCTTCAGTGCGACCTGTTTGAACAAACCAGTTTAGACCCTCCTGTGGTACTTTGTCTTCCTGTCAGTCCTGAAATGCAACGCCTACACAAATGTTCTCCTAACTGTCCACTATTTCCATTATTTTTACCCTGAACAGAGTGTCAGGAATATTATGGTTTCGCCTCATGTCCGTAGAAGATCCATCATGTGAACGCGATAACTTGAACAATATTCAGTTTAGAGTTTTGGTGTTTTGCATTTGCATAGATATCACAGAGAGGATTCAGTTTTGAGTGATTTATCATTTTCAGGTTGGCCACTAGGGGAGCTCAAACCTGAAAACTGTTTTGGCTATATCTCTGAAACTATCATCCCATTGAACTCAAATCAAGTGCAAATGAAAGGTCATGACCCGAAGATGTGTCGCATAATGAACTGAATATTTCTATATTTGTAAATTATTTATTCGAGGATTGGGGAAAGTGAAGATTGGGGGTGTTCGGAGTTAAACCCCTAGCCATCATTGCCGACGGCGTAAGCCTAGTTTTTTGAGAAGTTAACCTGGTCAGCAGAAGGATAGCCGCATGGTTTGGTGGTTATCATTACAGCCTCGTAGCAATAAGGTTGCTGGTTCAATTCCTGGCTTAGACAGTGATCTTTCTGTATGGAGTTAGCATGTTGTTAGCATGAGTTTTCTCTGGTCCAGCTTCCTCCCTCGTCCAAAGACATGCATTTTAGGTCGATTTGTCTTTTGAAATTATCATTAGGAGTAAATGTGTGTGACTGGTTGTCTGTGTTGCCCTGTGATGGACTGGTGACCTGTCCAGGGTGTACCCCATCTCTCGCCCAGTGATTGCTGGAAAAGGCTCCATCTATTCAGATTTGGACTGAGCATGATGATTAAACATGATGCAAGAACTTCTTATAATCTAAAAGGGATTTTGAGAATGAGGACTGTAAATAGACTAGCTTGATTTAAATGTAATTAAAATAATGTTTAAAAACCTATATTTAATAAGCCATATTTTTTTTGATTGACCTTCCCGTCCAGTATATACATAGCTAAGTAATGGCATGTTTTTAAAGGAGGCTTATGCAAGCGATTCTTTACATAGTTCAAATTTTGTAATAAAAGTAACTCACCATCCTAAAAAATATTTATTTCTGACCCATTTTGATGGCAAAGTATTATTATTATGTATATTTCTGGCCCTCCATTGCAGTTTAACAAGGCATAAAAAGTAGACTTTGCAACTTTGGATGAGTTCGGATAAGTTTCACTGTATGCACCGCTTCACATGCCAGCATACGGAGATGAAGACACAAAGCAGCAGCATGTCTGATTCATCAAAGAAACCCAAGAGGACCTTATAGAGGGGGGGGGGGGGGGGATGAGTAGAAGATAAGACACAACAAAACATTGGACTGACTTTTATTCTCTAGAGAGAGAGTAGAGAAAAGGTAGGATGCAAGATGATCACTGAAAAATCAGCTAAAGTTCTGTTTTCCTTTTTTAATGTCTGAAACCTGATGCAATGTGAGTTTATTTTTGGTTTTTAAATGTATTGATTTGTCGCATCAGTATCATTCTGTTCATTCAAACAAATCCACCAAAATACTAAAGATACTGTTCTTGTTTGTTTTCAGTGGCTTTGATGATGACAGATCTTCCGGAAAGCTCCCAGCATGGCAGCTCTGCTGTGTCCATCCAGACGGTCTCCACCAACCCTAAACTGACAAATGTCCTGACTGTGTCTGAGCCTGTGGAAAAATCCCAGAATCCATCCCAGCATTAAACACTTGAGCAGAGGTGATACCAGTTAACTGAAATCATTAGCTGTGTGGACCGAGTTTTACTGTTCTTATAAACGCTGTTAAAGAATATTAGCTTGATGTCAACCTGCCCAAGCGATCAATCAAACGAGGTATTGAAAAGGTCTGCAACCACTTGGCTCTGTCCAGGCGAGAATTTATGTTTAAAATCCGTGTCTAATCATTTTATTGACCCCTTTGTCTCTTTGATGTATTTCTTCCTTTCATGAGTCTTAGCCAACAAATGAAAACCATACAATCTCCATTCCCATTATGCTGTCAGGGGGAACCTCCTGTAAAAGACTTCATATTTTCTCTCTGCGCCTCCAGCTGTAAGATAGCCATATTTCCTTGATCTGTCTTTTCCTTCCCGCTTAGCAATACATATCACTCTACAAGAGAGGTTACAGCATTTCCATTCAAGCTAGGAAGGATGGGAATAGCGAGAGGTGACTTGCTGTTCAGAGCAACACTTTCTATCCTGTTTATCAGGAAAGGAAATGACCGTGTCAGGGAAACGTAGAATTAAGTCATGTATGAAACATCAGAGATAACTGGCCGACAACTTTCTAAAACGGGAGCAAAAATTCCTGCTCTCCTCAGATCTTCCACCTTTTCGCAGAACAAGTTTAATGTTTTGGTCATTTAACTTGTTAATGCATTTTAACTATGTGAAAAGAAGACAAAACAGATACAAACTTACCAGCAGAATAGAGTCCTTAGTGTTAACATTTCGGACGAGCTGCTGGTATTTCATCCAGCTAAATGTTTGGTGCTGCGTTTTGTTTTCGTGTTATGGTTGAAGTACCTTCAGCAGTTTCAGCTCTCTGCTTTCTGTGTCTGATGAAGATCAAACATCTTCTCAAATGTCATCAAGCGGCTCATGAAATCTGATTTGCAACAAAAGAAAAGGCCTCACGTTGCTCGACCGACTCTGCACTTTGTTGTCTTCCATGCCAAACTATAACTGCCAGGTTATAGCGGTACTGTCCTCACCGCATGTCAATTAAACTTACTGAGTAAAGTACACTCTTGGCATCCATCCTGCAAACCTGAGAGGACGCTAAACTGCTTTTATAACCCTGCCCATCTCTGATGTGCGCTGCCCTTAAAGCGAGACGTAAGGACGGCCAACACATATCTTCTTTTACAGGTATGTGGATGTCTGGTGGACAGCTGCCGCTGGGTGAGGTGAGAAAACGGCCCAATTCATTCTGGAGACATCTGATAGCAGATTCTAGCAGGACTAACCAGATCACACAGGCACAGAGAGGAGGTGGCACCAGGCTTTCACAGCATAGTCACGTAACAGCTGGTTCCAAGATGGAGGTGGATGTGTATTACAACTGTGTTTACACGTAGAATTACTGGATTTATTTAGGAAAACATTTCGGGAAATATGCTGTAATTATACAACTAGAATAAATTATTGTTGTTAGTAAGGAAAGAAAGCACGCGGCACTGGAGAAGTTAGTGGGTGACCGCCATTTCTCAGCTGTTAGTGCTGTTGCACTAAATGGGAAATAGTTGTGTGCATCCTGTAAAAATAGTTTTGAGGAAAATAAAGTTTCTATTTAATGATTAAAATGAAGTTATCTCAAATATAATAGCAGCTTCTTTTACTCTTCCAAGAATAAAAGACCAGAAGCGATTTAAAGTTAACTACAAACATGACATTTTTATTGAGCTTTTTTATCCTGAATCAGTTACAGAAACAACAGAGTTAACTGTTTTAATTTCTTTTTTTTTTTCTCTAATCAGGGGACTCGTGTTTCTATATATATGCATGCTGCGTCACTGCACAGTCATAGCTGTGAAAACCAATATGACCCTTTCAGCTGCCCTGCTGGAACAGTCTGAAGGCAAGACAAATCAGGAGAGGACAGGCGAGGACATGCCAAGCCCGGGAGGATGGGTGCTGCCCGGAACGACAAACTTAACATAGAAGTTTTGTGCAAATTTCACCACAGTCTACTTGATTTTAAACACAGAGACAATATCAGTCAGAAGATTTTCTCTCTTTTTTCTTTCATTTTTTTTGTTTTTTTTTACCATTAAGTCTTCAAACTTAACAGAGGAAGTTCTCCGGTCCACTCCTGATGGCATATTGTTCCTTTATGGGGAATCGTAACACTTTGGACCCTTTCCCCTGCTGTTAATCTCTTCGCTTCACAAGAACCAAAAGCTCTCTTTTGTGTTGAAGAAAGCAGACATTAAGTGTGTCATCTGATATACACTGAAATTATGATTACAGTCACATGACCTTTACATAAATAGAATTAGTATTCAAAAGTACATCTGAGAAAGGTCTTATATGTAGAAATGGTGATAAGCATGCACAGATAGGTAGTTGACGAGTGCAAAATCTACGAAGTCACATCATGTTGATCTTTTTTTTCCTTTTTTTGTTTGTTTTCTCTTTTCCACGCTGAGTGAAAACATCATTAGATTTAAAAACCTTCCTTACGGCTGACCAACTAAGCTGTCCCAGACCGGGTTTGGCCCAAACACAGCTCGATGTAGCAGCGCAAGCTGTGTTTGGGCATGAAGCTGGCCTGCAGTCCTATTTTAGAATCGCCAGTGTGTAAGACATAAACATACAGCAACAGTCTAAGCTTAACCCATGGTCTTTACTTAGCAGTGTTTGATTATTGCTGGGTTTGGAGTTAGTCTGCCCTCCCTGCTCTGCTTTTTATAGTTACTCCAAAAGTATCACAGCATCAGTCTTTGTTAACTGCATGAAGTTTTTCACAGTCAGTCATTTTTCTGACATTTTGAAACTTAAGTGTGTTTATATCCGTCCTGTCTTGTCCGAGAGCAGGAAGTATCACCAACAAATGACAACTCGCATAATTCTCACAAACATTAATCGATCAAACAAAGAAAAAAGGATATCCATTGTTGGCAAAACATTTCCAAAATGCTCATTTTGAAAAAAAATAGACACCAGTAAGACAAAAGATAAAAACACATGGAACGACAAGCAAAGTCTGAACACAAAGCAACCTGTTGACAATAAAAAAAATCAAATAAAAACAGATCAAATCGATGTGCAGTGGTCAGTTTTTCAGTGCTTTACTGGTGTCTGAATTCTACCGTTAAAAAAAAGAAGAACAAAGTAAACAAGCAAGCAAAGCTTTACAGCACTACTATGTACATGGCGTCTCAGGCGAAAGAGAGCTGGAGCCACGATGACGGGAAAACTGTGAAACGAGAGTCCTTCTTGGCACAGGGACGTGAGCTATGGCTGACCACAGAGACAGTCAGAAGGTGAGGAAGAGGAGGAGGGAGAGACCTTTCATTGGAAACAGAAGGTAACCACACTGAGCAGGACACAGCTGCTCCCACATCATGCGCATACACACCAGCTACTTCTTAAATAGATTAAAAGCTGACTGGAGGAGTCACCTAGACTCCCCTCGCGCCATCTCTGCTATCTCCTTCCTCTCCTCATACATTTGATCCTCCTTCTACCTCGCAGTGTAAATCTGATCTTTCCCCGAAGCTCTGGAGTATCTCCATGTAGCCATAGCTCTCTATATATAGGCTGTCACTCAAAGTTTAAATACTGTATCCACACAAGTGTTGTTTCTGTGCCTCGCTGGAGACTCGTGTGGAGGAATTTTTTAGCACCAGAAGCAAATTGGCTACTGAATTCTCTCATGAAATCCCAACATTCACATACTCACACACGCATCTCGGATTCAGGAACAGAGCGGAAGAGCGTTTCATTTCCTCGCTCTGTTTCCTGCTGATGGAAAGTGACAGTCCTTCCTTGCTGCTTGAATCCGCTAGCGGCCACCGGAGATGTGGGAGAGCACAGCAGTTTGACCTAGATTCACACGGCAGCACCTCCCAGCTGAAGACGGATGCCCTCCTCGTCCAATCATAATCCACTCAGCTCCGTCGCATATCTTAAGGGCAGTTCGTTAGCAGCCTGCGACTCCTCTGTTCAGATATCTGTACGTAACTGGAACTTTGGGTGTAGTGCAGGTTCACTGTTTGTGTTTGCAAAGTGTCCATGCAGGTGGCAGGACGACGCGAGTTATGTGTCGTTTTCACAGACAGTGTCAACCCAAACGGAGAGGGTGAAAGGAGAAAAAGGGGTCAGGGTTTACAGTCTGGAGGATGGATGATGGTTTGTTGGAGTGGGAGAGTTGCTAAGAACACATATACACACAGACACACTCTTTCCTCTCATATACTGTATACAGACCCCCACAGAGGCCGGCGGTGCTCGTGCTTTACAGTCGCCCATGTGCTCCATCTTGGCGTACAGTGTGAATGTATGGAGGACAGAGCCAAATGTTTCCACTTGAGTGCCAGCGTTGTGAGGAACAGCAGAAAAGACATCCTGCTTGACAGGATGGGAGCTGAAAGTAGGAAAAAGGAATAGATTTCACAGTTGTCAGGGATGCAAAGTGTCAGAGGAGCAAATCATACCAAAAAGAGCAAAACAACATCTTTTTAAATTTGAGTTGGTGTGCTCAGTTTTGCTACTTCCTGGACACGTTTCAAGTTCTGAATCTCTCTAATGGAGATTTGTGAGTTGGAAATGTTTCGACTCTGTCCTCCGTACTCTGCGTTTCTCTCAAACTCACACACACTCATACAATATCTGATTGGCACACAGTCAGTGTTAAAGTCTGTACACAGAGTAGAAAGAGCCCTGTCGGCATCCATGCCACTAGTCCAATCCAACCAGATGAGCTCCTCTCCTGGAACCCTCCCTCCTCACCCTCACCATCTTCTTCTTCTCTTCATTTTTTATTGTACATCCTCCTTTCAAGCCTTTGCTCACCACAACTGCCTCCCTGTGTAGGTGGGAGGGGCAGAGGGAACCTGTTGATGGAAAAAAGGAATTTTGTGAATTATAAAGGATTAGGACAGCATCATATACATACATCTCCACAGCTATGCTTAGCTCAGCAGGTTCTAGTCATACATGCGTTAATGTGTCTCACTTTTCAGTAACTTTTTTATGTTTTCCTCTGTTATTTCCTTATTCATGTTGTTTTGCTCCTGGTTTTTAGGCTGTCAGGTCCAAGAAAAGAGATAAAAATCTGTGTTTGCCAAACAGCTGCCGTATTTGTCCCTGCTATGGAGGCCAGATCCACATCCATGGTTAGCTTGTCGCGTATCTTCTAGTAGCTCCTATGGTCCTGAAACGTCCTCTCAATTTCTCAAGTTTCAGTATTTTTGATATTAAGCAAAAATTACTTGGGGAAAACCAAAAAACATCTTTCTAGGAATAAAATCCTGTGAGCTTGATTTTATTTCAGACATAGCTGCTTCTTGTAATTTTATATGAGATGATCACTTACAAGCATGAGACGATTGACAGAACATAAGTTATTATATATTTAGTGTCAGGATATTTTTGGTTCATCCCGACTGCCGCAGATCCTTCATATTAACGCAATAACTTCAACAATATTCAGTTTAGAGCTTTCATGTTTTGCATATGCATAGATATCATAGTGAGGATGAACTGATTCCATTTCGAGTGATGTATCATTTTCATGTTGGCCACTAGGGGCGCTCAAACCTTAAAACTGTTTTGGCTATATCTCTGAAACTATTCATCCAATTGACCTCAAATCAAGCGTAAATGAAAGTTCCTGACCTGAAGATGTGTCACATAATGACCTTATACCTGAATGTTTCCATATTTGTATGTCTATTTTAGGATTGGGGGAAATTGAAGATTGGGGTGTTCGGGGACATACACCTAGCCGTTGTCTTTGACGACGTAATTTCTAGTAAGTATGCATGTTGTTTTTTATCTTAGCAGTTCATTTTCTATATAACCCACAGCTCTGTTTCTGCAGCCGTCATATTCTCCCCAGCATTGTGTTTGGATTGCATTGGTTTCAGTCTCTTCAATCGACAGTGTGACCTCAGATCTGACTAATTTTACTTTTCTGGGTTGGCTCATGATTAATCACGAGTAAACCATCAGTATGTGGTTAAAATATGAAACAAGGTTATATGACATCAACATAAACGGAACTTGATATTCCGTCATCAGAGGCGACGGCTATGGGTTTATCCCCAAACACCCCTAATCTTCAATACATATACAAATATAGAAACATTCAGGTATAACGTCCATTATGTGACACATCTTAAGGCTTTAGCACCACTAGTCCACAACCTAACAATGATAAACCGCTCAGAATTGAATCAGTTCATCATCTCAATGATATCTATACATATACAAAACCATTGTTCGAGTTATCGCACTAACACGGTGGCGGATGAGGCGCCAGTCAGGACAAAACCATAATATCCTCGACTCTCCATTCAGGGATATAATTACACTTGTGGTAGTTTTCATGACATAAGCATGCTTTCATGCTGAGTTCAAATTGATTTCAAACATTATGTAAACGTATTTATTGGGTGCCACGTAAATTAAAGTACCACTAAAAAATGACCCTCGGCTCATCTTATTCCATCTGTGGAATACTTTTGAAGAAATAGCAGAGAAACACACTAAACTATTGTAAAATATCACTGAAAAGATATTTGTATCCTGAGATGGCAACTTGATTTTACTAAAAACTACAAAAAAAACTAACTTGGTTTTACTAAACAGAAACAATACTTTAATATTGACAGTATAGGACTCAGTTACCTGAATAAATTGAACTCATCTGTTCTTTTAGACTCAGTTAATCATTCTTTGTCTCTTGTTTCTGTTTCATTCTTTTTGCTTTTATTTCTTATCATTACTTTTAACGTTTTACACTTTTGATAAAACCTGATATTCTCATTTATTGTTCTTATTCAGCACAGAGTATTCAAAGCAAGGGATATAAATAAACTCAGCTTGCTTCTTGCATAAATCTGCAAAAATGAACTTCATGCAAACTAATGATATTTTATCCAAAGCAGCTTAAGAAGTCTTTGCTCTCCCTTTGCTGACTAAATCAGCGCTAAAGCTGCAATTGTCAGGACTAGTGGCTGAATATTATGTTCAGTCAGTTGACTTGCTGCAGCGTTTAAACCCCTTGCAAAATGTAAGTTACCATGCTGTGGTATTGTATTGATAATTCAATGCACATGCTGTTGTTGCTTTTACTCAGTGAACACACAACATCTGCAGGTTATTTGACAATCAAGAGGACATGAAGGCTTCCTCACAATCACTCAAACAAATCGCTGTCCGATGAGTGGCCATATGTGACACAGCCATCCCTGCATGTGCCCACAAAATACCACAAACATGAACATGCAAACACAAGTTGACAGTGCACGCACACACTCACACCTCTCCCTCATTCTTGTGCAGTGACACATGGTCCAGAACGCACGAATGTGCATGCAGTCTTGTCGATGTGGTCGAATGAGAGAGCGGCGTGTAAGCGGCGTGTACCTGTGACTGGGAGGATGTACTCACCGCTCCCCCGTTCAGGATCATGGTCATCTCGGTGGGCTGGTACACGTTGCTGCGGAAAGGAGCGCTTGGCCTGGCGCCGGTGTTACTGTTGTGTTGCCCAGCACCGCCACCGCTCCTCAAGCCTGGTAGAGAATGGACACCAAATATTATCCACTTTGACTCATCACTTCACTTTCTCTCTTGGAAAAAAAAGAACACTTCCTACGCAATCAGTACTTATTTCTAGCCTCTCATGGAAATATTTCTTGGTGTTCTATTACTCACTTTGGCCTACTTTCCTCCTACAAGCTGTCCACACAAACTGCACCTGTCTGCTTTTACTTTCTGGGTGGTGCCATATTGAACCGTCACGGTAACAATGTTGCTGTTCGATTAATTGTCTCAGAAATTATTGCGATAAATGATAATATTGTGCTAAGCGAGTAATGTAATTTTTTGATAATTTTCCACAAAAATGATATTAATAATGCAGTAATAAGGGTAAATAAACTCTTTTGAAGAATAACCATTAATTTCTAAAAAATATTTAGTTTGATTTAGCAGACTAGTTTCTGGTCTTCCAGGGTTTCATGTGTCTGGTTATCTGGAACATATCTGGTCTTTGAACAGCAGTTACATAGTGTCTGCTCATATAAAGGCATATAAAGGGTCATGTTTTAACTGGACTATATATAAAAGGTGCAGATTAAAACTGATCTTAAACTTGTCTTCTTGTAGGCGACTTTGTAGACAAAGGCACCGCTGCCTCTGAACTGCTCTCATGTACTATGATGCACCGTAGTGAAACATTTTGCAATCTTTGAAGAGAAAGGAAAACTCAAAACTAAAATTATAGCACCCAGCAAACTTATTGCGCTCACGCTTTCTTACTGTGCAATGAATTGACTTATTGCGACATACCTAGTGCCTTACCTGCGGCGTTGTCATCGTTGTATCCGTAACCCTGGTTTTCCACAAACTGTCTGTGAGACAGAGGGATATCTTCATCGAAGCTCGTCTCCCTCATCCGTGTCGAGTTCTGGGAAGTGTCAAAGTAGTCTGGCGCAGTGGGTTGTGGTGGGGGTCTCAGGCAGATGTGGGATTCGGGAATGGCGTGGAAGATCAGCAGCAGCCAGCCCTGAGCCACCAAGGCTATCGCCAGTGCTGGATCGTTCCAGTCTGGGGACTTGCCGAGCCAGGCGTTGCCATACAGATAGAAACCCACCCAGGCGACCCACAGCAGCAGGGACAGAAGGCAGGTCACAAGAAGCCAGATAGCGTTGCATCGCCATTGACGTGTCTTCCCACAGAGAGCCAGGGAGGCGGCGGTCAGTGCAGCTAGCAGTAAGACTAACACATAGCTGCAGGCTAATGAGAAGTCTAAAGGCAGGTACTGACAGGCTGCTCTTCCCTCCCTCAGTACGGTTAGAAGTAACCACTCAGCGGCGATGATGCCCTGTACACCACTCAAACCCAGTGCCAAGCCTGTTAGCGCACAACCACCGGGGCTTCGCCGCTCCCGCCCCAACCTCCGCAGGCGGACACCCTGAACCAGCAAGCAGGAAAAGCAGACAGCAAAGAGAAGACCCCACAGGGCCCTGCGGAGCAAACATAGAGCTTCATCCTGCTCGATCAGGTACGCAAAGCTCAGGGCAAACAAGCCCAGAATGCCAAGGAGGAGCAGGAGGATAGGCCCCACGCCACTGCGCTTCTCAGCCTCGCTGATGTGTCGTAGACGGCACAGCAGGACAAGGCCAAGTAGGATGGCGGTCAAGACTCCGCCGGCAGCAACAGATTCAACGGCCACTCCCCAAATGGACTCCAGGTCACAGAGTAGGGTGTAAGGACGTTCAAGGCCCCAGCCGCAGCCTCTTGGGAGCGTCTCGGACTCAACTGGGTTTTGACTGCTTGCACGATGGGTGATAGAGAGGAGAAGCAGGAGCAGGACGGGTGGGAGTGCCATTTCTGAGAAAACAGGTAGAGAAATGATGAAGAGAAGGAGACAATAAAGGAGAATGGAGACAGGAGTGAAGAAAAGAGGAAGAGAAAAGACAGTGAGTCATTTTGGCAATAAATGTTTGTAAAGTCGGAGAGCTGAACAGTCAGTCATTCCTGTAGCAATCTGTGAAACAAAGCAGATAATCGGCCACTGCTGTGTTTTACAGACCAGACAAAAGACAGCAGTGCGTGCAGGTTGAATGACCGAAGCCTCTCTGAGCTCACAAACATGAAGCGCATCCTGTTCCGTCAATAGCGGCCCATGTTTTAAAACCTATTTTACAGCTTCGGATAAAAACAACACACCAGAAAGAACCTACATTCACCTACAAAGACACCTACAGAGGAGAAACTGCTTTCATTTTATCCTTCTGTAAGGTCAGAGCACCAGCAGATAGAGTTCAGAGCTTCCAGACACGCTTTCACATGTATCATTTGTCCGCTCTCATTCAGCAAACCAGCCGCCAGAGTCATGACAGGAAGCTACGACATCATGCATGTTTTTGTGAAATAAAAAAGGAACTACTGCATACAAGCAGTTTGACTCACTATCAGGCATCTTGGGGCATCACGCAAGGTGCGAGACAATGAATAATACACTCCACACAAGAACACAGCACCTCAAGCTCCAGTAAAAATGCTTGTGTACACTTTCAAGAGAAAAAAAATCAGTGACGTCTCAGTTTACCTCAGCTGTGGAACACACTGATGTACATTTATTTCATGTCACTGCGCTAGGATGATCAGTACTGTCACTCCACCTGTCAAACTGTGTACTTAATAAGAGGCTGATTTGCATTTAAAGGCACCAACACACACAAACACAATGCATAAAGTTGCCAGGTTGCTATCACAAAGCTTTTAGAAGTTCTATCCATCACAAGTGTGTTAAGTCGTCTCTCACAAAGTGCCTTCTGTTCTCTCTGCATGCTTAAAGATAAGCTCTGGATTGTTCTTCTCGTCTCATCATAACTGTGACAGGAAAAATCTAAGAGTCTCCACAAATAGGCTGTACAACAACATTTACATACCACACGATGGACGCTGGAGTTCCCAGCTACATGTTCTCTGTCCTTACTGGTGAGTCAGAGTGGGTTGAATGTTTGGGCTTCAATGGAGAATACGGGGATCAGATAAAGACCAGCGAGGTCATGAGGTCATTCCAGCATGTAACTTATTGAGCTAATTATTCAGTTAAATGGGTCAGACCCTGTATAAATAACAATGTACAGGGTTACTTACTGGCATCATGGTGGCTAAGTCCATCTTTTATATGTTTACTCACAGCTTTACCAACAACAAGCTGGTTGGAGACTGGATCTGAAACTCCAGTCCTCGAGTCTGCACTGTGTTTAAATGTTGAATTGCTTCAGCACCTGGAACCTGAAGGATAGTAATAGTTTGAGATTCCTGGTTTCTAACTATCGAGGACTAAATAATAGAAATGTAAACCAAACTGTAAAAGTTTATATTTAATTATTTATCGCTATTTTATTTATTTATTTATTTATTAATTATGTGACACGCTAATAGGGACACAATTTGTTTCCACTGGTCTCTGAGAAGCCAAAAATCTTTCTGCTTTATACATTATGTTTGCATAAATTTTTCCTTTGCATATGTGCTTTGGACAAATATTATATTGTAAATATACCATATGTATTCCATGTGCAGATGTGATATATTCTGTTCTGTCTTGGTCCATCTTTTAATGTGTCCTCCTGTTCATTTTTTAACAGTCTGATGCAGCAGTTTTTTACAACATTGTGAGTTTTTTTACTTGGAGACTCCGGCAGCATAACTGTAACAGATTCATGTAAATGTTTTCTGTGCATATTGTTTAGAGTTCTTTCATGACTCATTCAGAGATTTTTCCCATCCAAAATTCCCTTTCACTCCTCATCATTACCCTTCCTCCCTGCTGTTTTCTGTTGTTGTCTCCTTCTAGATTTGCTGCAGCACATTTACTGGTTATTACTGGTCTCCACTAACATCAGCCAGTGCTCACAGAGAAAGACGAGTCACCATTTTTACAAACAAACACCTGACAGAAACATGAAAACTGACACAAAGACGCCTCTAACCCTTTTTTCTGACATTGTTTTGTTCTTCTGTCGAGATCCCGATAACCATGGTAACAACCCATCTCTTAATTACAGCTTTAAAACAAAGAGCAGCTGAGATGATGAAAAGCTCATCCTGAGCGAGTCCAACAAACGGCTCCTCCTCCATGTTTTATTTTATTCCCATTCTTCTCCACAATTCTGGTGACAACAAAGCTACAGTCGAGACAAGCGGAGCAAGAGTCTGGAGCATTAACAACTCTTTTCACTCACTCTTCCTCTCGGCCCATCACTCCTCTTTCACACAGATGGTTGCGCTGGCAGAGTGCTACTGGGCAGATTGGTGATCTGAAAGCCGCCACACACTGGTGCCGAACATGCATGTGCAACATCCTGCACGGCACTCACCTACAGCACACATGCCACACACACGTCTTCTCTTCTTTCTTGTGAATATGAGTCATGTGAAAAGAGGAAGAGCGCCTGTGGCCTTCTGGTTTGCGCAGCACAGAGAGGGTTAGAGTAACTGCAGCTGTCTCATCCTCCCTTCTATCTTTCTAGATGTTTTTATGCACGTTTTTGTTCTATGCAGCCGTTTCTGTTCTGCCTTTGAAATCATCTCTTCTGCTAAATTCAGTGCCACGCGTGCTCCAGATCAGGCTCTCATCCCTCTGCTACATTATCCTGTGGACACTTTAACTCCTCGCATCCTCTTCCTCCTTTCATCTCCTCTCTCAAACTCCAAACACACCCCTTTCCCTTCCATTTTGGCTCCTTGGGGCCCTCCCTCCCCCTTCCATCCCTCCTCCTTGCCTGTATTCTTTCTGTATTTCTTACATAACTACGGGAAAGATCCAGCTTCTGCCAGTTCTGCTGCATGGCTGCTGTTTCTCGGGCATCATATTCCTCAGTGCCATACAGCCGGCTGGCACTCTGTGGTCCCGTACATTCTGCATATAGCAGGGTTGCATGCATACATGCTGCTTACGTCATTCCCATGCGCTTACATGCAGATATAAGATTCAGCTTTGCAGAGTGTTGCTGTGTTTGTGTGTCTGAACGCAGCACAGTCTGACACAAAGCAATAAGTGGAGAGTATACTTCATGCATTTCTTACAGCAGCGCTGTGCACATCTGCATGAGGAGACAAATGAGCATCACTTCCGTTATTCCCATTCACCCCAGGCTGGAACGGCAGGTACTAAGGAGATACAGCAAGCTGTCCACTACAATAACAGCCTCCAGTAGTTATGTAGTGTAATTATTGGGGTAATAATTGGGAAGGTTACTGCATTTTGATGACTTTCTTCTGTCTTTACTCTTTCTTGTACAGATTAAACTACACTATCTGCACAGTAATCTGTAAGCATGTGTGTGAGAGGAAGCCCTTATGCAAGAACACAAGTATAGCTGCAAACAACTTTTAGCAGCTGTTGGAAGTTAACGTTTCATTTGGGATCATTTAATAGCTTAGTTATCAGTCATAAACTAAACCCGGCTGTCAGATCTGTTTCAAGCTCATCAGACCTACTCCAGAGTTATGAACAATAATAGACCTTTAATGACTGGTCTGAATAAAAATTCAGTAGAAGACATGAATGTGTGTCTATCTTTTTTTTTCTTTGCAAGACTCTACTGCAGCTGTGTGTAGAAACACTCAGAGAAAATATGCAATGCACTCATAGAACTATGTGTTTTCTGCTTTTAGTGTTGCTTTCCAGTTAATGTCTGCAAGTATTTACAAAGAATATCAGATGTAGTTTTTTTTTTATTCTTCCTAATGAATTCTCTTAAATATTACAACGTGTAATTATTAGAAAGTATAAGTACATGCTAGGTGCTTTTGGACAGCAGAGACAACATCTTGGTCCCAAAGCTACTGATCCTTTTACTGTCATTACAGCAGGATGGCATTGATTATAATGATGCTTCATGGAACTATCTCCAGATAGCAGATGTGTTTGCTGATTGCAAAAGCATTTAAATGCAGTAGCAGAGTCTAGTATTAAAGAAAAAACAAGCAACAACATGCAAATACTGAGAAGAAACTAACTATCAGTCCCACAAAAACAAAAAAGCAAACGCGCTTGAAGGTGTAAAGTCCTAAAAGAAACTCTTTAAAAGAGTTTTAAAGACTTAAAGCATCTATCTCAACTCAGTTCATCACGTCTCCAACAGATGTAGCTCAGTTTACGTCCAGCAATAATGAATAGTATTACAATGACATGTCAGATGTTGAAGTTAATTATGTCTTTTTATTGTGAAAGCTGGAATAAAGAGCGGTTCTCCTGAACAGACTATCCAGCAGGTTGAATGAACAATCTTTTTCTGGAAAAGCACAAAAAGAAATGTCATTATGGATCAAGACTCCAAGCTTTAAAAGGATTGATTTAAAATAATCTGGTCAAACTCTCATCCAGAGCTTCCTTCGTTAAGACTCAAGCAGTAAAATAATTCTCCCATAACTCTTAAACTCCTAGACTGCTGTCTCCATCAGTGTTTAATCTGTGTAACACACTGATATCTACACAGCCCTAACGAATAAGCAGCCACTGTTTATACTTCACCGTCAGTAGGGACAGATATAAAAGACGGGAGTATGAAGGGGAGAAAGAATCGAAGGGGAAACATGACATAAGCAAAACTTATACTAAAATACGAAATGGGGCAGAAGTTTTACAGAACACATCGACTAAGACTGTTGGGGAAGAGCTGAGATCAAAACAGTGTATAAAACAGTGAATAGAAAGACATAAAAACACCTCTGGGGGGCATCTAGAAGGAACTGACAGTGCAAGTAATTTTTTCCAGGCCCTTCAGGCATCCATGGCCACCCTAATTAGGCCTCATTATCATGTGACTGGGCTTACAGCAAAATCATATGCTAATTGACCCAGCAATTAAGAGTGCCAACGTTTCATTTCAGCCCCCACTCCCCCCCCCCCCCCCCTTTCTCTCTTTTTACAGTCTTACCAACTCATATAAGATGACTGCTCAAAACTAATGTGACGGTATCTAAAACCCAAACTGTACCCTGAAACCAGAGACCATACACACACACACACAAACACACAGACACATACCTCCGGTGTCAAGTGTTCTGCTTCCGTGCGGTATGATTAAGTATCTTCCACTGCAGATCAAATGGAGCATGATGAATTCGGGGGGGCAGGAAGATCAGATTTGGTCGCGGTGTGATTGTGATTAGAGATGCAATAGAAGTGAACAACCGGATATAAGAAAAGAATGGGAACGTGCATACCTGATGTGTGTGTGTGTGGGTGTGTGTGTGTGTGACTTGTGTTTTGGTTTTCTTGTCAGTTATGAGGACGGGAACTAGCGGCGCTGTTTAGATTAAAGGCTGAGCTGTTAACTGAGGTTCGGTTCAGGTGATATGTGCTATAATGTCCCTATAAAGATAACTGCACAAGAGTGTGTGTGTGTGTGTGTGTGTGTGTGTGTGTGTGTGTGTGTTGGGAGAATGGGGTGGGTACATGAACATTAATACACATATCAGAGATGAGAGGAGGAACAGGGGAGCTCCTGTGTGACCTTTCAACGCAATACTCAACTTTGTCATGCGATCAAAGCAAAGCTTCTCTCTCTCTCTCTCTCACACACACACACACACACACACACAATAATCCAAACAGAGTACATATGGCATCAGCCTGGAGGAGATACTGTAGCA
>JBAMHX010000023.1:12487213-12499075 GCA_037177515.1 Pseudomugil tenellus | reverse complement strand
TGTTTTCTTGTTCTTCTTGATTTGTCATGTATTTTATTTTATCTTTTAGAAGAGAATCTTTTTTTTATGACTTTGTTCGAAAAATAAATGAATAAAAAAAATAAAAAAATACATTTTTCAGTTTTTATTAGTTTTCAGTAATAATCATGAGATTAAAAAAACAATATCTTTTTATGTGTGTGATATGATGTAAATAGAGAAAAAGACATTTGTGCTTTCTCTTCAGCCTCAGGTGCAGAATCCTAATTAAATATTAGTATGTGCACCAGGGCTTCTTGGGATTTGAATGATTTTTCACAACTGTGGATTAAGTAAACGCTTTTTTTTGGATCAGTCACCAACGCAATCTATCATTCAAGTCATACTGACAACTGCAGTAGCAGATGATACTGCAACTAAAAAATGGTTCTGTTTCACCAGACAGGGTTCAGTAAAAGTACTACAGTAATTTGTGTGTTTGTTTTTCTATCCTAAGCACAACATAAATGCAATTATTTCATTTACCTTCTGTCACTGTATTTGTTCACATTACACTGCACCGCTAAGGGGGCACAAACTGGTTTCATCCTTCCACCAGTCTCAATCCAGGTTGAAGCAATGTAGTTTAGTTTCCTAAAGATGGAGTTTGAGGCAGATTATTTGATGTGAAAGGAAAGAAGAATGGACGTATTTGAGGCCTTGACATGATTTAAAAGACATTTTGCTTTTAACCAATGTCAAGTTTTTCAAAGATCCTTCAGCTTCTGCCCAAACTTGAAAAGGCTAGTTCCACACGAAGGATCACTGGGACAACTCAAATCAGTTTCCATTTCTTTAATTTCCTTTTCTTTTGTTTTTAGAGGAATTTTCAGAGTTTTTAGTTCATTTCAGTAAATGAATTACTGAATAGGTTGAAAACCTACAAGACAACAGACTGCACATAAGAAGATGACAATAAGCACATTTTGAATCATGAACACCAGTTTAAATCACGTCTATGATCACTTTAAATGAAATATTTATATTTAGCAAGCATTTTGAAAAAGATTATTCTTAACATTTGTTTTACCTTCAAATCAATAAAAAGGTACAGGAATGCATTGGAAAAATTGTACTTTTTATATATTTCCCATGTGAATTCAGATATAAAGTCATGCATTGTAGCATAAAAATCATCAACTTTTCACACCGCACAGAAAAAAGACTCCTTTTGTTCTCTGCAGTCTTCCACAAATGAACTGATTAACCAGTGATTTTCATGTGTCTTGATGGGTTTTCTGTTCCAGCCCAAATCTCATTATCACATAGTAGTTAGAGGTTCACATTATTCACGCTGCACAGCAAATGAGACTCCCAACCAATCCCAGCCCTCATCTTCCACTCAGACATGTCCAGTCACATGTTCTCACAGCGTACAGTATGTCCATGATATGCAGCAGGGCTTGCACATACATGTCTACATAGACTGTTGGATTAGTCTCATTAAGCAGCTGCTGAATAACTAAAGACATTTAAAAAACAGCTCCATCCTCTTCCAGCCGACTTAACCTCCCTTTTATCTTCTCTCCTCCATCATGTCTATCTCTTCATCAGTTTATCTCTTCATGTCTGTCCCGAAACACCTCTTTCTTTTCCAATCGTCGCTCCACCTCCCTGCCTTCCACCTGCAGCTCCATCTCTTTCTTTCTTCCCTCTACATTGCCCTTTCTGCTCATCTTCTTTTTCCCTTTACTTCCTTCCTTCTCTCCCTCTCTCCACTTCTTCCTTCCTCCCCCGCTGCACTCTCGACGCGCTCCCGTTCCCCCCAGCTCACACACTCACGCAGCATCCTCCCCTCACCACTTCTACCTTCACACTCACCTCCTCACGCCTCCCTCTCCGCTCCTCTTACCGCCTTCCTCTCCATCACCCACTAACACACATCATTTCTCGCTCCTTCTCGTGCACTGTCTCTCCCTCCGGTTCATCCTACCCCCCCTCACCCCCCCCTTTCTCACACACTCAAGCTTGCTGTCTTGCGCAAATGCATGCGTGCACACACTCATGCTGATTGGCACCCAAGGACAGAGCACCCTCTCTCCCAAACTGGCTGCTGAGGCGGTTTGATCGCATGGCCAGACTTCTTGACACTGAGCTCAACTGAGGAAGAGGACAAGGAAGAAACCATGGAGCCCAACCACATCTTCCCTGTTTTTCCCCCTAACGGGAGCACCTGGAGCACCGGACAAAATCCTTCTGAAGTCTCTCAGGGATGCCCTCTTGGACCTCTGCCTGTCATCTACTACAGCGTCCTGCTCTGTCTGGGTCTGCCAGGTATGAGACGCACATGAATGTGTGCTAATTCCTTATTTTGCTCAAATATATTAGATGCATCAATGAGTTACGCTTCGCATTTTGATTTGTTTTCAGGACAAAGAGAGTCTATTGTGTTTGACTGCCCCGTGGTGTCATTCACACATACTGCTGATTTATCATTCTGACCTTGTGGCAATCACTTGTGCCTCCACACACACTTTGTATTTATTTGTATCTGCTTGTGGTTGTCTGGAGTTCCTCCCGTCTAGACTTTCTCATTAATTTGTCTAGCAAATAACAGAACGGTCGCATGATGCATTAAATACTCTTATAATTCATTTGTAATTGTGAAGAGCTTTGGCCTGACATCAGGAAACAGTGAGCAGTGATTGTGACTTAACCTCTAGGACAGGTCGTGTTACGTGGCTTTCTTTCAATGACCTGATTAATGCTTCCTTCTTCTGTCTTTACCATTGAATGATTAAACCATTCACAGCCAGTGTCAGACCCATTTACTGCCTCCGTCCCACTGCGTGATCTATGAGCGTTGACCTGGACTCATGCAGGGAGGCAAAGAGGCACATATGAGTGTGTGTGTGTGTGTCGATCTGAGAGACAAACACTAGTAGAGAAAAAACAGAAAGCCTGGAGGTCAAATAAAAATGTGCTGATGCCTAATCAGAGATCAGAGAAACCCAGCTTGACCAAGTTCTGATCAAACTGTTTGAAATACATTTAGCTTAATGAGATGTGAACGCTTTATGCTTTTGGTGTATTGGTGCAGAGGCTTTAGATGCCTTACTTAATCCTCACTTTTAACAAATCTGCTTAAGATCTGATCCAGCTCCCTTGATAGAAACTAGAAGTGAGATGCTATCAACTGTGTGTGCTGTTCTGGCGCTGCAAAGGGAAAAGCTTTCGTTTGCCAAGACAGCAGTTTCTTGATCGATTTGTTGTCTTCTAAAAGTAAAAAAAAAAAAAGTCTCTTTTTTTTATCAAATCTCACCTTGTTGCCTGGATCGCACCCTCAGTCTAACATGAACAATTCACCCTTGCTGCCATTTTGTTGATTCGGAGTTGCCTTTGCCAGTGTGATTGAGGCTATTTGTTTAATCGCTGAGTAAGAATTACCTGAAAGTCCGAGGCAATCTTTCAATAGTCCCCTGAACTGATGGCGGAGTCCAGTGCAGGGAGCTGATACTTTGCAGCAGACTTGTTCAATCACTGTGACAGCCTGTTCCACTCAAACTGAATCATGAATGTTTCATGGGCACAGCGTGTGATAGTAGTAACAGTACGACACACAGACCCTCATGTATTAAACACTCTTATTAGATAGAAGGCTGTTATTTTGATTATCAGACAGCGACACCAGAGTTAACAGCAACAGGGGGAAGAGTAATGCATCCAAACATCCACTCTCTGGCCTGCATGCTGCAGGCAGGGAGGGTCACACCAAGAGCACAGATCTGAAGGAGGAATTTAGACCTAGACGGAGTTTGCGAGTCAAATGCTGGGAAAAGATTACTGTCTGATCTGAGGAAGTGATGAACTGGACACTGCATGATTAGATGGGAAAGAGGGAAGACAAGGGCACCCAGAAGAAGAACAACGGTGGTGTTAGGAGAGGTAGATCAGAGTAGTAAGAGAGAGAAAGAGATTAATAACAGAGCAGCCAGTGAAGTAGCACCTCTGAGCCCTGAGTGGGGTTGCTGCAGGCAACTGTGCTGAAATGAATTGCCACATTTTAATTAATCACAAACTTGTTCTTGTGGTTTCTATCTCTACTCAACACGTTACACTTGTTGAAAACCTTACGGGAAGAAAGGAGGAGGTTTTCTTTTCCTCAGCCTTTGGGATGCTGGGATAACAGAGGTGAAGTCTGCGTGTTGGAAAGTACAGCATGTCTCAAAGCACTCGTTGGAAAGACACCAACTGCACCGGAAAGCCATCAGCTGATGAAGAGCACAGTGTAAACATAAGTGGATACTCATGTGAAGGTGTGGAGGATGTCTGTGCCAAGTCAGTTTCATGTCAAAACATTTCTTCTCTATGAAGATGCTCGCTGAGTTTTTCAGTCGCTGTCGTGCATGAAATTAACCTTTTCACATTACAGGATATTTACAAAATGCAATTGTCTTTCTGAAACGTGTTATCTAGAAAATGCTGCAACGTGCAAGCTTATTAAATGCTATTGCAGTTGTTATTTAATAATTATAAGGTTTAATTAATTAGTCTTTGTTTTTTCTATTCATTTTTTGCAAACTTAAATCAATCAAGATGAACAAGGATATTTTTTACTTCAAAAGATGTCTTTCTTGAGTTCTCATTTACATCAATTAACCTCATTTAAATTATATAATGCCGTTTACTCATGATAAATACGCATCAGAACAAGCAATTTTGAAACATAGATGAGAGATTTGTGTGAAAAAAAAGGTCTTTGGGGATTCTCTTGTAGATTTCATCTGATGTGTACACACTGGTTTCCTTGAGAGAAAAGAGCAGAGAAAATGGAGAAAAAATAGAGATTTGGTGAAATTATTTGAGAAGAAACGGGAGTGGATGAGTAGGGGTTAGGATTATTAAGTAGGTTAATCGGCAATGATTTATAAAAATCGATAAAAATCGGGAAATCGACGAGGTGTGGTCGTTTTCTCAATCTAAGAGCGCCCTGACACTTGCACGATTCTGTGGCACGGAGTCATGCCAGTGCGCAAACTAGTGTGTAAACCCGTCGTGACTGTGTGCCATGTGGGGAGGTGAATTTTGAGATGTTCAAAATTATGGTCATGACAAAATCTCACAACCGGGTTGTGAACTATGCGCCAACTGTACGTGAACACGTCGTAAAGTCGTCGGAACGATGCGGGAGGATGCGCGTCAGATATAGGCATCTTCTCTTCTCTGGAATGACTGTGTTGTTATGAGAGTGGTGTGTGTCAGAACAACACCGTCCAAATTGCACAAACTCTTCGTGCCAATGCGGGAAGTGCGTAAACTATTCACAACATATGCGGGAACTCATCGTGCCAGTTCGTGTCAATGCGGAAACTGATGGGCACGCATTTGTGAACTATTCGTGAACTTGTCTTGAACTATGCGTGAACTAGACATGAACAGTGCGGAAGCCTCCCGGTTCGTTCCCCAAAATGCCACGACAAAATCGTGGCCAGAAGTTGTGGAAGTGTCAGCCTAGCCTAACTTGCTACTTTGAAGCTTCATCATCATCTTAAACAGAAAAAACTTCAGAGAAAATTAAAAGAAAACTCCAAAGCACAACAAACTCTTTCCACATACCTCGGTGTTCCTTTAAGGTTCGCCACAACGTGAGCTTTGTGAAAATTGGAAAACACCTCCTCTCACGCCCACTTATGAACACAGTGAAGACGAGAAGGTCAGGAATGCTAAGCAGTGACAACCTCCTCTCCAACAATGCGGTGTGTAGGCCACGTGTCAGCCGCTACCTAATGAAGAGATGGGTCCCATCGATTTTCAGTTTGAGATATTGATCCGTCAATCTGCACCAGCACCTAAGGTGGAATGGGGGCTTGTTAGTAGATACTATCATTTTAAAAGCTGACTTTCAGATTAGGTGAGGTGGACATAAGAAAAGCATAAACAGAGTGGGGAAAGTAAAGAGATTGGGAGCTTATGTTTGTTACAAGTGGTTGCAGGAGGGGGACAGAGGGAGGTGGGTCCTCTTTGAGTTAATATATCAGAGATCTGTTGTGACAGAACTGATTTTGTTTAACCAAACACATCACATTGCTGCTGAACACACTACAGATGAAATCCCTGTCACACAGTAACAACAGAGGATAATTACAATGCAGAGCTGGGCATCGTTTGAAGTCATTTCCTCTTAGTTGTCGAACATTTGCACGTTTTTTTTTCCTTTTTAACAGCTCAAAATGTAATATCCTCTATTTATCGTCCGTCTATCTGTTACTGCGCTCTCATTGCTGATCAAAGAAAACCAAAGTGCACATTAGCAATCCCAGCATTGTTTCAGAAGCAGCTAAATGCAGCTGGCTGGGCTGTTCATGCAGAGCACAAAGCCGGGCATCTCCAAACCTTCACTCACTGTGGCCCGTCTATAAAATGAATTGCTGTTGAGGTGAGCTGGCAGCAGCGCACTGCAGTCACGTCAATATTATGAGCTGCACACAGCTGCTGACTATTCCCATTAAACCTAAATATCCTGTTTCTGTACTTATCTCTTCTCCCATTCTTGTTTTAAACATTTTTCCCTCTTTTGATGTTCTTCTACAATTTCCTATTAATATGAAATCAGATTTCTAATCCTGCTTGCATGCCTTTTTGTGGCTTTATAATGATGTCCCCAGGTTTTAGCTTTAGGAAATGAAGGGCTCACCCTGCTTTATGTCCAGTCGGATGCTGAGGGAAGACAAGAGGGAAACGGTTGTCATCGGGAACAAAGTGCCTGTGACCTTTGAAGCAAGCTTTTATATTCACCCCCTCTCTTCGTTTCTCCCCATCTCTGTCTTTCTCTCTAATCCTACCTCCATTCCCTCTGAATCTCTTGCACTTTCTTTAACTCTCTGTGATCCTACTAGGACCACCCTTTCCTTCATCCTCCATTTCCCCATTTATCTCTCTTCCCCTCTTCTACTCATGTTATCCTTTAGTTAAGCTGTCATAGTCTTAACCTACAAGTACCTCTAAATAACCGTAGTGCTCACTTTCATGCCGTTTTTCTCTGACATTTCTGGATATTTTTGCTTTAGTCTGTTTTTTTTATATCAGGTCCATCAGAAAGCCTGACTTGTCGCTTAAGATTCACCTCTGGTTTTCATGGGTTAAACGGTGCAATGTCGTTTGTCGAAAGGCCGTCTGAACACGTCCCTTTAATAGTTGGATGAGTCAGCCTCGTTACACACCTCAGGGAGCATGCTGTGCCTTCCTTTTTCCCGCTAAACAACGTCAATGGCTCTGTCCCTCTTTATTTTAGAATAGCAGCAGGGGGAGAGGAGACATAAAAGCCACCTGCACATATAGACAAAAGAGTTGGCAAACATGTTTAAAGTAACCTGAAAATGTGGACAGAAAGACAAAGATTCAATGATCTATCTTAAATTATTCTAATTCACCTTGTAGTTAGAGATGTTTATTTTCTATGCAAAGCAGAAACACACAGGGGAATTTTAGCATTTTTCTCTTCTCGGCTTCCCCAATCCTATGTGAAACAAGCGTAGAGTGTGCCACCTCATACCTGCTGAATGCCAAGCAGATCTATCCGGCTGAGGACACAATGTAAAAAGCAGGAATCAATTGATACGGATGGGGCCACCCATTGCAGGGTGGCTGCAGCTAAATGGAAACGTCAAGCTCACAACAGATCCCTTTTGTTCATGTGTAGAGGTGAGCCCCGACAGAATAATACCCAGCATCTCACTGTTTCAATTTTATGTCACTCCTCTATGTTCAGCAGTTTGTTCACAACAGCAAGAGGGTTTATAGGCAGAAGTACAATAAATAAAGTGGGTTACAGGTGATGTCCATTCTGTTGGATTTGTAATGTAATTAGCTGCAAACTTCCCTCCATGGAAACAGGCACTGATAAGACCCTCTTATGTTGGATTAGCAAGGTGAGAGGCTGCAGTGACACATCGACAGCTGTGTGTAGCTGCTATTTGCGAAGAAAAGCGGATGAAATGATGCAAATAAACTATAACACAGGAAATACACATAAAGTCAGACAGTTTGGGCAAACTTTATTATACAGGCACTAAACATTCAAACTCAGATGTTTAAATTATCTTGAATGTTATTGACAGATACATTTAAGATGGCAGAACAAGAAATTTTCCACTTTTATTATGCGGGTAAATTCCTTTAGCAAATCCCAGCAGAGTGTAACGTTACACAGAAAGCCTAGATGACACAGAGACACAATTAGTTTCTAGTGTAATATAAATAAATGCAAACTTTAAGGGATTCATTATGAGTTTTTATTATAAGAAATGCAATATTCTGATCCCAACATATGCTTTTCACAAACATTAAAGAAGGAAGAAGAAATTGAACAATGTGAAGTAATTTTCCTGGGTGGAACATATCATGGAAATATGATCATATACTGTATAAATATGTATCTCCAATAACTTTAATTCAATTTAACCCCTTAGTATTGATTAAAAATTAATAATCTAAAACTAAATTAAATCACAGTCAAACTAAAGTCAATTATAAATCATTTAACTGTGCTGCTATGGTTAGTATGTAAGCGTTATTATATTGTGGAAGTGTGCATTCCAGCAGCCCTTCATGTACACGTATTTATTTATTTGTCTTCTAAATAGCTTAAATATAATTTATGGCATTAATAGATTGGACGTTATTGAATTAGTGAATCTCCAATAGTATGTATGTCTTCAGACTCAAATATAAATTAATGTGCATTTGTGCCGTCTGTTTCGCATCCTCCATGTCTTGTATGCACATCATCAGTCGTTATCTGGAGCCAGCTTTGTAATTTGTAATCACTTGATAGCAATTGAGGCTGTGAAGTGCGACGTCCCAGTCCCCAAGCTGCCATATTTAATCCAATTTCGGATCTATTACTGCACAGAAGGACTCGATCGCACACGCTGCATGTTCGGTGATGGTTGCAGAGAGCCTTAATGTCGGCAAAGCAGCAAAGCAAAGTCAGAACAATCTTTGTTTGTCATGACACACTGGACATGTCATGATTTGGACTTTGCGTGGGTGCTTTTTGGTTTCCTGTTTTATTTTGTTGTATCCCTTTGCGTTTCTGTTTGGCTTCATGTCGTATTCATTAGTTTCACCTGCGTTGATTAGATTAGCTTCACCTGTCTTGTTTAGTTCAGTCTGTGTTTAAGTTCTTTGGTTTCTCAGTTCAGGTTGTGGGTTCATTAGCATCAGTCAGTAGTTACTAGTCATAGTTCCAAGTGTTGTTGTAGTTGCCTTAGTTCTAGTTTAGTTACAAAATAAATCATTTTACTTGCATCCTGGCTGCCTCCTCCTTTGCCTGCATTTGGGTCCACACCTTCCTCGCCTCCTGACAGGACATGGCTTTGGGCTGTTCCGGCAGACAGCATGAAAACTGCCAGGTTATGAGCAGATACAGAGTGTTGATGACTTTTAAATAGCTATGGCTGATTTAAAACAGACTGTTCACAACACTGTTCAATGGACTAAATTACCGGTATGCAAAGGTGAGTGTAGCGTAAGCCAGCGTGTTTCTGATCTAAGATGTTGGTGATCCATTCCTTTTCAGGGAGACTGATTCATTACAGAAGGTTTTGCTTCATTTTGGTTGTTAAGAAAAAGTTCTGACTTTATTCGTGATTTTAATGATGTGTAATTATAATTGTCCCTTCATTAGATATTTCTGATTGTATCAGCTGCATACGTTTTTAGCAGCAACCCTGTTTTTAACATCTGTGCATTGTGCACATGCTGTTGTTGTGTTGCACGCCCCAACATAAGGCTCCCCAAAAGGTTGTGTATAATTCTAAGACTGTCAACATCTAATGTAGTCGGATTCTTAACATTTTTCCAGAAGAAAAAAATGAATGTAATGAGCAGAAAGCATTTATTTTTAATGCAGAAAAAGTTGTATTTAAAATCTCCTGTCCCTTAACAGTACCAGTGCATTGGTACATTACAAGCTGCTTCTGCCATCTGGCTATGCAGCTGACATTTATACACCTATTACGTGCATTACTTTAACTTAGTAGGTTTGTTACAGGGTTGTAGTTTATAAAATGTCCTCCATTTCATTCAGAAACGTCTTCGACATTGAATATGTTTATGTGTAAAGTTAAGTTCAAACTGCCATGTTTGTTTGACTACCATCCTGCCCCAGTATAAAGAACGGGATAAGAACAAATCCTCTGATATCTCATATCTGAGAGGTATATCTGAGGTAGTTTGTCTGTGAACTGAAATACATTTTATAATTCCATCCAATAAAATACTGCTGTTGCATTTGGCACAACAGCAACATGTCTCATAAGCATCTGTATATCTGAGCAGACATTGCTCATCATTTAACAAACTCCATCAACAGGATGGAGAGATGGCACTTTCAATCATGCTCCTTCATTAGAGTTTAAAAGCCTGGACTTTATGTATCCAGGCTGTCATTATGTCAGAAGCATGACAATACTTTACTAAATGTTTCACTTCCTGGTTGAACAAAACATCCAGCGGTGACCAGATCAGGTACGCGAGATGAGATCTACTAGATGCATCCTTTCTCCAACACACGTGACTGAAATGTTTGAGGGAGGCTGTAACTCGGGGGGTAAGAGTAGTTTTCTGCTAACCTGAAAGTTGGCGGTTCCATTCCAGGCTTCCCCTGACTACATGCTGAAGTGTCCTTGGGCAAGACACTGAACCCTATGACCCCTCCCAAAAAAATTCAAGTCGCTTTGGATAAAAGCGTCTGCTAAATATCTGTAATGTAATGTAATGAATTCCATCCAGCTCTGCAGAGACCAAGGGTCTCATTTATAAAGCTTGCTTACGCAAAAAAAAAAAAAAAAAAAAAAAAAATGGCCCTGAAAGAATTTTAATAAGTTTGGATTAATAAAAATAAAATTGATGCAGAAGTTTGCTTACCGCTGCGACAATTTTGGACCTGGCATAGTAACATTTTTGAGATGGAAAACCAGCTACACAGCTGATAAGAAAATACATTTAAGCCACATTAAACAAATGTTTGTTTTCATTCACACCAGACTTTGTATTTTTGTAATCAAACACACAGATTATTATATACGTGCCCAAAAATTTAAACACCCCAGCACAGTATGCTCATACTAAAAACGTCATCGCGCTTATTGGTACAATAATTGTGACATTAGCAATAATACAAATATCACCACAAGCATAATGTCACGTGATCATAATGTGTCACAATGGATGTGTTTGCACTTCTTCAAGACTATGGTAGGATGAAGATGGGGAGTGTTCGGGGATCATGAGGATTTTCTGGCCAATGATAATGACTGACTGATAAGCAGATTTGTTCATACAGTTATGTACTGAAGTATGAATGTACCCGACTCGCTATTAATTTCAGTAATGTACAAGTATTTTGTGACGTTGACATGATACTGAAAAAACCTGGTATCACTGCGGCTTTCCTCTTGTTTGTTACGCCATTACTATGACCCCCCAAACAAGTTCACCTTATGTGTCCCCACCTCACTAACAAGCACCTTGATTTCAGTCTCTGAAAAGTTACGTTTACGCACCTTTTAGTAGCCATGATTCACCGTAAAATACCACAGACACTTTTTGATTAATATGCTGACGTGTTTAAGAGCTGCTTTGGATTGACCATGTATGGTAGATAATATGTGTGAATATGGCACGTGAACCAAAATCACATGAGCAACCTTTTCAGCAAGGCTTTGATTTCTAAAAGGAAAATGCATGAACCTGTGTAAGCAATGTGTTTTAAATCAGACTTTTACTTTGGCGTACCAGCTAGTTGTTTTTCTCTAAGCACAACACTAGTAGTGATTCTGCACAAGGTTTTTATAAATGAGGTCCCTGGTAATAAGCTATTCATTACATCCCCAAATGCAG
>JBAMHX010000023.1:12474550-12487113 GCA_037177515.1 Pseudomugil tenellus | reverse complement strand
GTGACCGTCGCCACCAAATATCCTTTGTGTGAGCGCAATAACTCCAACAGTTTTCATTTTGATACTCTGTGTGCCTGTTTACGTCCACTTGTCTCAGATTTCAGCATTTTCAGATTTATGCTTTCCACACTAGGTGGTGCTTTATGCTTTATTTTTGCTTATATCTCTGGAACTATTTACAATTGGATTTTTATACTCAGTATACATGTTTAGGTTCCCAAGAGGACGATCTGTATTGAATTTCATGATTATTGGATTTAACAACGAGCTCCCAACTCGAAGAAGAAGAGAGGCAATTTCCGAGTGCCCATTCAAATGGAACAAAATGCTCGGACATGGTAATAGAAAGTTTCAATGAGGTGGCAGCAACAAAGAAACAGTTTCACAGCTCAAGACAGCTCTGGTAACGATGACTTGTTGGTTATGTATTTATTGAATGAAAATATAAGAATAATTTACCTGTTGCAAAACAGCTACATGGAATTTCGTCACTGATGCATTCATGTTGCTTGGAATGTACATAGTTTATTGTAAAGACGTGAAATGTATAACGTGTGTTTCCCATTTTTATAATAATCTTATTAAGTTATGAAGTGATAAGGTCCTGATTTTCTTTTCATTTGGACGACAGCTACTTCTGTATCGTTGAGTTGATACTGATCCAATAAAAAATAACGGGAAAATCATTATAACAAAATACTTGGAGTGGGTTTGTAAAGACCTTTAATCTATGTATATTGTGTTTAATGTCCTATATTACACATTTTTTTTCAATAACCTATGGGTGTAAGAGGTTCAACAACATTGTTGATTCAGCCTTTTTCCTTAATTTCAGCCAAAAGCTATAAAGACGGATGCAGTTTTTTCTGGTGCTCATTTGTTGATTTTAGAGAAACAAGCAAGTTAAAGAAGTAACAGAATTATCTTATTTTTAAGCTTTAAATGCAGACTGTTGGGACACATATGACTGTTAGAAAACCTTTTAGAAAGTAAATAAGGTAAATAATAAGTAAATAAGCATTTAAGGATGCTCATGAACTAGTTCACCTTAGGAATATTGTACAAGACAGGGTGTGTGTTTCCTTGCAACATAGATGTTATCCTTCTTTGTTGATGCAGGTTACAGTTTGGTAAAAGCACTAAAGGGATTTATTACGTTTAGGTTTTTTTTTTTTCATTTTATGGTAGACAGAAAGTGAAAATGTCCCCCCTATGGATATTTGTCTTTGAAAGAAAGCAGGGATAAATGAAAAGGCAGAGAGACTCATGAGAAAATAATGGTCCATATTGGGGTAAAGACTGACGAAGAGAAGCAGAGAGGGAGATAGGCTGTCCTTGTGCTTTATAGGAACTAAATTAATGTCAGCAGCATGGAAGACACTAAACTCAGCAGATTGCCACGACCATGATCCTGCATGTTGGCCTCCTGGTTTTGTTGTGGCTTTTCTCTTCATTAGAGATAACAATGTGTTTGGGGAGAAGGAGGTGCTGCTGGAATTACGCAGCAGGTGTCAAAAAGGGGGAAAGAGATGAGTGTATTAAACAAAGAAATGATAACTATCAAGGAATAATGACAAAAGAGTTTTTATAACTGTTGTAGTGGAATTTCGTGTATTAGCTTAATTACTTTGCTCTTAATTAATGTCTAGTTGAAAAGTTCGACCATAATGCTCCTAAACTGATGTCATTCTGACCTTTAGTAAACCATCTGCAAGGCCGGCGTCCTTCCATCAGGGAAATGTTTAGGCGAGACATTGGTCTTGTTGTCGTAGTCGAAGAACAGAACCCAGATTGACTCACGTGACCAAAGTCTTTAAACAAAGCTCCCCTATCTGACTGGGGCAGAAAAGCTTTGGACTTCCGTGTGACGACAGATCTCTGGAGAGATTCTATAACCCCGGGTTATAACCTCGTACCATGTCTGTATGTCTTAATTTTTTGTCCCTTCATGTTTTAATTTTTAATGTATGTTGAACTTCTTTTATTCTTCAATATTAAATTTATATTCTTCTCAATTTAAAGAAACCAGTCTCCTTGTCCTTGACAGGAATAACAGTCATCTACATTGTTTTTTTTTTTACTCAGTGCTCAAATTTCATATTACTGGGCTTGTTTAATATCAATATAACTAAATGATTTCCATTCAGTCCCAGTACCTTTGACCTTTGATTTCTCAGTCTTGTCATTGTGTTGCTCTTGTACCAATACCAGTACTACATGTCTTTCTTTGCAGCATCTTTATTGCCATCAGCTGACTGTTGCTTAAATTACTCATCCACTAACACTAGTTTCTCTGTTTCCCTCCTTGTCCATTCTTTTTCTCATTCCCCCTGTCTATCTACTTTCAACCACCTTCCTGCCTCCCTCTCTCCTCCCAGCTAACATCCTGACTGTGGTTATCCTGTCCCAGCTGGTGCTGCGTCGTCAGAAGTCCTCCTACAACTATCTCTTGGCCCTGGCAGCTGCTGACATACTAGTTCTTCTCCTCATCGTTTTCGTTGATTTCATCCTGGAGGATTTCATCCTGGCTACACCGCTGCCCCCATTATTAAACCACGCAGTGCAGGTTCTGGAGTTCTCCTCCATCCACACCTCCATCTGGATCACCGTGCCTCTCACTATTGACCGCTACATTGCTGTTTGCCACCCACTCCGCTACCACACAGTTTCCTACCCAGCCCGAACACGCAGAGTGATATTTGCCGTATACATTGGGTGCTTGCTCTCTGCAGCTCCGTATTACTGGTGGCCTGAGCTGTGGCACAGTCTGTCTGGAGTTGTCGGCAGCGATGAAGGAGGAGGAGAGACCAGGAGAACGGTAGCGCAGCATGTCCTAGTGTGGGCGCACTGTGCCACTGTCTACCTCCTTCCCTGTACCGTTTTCTTCTCCCTCAACGCAGTGATTGTGCGGAAACTGCGCAGACGCCGCAGCTGCTTCCGACTGCGTGGATATTCCACTGGCAAGACCACCGCCATTCTCCTCGCCATCACCTCTGTTTTTGCTGTTTTATGGGCCCCACGTACCCTCATGATACTCTACCATTTCTACTCGCCTCCACCAGCCTCACAAAGTGCCGGCCGTTTACTCCACATCCTCACCGACATGGCAAATATGCTGGCGTTGCTCAACACCGGGGTCAACTTCTTCCTCTACTGCTTCATCAGCAAGCGTTTTCGGGGCATGGCGGCCAACGTGCTGCGTGCCCTGGTACACTGCAGGAAGCAGCCCCCTCCATTTTATGCCAGCCATAACTTCTCCATCACAAGCAGTCCCTGGATTTCACCGGCCAACTCTCACTGCATCAAGATGTTGGTGTACCAGTACGACAAAAATGGAAAGCCTGTCTGTATCTCCTCTTGAGTCCACAGCCAGATCCAACCTTTAATGATTAGAGAGCATGTTCAGGCATTGTCTCCGTAGCGACTAGGTCTCTCAGCATGGGACTCTAAGGCTTTAAAAAAAAGGTCAAGGTGCCCAGAGAGCACAAGTGACAGTTTATCCAGCGATAATGAAGTGACTGGTTAACAAGATGGAACAATGAACAGTGGATACGTGTTAGAAAACAGCAAAGCATCTCTTGTCTAATAAATTATTCCCAATGCTATCAAGAGCATCAAACAAATGTTGATTAGTTCCTCCATAGTAAAAAAAAACAACAAAAACAAAAAGAAAACATTTGCTACAGGCAGCTAACATAAGATGAGGGTATTCCACCATCATGGAGCAGTGATTATGAGCCAACATCCCACAAAGCAACCAGATGAATCCTCAGTAAAGCATCAGAAGTGGTTCAGCGATGGGTCCTTGTTGTAGACTGCTGCCAACAACAAAGAGCTTTGACCAGCTGCGTTTATCATTGTTGACTTTTTCAAAAGGAAAAGCTTATTTTGGCTGCTGCACATCTCACCTCAAAGGATGATTCACTCAGGCAGAGTGTGTCCACAGCCCACAGTCATGACTGTATCTCCAGAAAAGGAAAAAAGAAACCGTTCTATCATTTCCATTTTAATATGCGGAGCCTAAGATGCATGTTAAATGTGGCTGTCATGGAACAAACAAGTCTTTGTGACTTTTCTTGTGCGTGCTGAGTCCATTTTAGCAGTGTAGGTCACCTACAAGTCTGCACTGACTATGAAAGACCTAGTCATCCCACGCTGGAACTTTCACAGATTTTTGTAGGATGAGTAAGCTCTGCTTATTGTTGGCAAAATATTTATTCATGGTAGACTTGACTGTTATTGTAGCTTTGCTAAAATAGAAGACAGAACATACGACAAGGAGTTGCTGTAGCTCAACGGTGTCATGAATCTAATAATCGCATTTCAATGATTAATACGAGGAAATTTCTTCAACTAGTAGATAGTCCTCTATTAACTATTAATGGTCATTGATGACTTACTGTTAGCCATTATCCAGATGAATATACTGAAGGTAACAAGACTTTAACCCTTTAGCTTTCAAAGAGCCTGAGAAACAGAGAGATAGAGAGGACAGAATAATCTGCTATGAAGAATTTACTGTGTTTTTTTTCCATCTGATTTTTTTGGACCCATTATGCAGCAGTGAATTTGTTTTCAGGGCCACCGTGACACGTTTCAGCTCTGCTCATTAAACTGCTGGCCAGTGGCACTTCAGTAACATTTTAAACCAAAACACAGTCGCATATATCAAGCCTGAGTCAGGGATGCCTAGTAACAACCCTTAAATGAGAATACACATATACATTGTGCTGTATGGCCCAGAGACGAAGCACTCTGAGATCAATGCACATTCATTTTGCAGACACTATGGGGCATCAGCCGGACCCATTTATCTGGTGAGAATGGAGCCGTGCCAAAGGGCAGATTTGTGCTGAAACTCTGCCAGTATTAGTACAAATCTGTTATAATTTCTGGGTTTCACTAAGGATCTACATCAGTGGTTTGTAACCTTGCTGGAGGTGCTGAACCCCACCAGTTTCAAATGCGTATTCACAGAAACATTCTTTACTAAAAAGTAAGATAGATTTTTTTTTGTTAATTATATGTTACTTTTGCCGGTGCTAAAGTAGAAGTGCTCAACTTGGCACTTGAAACCATGCAATTAGAATGGTGACTCTGAATCTATATTGTACATTTTCTTCCAACCTCTTTCGTTTTGTTTGACATAGTACCAACGTACCATCACGAGTCACAAGTCACCTCTGAGCGCACCAAATTCCTTGCAGCTCAGACAGCCCAAGCAATGTAGCGTGATCCCCTGCAGTCATCGGTGGATACGTTCATGAATTATATGATGCTGACTCATCAAATCCCTGCGGTGCGATCGAACCCAAGTTAAGAACCACAGTTCTAAGTCTACTGAATGTAAAGTGAGTGTGTCACAACAAACTCGTGCCTTCCCAATTTTTTTGCACTCAAACACAGTTTCTTTCAATTTTCCTGAACTAAAGCATGTCTGGGAAAATTTATGTGGAAAGCAGCTAAAAAATCAGTCGTTGACTTTTATCAGTTTAAACATGCCAATGGCATTTATTTCTATAGATTTTTATAACAGATTTTTTAAATTGCAGAGGTTGTTCTGAATCATTCAACTGAAACCATACAGCATTCACGGATTAAAAAAAAAAATTATGCAAGCTTCATGAAACAACTACAAGGACGAATTTAGCTTTTATACCAATATGAGTTCAAGTTTTACAACAGTATCACAGAAAGCAAAAAACAATAGTATTTTTTTCACATTCATGTAACTTTTTCATATAGTTGTGTACAATAAATTTGCAAATGATTATCAGTCCAAAGAGAGGGGTAGAAATGAGAAGGAGAGAGGGCAAGGTCAGGAAAAACAAATAAGTAAACAAACAAAGAATACTGACAGACAACCGTAAATGTTCAGATGAAAAAGAAAATTATTTCATTCATAACATAATTTTACATTTATGTCCTGGAACTTGTGAGTTTTACCGTAGGCATAAATACACTTCTATCAGAAATTAGGGTTATGTTGAGTTTTTTTATGATTCCATTCATCTTTTGGCTCAGCATTCATTCATTCATTCATTCATTCATTTTCAATGCCGCTCATAATAATTCAGGAGGATGGAGCCTATTTCACCCATTAGCAGGCAAAAGCAGGGTCACAAAGAGACTTTGTGTACCTGGCAACTGTCCATTGCAGGGTGATCAGCATTTTAATAACTTTATCAAATTTAATAGTTTAGTCACAGACTTTCCCAAAAAGTCTCTTTCTTTTCACTTACAAATGTGGAATAAAATTGTGTTAAAATGTACAAAAATTTTAAAAAATTATCTTGCCTGGCTGGGCAACTCTCTGGGTGCTCAGCCCCCCTTAACTTCTGATCCTAGAATCGGCCCTGATTTAAAATGTCATCTTAAGTATCAACATAAACAAAGGTAATACAATCATTTTCTTAGAAAGAGAGGCATTTATCCATATAATTGATTACTATCGGTTACTATTGCTAATCAATGATAGAAATGCTTTCTAATATGAGGGGGGAAAATCTCGACTAGGGATTCCCATGTCCGGTGCTCAGGATCTATTATCCTGCAGCGTTTACATGTGTCCCTTCTCCAGCACACCTGAATCAAATGAATGCTTTGTTCTGCGGCCTCTGCAGAGCTGGCAGAGAAGCCAATGAGGGAATTTGACCCTTGAGGTGTGTTGGAGAAGGGACACATTAAAAGTTGCAGGATAGTAGAACTTGAACATGGGACCCAATGATGTAAATTAAGGACAGAGAAAATAGGGGGTGATTTTGAAAATTGTTATGTTGTGGATTTTAATTAGTTAAGAGCCTAAACAATAAAAATAAGCTTAAGATAATTAAGATTGTTTAATTAGGTGTGATCTGTTTGGTGTTATTGGATATATCAGAGTGTGGTGTTTGGTGTACTGGTTTTAAGCCAGTCCATCCATCACTTGTGCTGGATGGTAAAGCTGTGGCTAAAAGATGAATTATTTTTTGTGTTGAAATGCTCACATTTTTTCAAGTGTTTTTCTTTCAAATTTTATTTTTACTAGCTTAAATTTAATACCGCAACCGCTCACCATTTCACAGATATTGGTTAGTCCACATCTCAATTCCTGTTTCTCTGCCACATAAATTGATTTGCTCCAGAATTGCTAAGTAAATGAGGGAGTAGCGATTGCCATCTGTTCCTCGCCTCCTTCACTCCTCCCAAGCGCTGATGCCAAAAGCACTCGCTCAAAGTTAATGTCTCAAGTGTTCTGTGTACTTATTAACTGATTACCTCAGAGTCTTTCTCGTTATGTACATACTGGAAGCAGTACTCCATGCTTTGTCATAAGAAAATAAATGTACACAGAGAACCTTGAGGGGAAGCCAGTGGCTGTCTCATATCATTTGTTGGAAATGAATGACCAAAAAGTCAATACCCAATAATCACTCAGCTACCTCCATTACCCCACCATTCCATCAAAGTCATGTTTAGCAGGATGTTACACTGAATGTAACAGCACTAAAATCTGCAATTTGATTCAATCAATAATACTTAACGACCAAGTTTTGATGGTTACAAGAGCACAATTGCAAAACATGATTTTTCCTGCAACCTGGAGAGATTGTGATAGATCTGAGTTGCCATGACATTCACCTCACGTGTTGACCCCATCCAGTGTTTTGCCCATGTTAATGTGACATTTGTGTGGGAACCAGCGCTTCAGTGCAACGGCCAGCAGGGATCGAGGCAGACATGCAGGGAAAACCAAAGCGTCACATGCAGGTGCTCCTTCATCTCCCACGTGAGATCCTCTGGGCGAAGGCAGGGATGTAAGGAGTTTCTTTGCCAAGAAATATCCTCCATTATGAATAGAACCTTGAGATCCATTTTTTTTCTCTGAGTCCGATATTAAATAGATAAGCAAACATAAATCAATCAGAAGGGAAAATTGTATTTTCTCGGTCGCACATCCTGCTCTGCTCTATTCCCACTCTATATCTCTCTGTTGTCGCTCAGCTCTACAGTGTGTGAGTGTATCTGTGCACAATCATGACTGTGCAGAAGTATGTGTGCAAATAAAATTTCGTCTTAGAAGCTTTAAACAGTGTTTGTGCAATATGACCTGCGATGTATAATATCAAACATGAATTTATAGTCAATCATAATGCATATAAATACATCCAGCACAGTATTATGATATATTCATGAATGTACTAATGAGGCTTCTAGCATCTTTGTTGGTATTTTATCCATAAGATTTCTACAAAACTTTTTTGAGCAGTCTTTTATCATGGCAGTGTTTCAAAACTGTGTTTTTTGATTATATATGCGTGATTACAGGCTTGCCTAATTCAGTGTTTTCCTCCTAATGAATGTACTGACTGTATAAAGGGTATGTATTACTGTGCTGTGAGAAAGTATCAAGAGAAGTATTGGCTAATATTTTTGAATAAAGAAATAAAGAAGTGTTTTGTCTAAAGATTGAGATATAGAGATATATATGTTTGGTTTTTTTTTGCAAACAAATTTACATTTTTAAATCTTGGCATTCATAAAATAATAATGATAGTATCACGCAGGCTGCTTTATATCAGGAAAACAATAAATAAATATGAGATAATATGAAATACAATAAATACATTTTTAAAAGGTTTTCTCATACTCATACTCCGCTTGTAAAACTTTAATGCATGGACACCTGTTGACCTTTATAATATTACTAGGGTTGTTGTGGATAAAGCTAGGTTTGAGTAACTCTTCTTCTTTTTGATAAAAATCATTCAGAACTCAAACCGATCACAGAGAGGTACCCTGCAGCCAAAAAACGAGATAAAATAGAAAATTGACAGCTAATGCAAAAGATTAAAGCTATTTCTTTACCACCCTTTGATAAATTAGAGATATATGATTTAAATTCAAGTGTGGATCATCAGTTGTTAAATGCTGCTTCTGTCCAATGAAGCAGATTAATGTAATGTTCCATAACTAATATAAAAAAACAGAATAACTTTGAGATTGTCAGATAAGATACTGTTATCAGTAAATTAACCACTAATATTGCTGAAAAATAGGAGTAATGACTAAGCTACAAGATGGCGCTTATCTATGATGCCCTCTACTGTTTGATTTTGTGATTGTGTTGTTTTTATTCTCAGATGTAAGTCACTTTGGAGAAATGCGTCCTCTAAATGACTGTAATGTGATGTAATGTAATACACACTAACTGACTGCTGGGTTGGTTTATCCCCTTGTGGCTGTAATATATGAGGCTACCTTCACATTTCAGCTCAATTCTGAACTTTTGTCCAAATGTGTCTATCAAAGCCTGAATGGCTCGAAACCTTTTTTTTTTTAAATAAAATTAAACTCTGATTATGTTCATATGACTGAAAATTAATGCCACTTTTCAGCTTGTCATACAAGTGAGACAAACATCACAGATAGTTTTCTGTTAAAAATGAATGCAAATAATAGATGGAGCAGTTTTATATCTTTTTCAGGTAACTAACAAGTGTAGCATCTGTATTTACCTCCGTAAACACAGCGTTTACCTAGGCTGGGATATAATTACTTTTAGCAATGCGATGTGTAATGGCTGCCATGTGTTCTTAGTGTTTGATTGGCATGTAGGCCTTCTACGTTGACTTGAATGTTAGAGGTGCTCATTCAAACAAGAGTACCAACATGACAGAAGTAAACACAATGGTGGGTAGTTTTGAAAAGTGCCTCTTGAACCTTGTTCATAACTACCATGACAGATTGGTAGACTGTTGTTGATGAAAATGCCCCAGAAACAGGATCCAACAGATTTCTTTTTAAGTGCTGTGGACTGCCCATACCAGTGACTTCCAGTATAAACATTTTGGCCATGTCATGCTTTCACTGTTAGCAACAAGTATTAACACAGACTCAGCAAAACTTTGCCATGTTCGCTTGCAGACAAAGCATGTACCCTATCCCTTATGTACATGCTGATCACAACAGGGTTGTGAAAAAGTATGATAAAGGTCACTTTGACATCAATAATGTGAACAACAACACAAACAAATCAGGTTTTGATGAAAGACTGATTTGGAGCATTAGGTTTGCAGTATTTATATACTAAGAGATTTAGTGTGGTCCCCTTTGTGTTTGGCAAAATGAAACAGCCTTATTGATGCACCACATGCTGCAGTGTCATCGGGATATTAGGATTAATTCATAGGTTTTAGGTTGGGTTAAAACTTATTAGGTATTTTGTTTTCTTTGTGTCTACTTTTGGTAGTTAAACTCTTAAGTTGTTTTCCATTTTGGGGGGAAATAAAATAAGTCCAGTTTTGAACCTCCAGTGTCCTGCTGCCTTACTGTTTGGTCCCCGATAATTGGTGGCAGTGGTAGGATCATCAAGTATTGGGCAGGATTTTCTTTTTCTCTTTTCTTTTTTGGAATTCCTTTCTTTACCTTGAAAGAAAAAGGCATTGTGGTGTTAAAGGTGAAAGGAAAAAAGACTTGCTCAACAATACAGTGGTAAATATGAGAAACATGGTTGAAAGCACTGAAGGAGAGGAAAAGGAAACTTTGTGTGATCTGGTGGCTATTTTTCAGGCTCACATGGAGTAATAAGACATGAAGCACCACGGTTCATATTCAATGCCATTTGCATTGGCCAGGAATACGCAAAGATGAAGCTCAATATTGTAAAAGTTCAGTACCAGATAACCTCAGCCAAAATTTCCTCCTGAAACTCCACTCCTGCCACTTTCTGTCATTGATACCCCATTAGAGTACCTTGGAATGGACCTTGTGGGTTTTGTTGAGAGTAATAAAGCATAAAATCACTATATGCTTGTGAAAACAGGCAATGCAACAAGGTACCCAGTGAGGTTTCCACTAAAATACGTAAAAGCAAGTCTGTTACATTTTGTTTGGTGAAGATTTTTGCAAGAGTTGAATTCCCAAATGATAACTGATCAAGTAAATAACTTTATGCCAACTCTGTTGAAACGAGTGTATCCGGAGCCTGAGGACCGACCCGCGCTACCCTCAGACCGATAGTCTGAAAGGACACTTTGACCAGAATCTGAAGCAGATGCTCAGAAGGTTTTCCAGTAACGGGGCTACAGACAGGGATCAGTGGCAGCCATACCCCAATTTTGTCTACAGGGAAGTATCTCAAGCCTTCACTGATTTGTCTTCCTTTGAATTTTTTGCATGGGCATGAAGTTTGGGGGCCCGTCTCCATTTTGAAAGACATTTGGGAAGGAGACAAAAGTGGGAAGAGGACCAGATAACATTGTGTCTTGTGTCATCCAGATGAAAGAATGATTGGAAAGGATGAATGGCCTCATTGAGGCCTCCCAGAGTGAGTGGTCTAGTACAACGGCCTTGATACCAAAGAATGTCTCAACATTTGATTCACACCCAGAATGGACGATGGAATATCTGGGAAAAGCAAAGTATTTGAACATAATAGATTTGTGTAAGGGATAATGGCAGGTCCCCCTCACAGAGAATTCCAGGGAGTTCACCAAATTCAGAGGTAAACTCTTGAGTTGTTGAAAGATTATGTTTTTTTTTTTGGATAAGTAAAAGAAGCGCAGGTGTGAACAAACTTCCGGTGTTCTGCTGCATCACTGCTTTGTCCCTGCAGATGATCTGCAGCAGTTGGTTCAGTGTCACATTATGTTGGTGCAAATATGCAAATAGTGACTTTTTATTGTAGTTTTTATAGGCTTTAGGTATGATGGAGGCTAATATGGCGACGAAGGTAAGTTTTCAATATTCTGAAGCCCTACTACACTTTAGGTCATAAAAATAGCTTCACGTGTAAAATCTCATCTTTTAGAAACAACAATATGATATTTCTGACAAGAGTACATTTTTCTGACTAGCAATCACAGTGTAGAAAGAGTTTGGAGTTCTGAATGTTTCATACTTCTGACTCAGCTTTTCAGTTTTACTGCTCGAGTCATTAAACTACTCTGGGTATAACATTACATTAATATATTTTGTATTACAGACAATCCAGAGTTTAGCTTTCAAATTATTGATGAAATTGGTAGAAAACATCTTCTTCTAGAATCTTCTAGAATCTAGATCCACCCTCAGTGTAATTTGGTAGGATTAAAGAAAATCATGACCAAGCTGAATTTTCCTTCTACTCTTTTTGCTTGTTCATATTTACAAAACAGTAGAAGCTCAGCAGCATACAGATGTGCTTGAAAGTATCATGCTAGCATTGTGGAATCAGTGTGAAGTGTGAAAGTTGCAGGTTACTCTGTGTCTCTTCACCCTAACAGAAAAACAATAAATACACTTGCGGGGCTAGCAAAAAATTATAACGCAACATTCGGATAGATGTAAAGGAAATGCACAAATGGCTCAAACCTTTGGCTACTCCTTTGAAGACAAAGCAGGTTTATTTTTATCCATAAATTTTCTTTACTAGCAAGAATTACAGATTATCGTTCTCGCAGAAAGTTCTAAACCTTTGTAGAGGAATTTCATGTATTAACTTAATTACCTTGCTCTTAAGTTTTTTCTAGCTGAAAGGTCTGACTATAAGGCTCCTAAACTGATGTCATTCTGACCTTTAGTAAACCATCTGCTAAGAACTT
>JBAMHX010000023.1:12448011-12474450 GCA_037177515.1 Pseudomugil tenellus | reverse complement strand
CATGTCTGTATGTCTTAATGTTTTGTCCCTTCATGTTTCAATGTTAACTGTATGTTGAACTTCTTTTATCTTCATTAATAAATTTATATTCTTCTCAATCTAAAGAAACCAGTGTCCTCATCCTTGACAGGAAAAACGGTCTCCTACACAAATTTCGGCAAAACAAATGCAGAGCAGGTATATTGCTACTGTCTCCACTGCAACAGCTGCCTTTTAATGTAGAAAATAATAGTAGGACATTAGTGTTGTGCCTCTCCAGTCGACTCCCAATCCCAATAATGGGATGATGGGATTTTTTTTTCCCGATCTGCCTCTGACCCTGAACGACAGGTTAGATGTGTTGCTGCGATCAAACCAGATAACTGGAAGTGCTCTCAGCTGTGTAGCGAGCACTTTATTGTCATTAAGCAACAAATTTACCACAAAATAAATCTTACAGTATAAATCAGACACCAATGACAGTTTATAGCAAACTAACAGTCACTGCATAATGTGAGCTAGCTTTTTGCTACCATGCTAACATGACGCGACATTTCTGTAAATGGTTTACGTTAAGATTGTATATCCTTCATTAGAGGATCATTATGCAAGATGGCATATGATCATTTCCATCTTCTGTTATTACAAAAGTCATTTCAGTATCTCTGAGTTGTTCAAAAAGCAATCCCTTTGTTTCACTAAAAATTCTATCAATTTTAACTCAATATAACCTGTAAATACCAGAATTGTGTTGTTCCTTTGCAAGTTCAGTCATGAACCTTTTTAGTCAGAATGGCAGCTCGGTAAACTTTAGTCTAGCTATGCCTAGTTAAATTTAAATGGGGTTAAAACTCTAGAAAGTCATCAAGCTTTTACTGAAACTGAAAATCGGTTTCCATTCAGTGAAACCTGAATTTAAAGTGAATATGAGCATCATTGACAGAACCTTCTTTATATTTTCTTAAACTGGAAACATTCATTGTTTCATGTCTAACTGATTTACTGGCAATAACATTACAAACCTCATAAAGTAAATAAATACATTGGTTAAGATGCTAAGCCCCCAGAAAATGAATGTAATGTCCTCTGATATGCTGAAAACACCCCTCTTTGTGTATGTGGTGGTGTCCCTGTTGTAGAATCTTTATGAAAGTGAACACACACTACAGAGTTTGCTATAACTACCTCTGACTGTAGTAAAAAACAACACGTGTTTTCTATCTTTTAAACTGTCCCTAATCACATCCACAAGTACAAGTAGCCAAACTGAAACACAGCCAAACCTCCATAGACACAACTGTCAATAAGCCAAGAAACACTTTTCATTCATTGTTGTAAAATTTTTTTTTTTTAAACAAAAGAACAAAACAGATAAAGTCTTGTAAAATAACATGCTGTTCTTTCCCTCCATCATGTTTAAGCTACCAGGATCTGAACCAAAGCATCAGTGTCTGCTTCTGCAAGACAACCTGCTACTGATTTTATTCAATAACCCAAATCACTCCAGATTATATGAGCTGAGGTCACGCTACTTTTCATCTCACAGTAATATAAAATGAGTTCATCTGATAAATGTCCTGTTAGCTTGGAGCTATGCCAAGCGTATGCCTCTCTTAGAGGAACAGAGCAGAAATAAAAAAAAAAGGAAGAAATAAAGTCGTGGAATGAAAAGGATGGAAGGACAGGAAGAAATAAAGTGTGTGTTTGCACCTGTGTGTGTTTACCGCTAAGTCTTGGTAGTGTGTTTCTGCAGTAGCTAATAAAGATGGATGGGCCTGCCTGATGCTGCTCTAATAGCATTGCTGTTGATTGTGAGTATGAGAGCACACATGTGCATGTTTGCACGTGCAGTTTTCTTTATTTATTCATTCATTCTCACCTCAGGCGGGTGCGAAAAGACATTTTTAAATATACGCCCAATATTTTCATTATGTCTCTTTGTCGATGTCCAAAGCAAGGGCTATAAATCCTGCAATGAAAGTATGAGATGGGGAATTTTTACAGTATTCTTTTTGGGTGGGGGTTTCTGCTTCAGTTAAAGTCCTTTTAGCTGAACTCACGCAGATAATATGTTTTGTTTTAAGAAATAAATATTAAGAAAAATGAATGAACAGCGGCTCAAAATCATCTTATTTGATACGTTTTCTCTGCTCAGGTATGATCTGAATGGTTAATCAAAGCTGACTTCTAGGCGCTTGGCTTCCAGGATCCTGCTACGCTGCACGTAGCCTCTGTCATTGCTCATTGGGACACTTAAGCACAGACATTGTTAATGTTACTCGGAGCACCTGCATGTTTCCCACAATGAGGGCTCCCAGATGTTTGCAGTGAAACAGCCTGTTGAGATGGTTGATTTTACACAATCTCACATCTAAAAACACTGTAAAATGTGAACATATAAAAAAAACCAATTTTTATTCTCCTTAGAATACAGAAAATCATATAAATTCATGAAAGAAAGGCATTGTACTATTTAGCGACAAAAAGAGCTAATTCAAAGTTGAATAGTAGCAACACTCCCTTTGCCTTTTAACAGCAGTCCATACATGTCTGAGAACTGAGGGGAAAATCCGCTGCACATTTGACAAAGAAATATTGTCCGATTTTTTATTGAGATTGATTTCTAGTTGCTCAGTAAGTTTTGCCTCTTCCTGGTTGCAATTTTCTTATTGCGATCCCCCAAAGTGTTCAGTTAGTGAAAGATCAGTACCTAAACTCTTCTACAACAGATATGTTATGTGGTTTAACATTGTGTCATCTAAATGTCTGAAGTCCTTCCTTAAAAACAAATTATTCCACCACTGATGCCTTATTTCAAGTTGCCAGTTCACCACATACTAATAACCCTAATACACCAGAGATTCAGCTTGTTCCTGTTGTTCTGTTTTTGTCCCTTACACACAAATTCTTGTATCTGGATTATAATATGTACTGTACATATAAAGAAGGATAGATGGGTTTGTTTTAGCAGATTAATACACCTCAAACACTTACATTTGAGAGACTCTGCCTCTATTGGCTGCTGTTTTTTACATCAAGTCACGTTGCTGACCTTTGGCAAGCTGACCTAATTAGTTCTTTTTTATAGCTATTTGAAACACCATCCAGACATATAAAACGTCATTATTAAAAGATCACATTTGCTGATAGATGGGCTGTATGTTGGCGTGGGGGTTAGCACCACAGCGTCACAGCAACAAGATCACCAGTTTGAGCCTCGGCTGGGGGTCGGATGAGTGCCTGTGGGTTCTCTTCAGGTACAGATTTCCTTCCACCATCCAAAGACATGCACGTTAGCTTAAGTGGTCACTTAATTCTCCTGAGGAGTGAGTGTGGGTGGCAGTTTGTCCCTCTGTGTTGCCCCTGCAATGCCGCCTCTCGCCTGAAAATTGCTGGGATACATTTCAACTTCCTGACCCTGAATTAGAATGAAGTGTATAGAAAATTAATCATCTGAGAGAATATTTACGCATATTTACAGCCTAATTGATTCTCTAGTATGCTATATGCTTCCTATAATAACATAAAGCAAGCTGTAGCATTTGTTTTGCCCAGTGGCAGAACGTAAAAAATGATTTTAGATGAAACACATGAGAATTATTCGGTTTATTTGTCATAAGCGCTGGTTTCTGGGTCATGTTGAAATCTATGGTAGATCAGAGAGATGGGTTCGTGGCTTTAGTCACCCTGTCAAAATTGTATTTTGAGTAAATTAGATTATTTACATGGCAACATTTGATCAATATCAAAATGTCAAAGCTTACAAAGATGCCTGAATTATTGATTGTCATTCAGATTTTAACAATCTGACATTTATAAACATATTTCATAATGATTGCTTTTAACTAGGTTACATTTTCAGACACCAGCATGGATGCAGTACATCTTATTAATGACATTTCAGCATAGTTTCAGTCTGGGAACAGAAAAACAATAAGTGAATCAATGTCACTTTTAACAAAAAATATATTCTTAAATCCTCAACATAAAGTACTTTATAGCAGGTGGTGTGTAAAGTACTGGTTACCACGGTGCTCCAGCCAGGTGAAACGGCATCTTCTGCCTTTTACTCAATATAATGCATTATTCTTACTTCATCATACAGAAAATACGGATAACAAAATATAATAGAGACTAAAATAGAAAGCCCTCCCACATTACACAGAAATGAGCATAACGGAGTACATTTTACTGCAAACTTTTACATTAGGCGAGTTCTTGCAGGAGAGATTTCTGACATAAATTATTGATTCAAATAAAGTCCTTAACACATTTTATATGTCTGGGGAAAGTCATGTGCGCTCATATTTTATTGCGGTTAAACCTCTTCGAGCTTGGCAGTATCTAGTGTAAAATATGAGCAATCATCTTCAGTTACCCTTGAGACAACTTCTTAAGGAGTTTACTAGTGTCTAAATAACAAATAGTTCATATAATATTAAGCTTATTTAGGAAGTGATGAATATTACAACATAAGCAACAACACACTAGAGCCACCCTACAAAATCTGGTGTAAGTATTTCTCTTCTTTCTTATCATCTCTGCTGAGCAATAACCTCTGTGTTTTTCTCTACTTTGTAAGTGTTTGGCATAAGTGTATGAAATAAATCGCTGAAAGACGAGACAGCAGTCTTCCATGTGACTCAGCTAATGAGACTGAAGTTATTCATATAGAAAAGTGCAAAAATATTCAGACAGATTTTCAGACAGTTCTGCATATATCATAGACATTGGTAATCTGCTAAATTACAGTTACAGTGGTATCACACTTGAGTTCTCACTTCAGCAGGTGGAAAAAACGCCTCAAGAGTGACAAAATGACACTGCTGAGTGATAAAGCGTCTTTCATCAGAGCTTTATTGTGTTCAGGGAGAATCTGACTGATGAGCAAACTATTTTATACCAAGCAGCTCTGTGAACAACTCACTATAATACAAATGAATATAAATATATTCTATCATGATTTGGACTTTGTATGGGGGTTTTTGGTTTCCTGTTTTATTTTGTAGTCTTCCTGTTTTGCCCTATTTTTCTGTTTTTGCTTCATGTCTTGTTAATTAGTTTCACCTGGGTTGATTGGTTATGTGTTCACCTGTGTAGTTTAGTTGTGTATGTAAGTCTGTTGGTTTTCATTTGTGTTTGCTGGGTCATTTTGTGTGATTTCGTGGCACGTGTTAGTGGTTTTCTTTCACTGCGTGTTCTTACTTGCTTTAATAAATTAAGTTATCTGCATCCCTGCTGCACTCCATGTCTGCATTTGGTCGACAACCTCCAGAGCTCCTGACATATTCAAAGATCATTTGTTCTTTGGATAAATAGTTAAGAAAAACCTGATTTGAGCTATCATTAAATATCTACATTAAGTCAATATTTTACAGAAGACTAATTATTTATATAAATTTGTGTGTTTTCAGATGAAAGAAAGTATAGTCTTAAAGCAAAATGGACCACATTTTGCAGAATCAGTGTTTTATCTATTTCAGCATGTAGACTGAAGACCAGCCTGCAGTCACAATGTCTTTCATAAAACATCAGGTTTGTTAAAAGCTTTTAACTACATATAAATTATATGCCAAGATGCTTACAGTTTCACTTCAAAATGCCACAGATTTCCAACCCAGTCGCAAAATGTAAAGGCGAGTCACGTAAAATAATAATATTAATAATAATAATATACTTTATCTCCTGAGGGAAATTTAACAAAAGGTAATTGATTAAAGGATCATTAAAAACTATTTCTATTGGACTCAAATCACTTAACTACTTTATTTAATCTTCCGGTAATATCTACTTGGCGTTATATAACAGCGGCTATATTTTTACTATAGTGTCTCTGAATGGACAAACATCTGTGAGTGAGAGTATGAGCTGTAAAACTGCAGTATCGGGTTTGTTTGGTGGCTGCTAGAACACTGTTTAGAATAAATAATTCCAGAGTTATCATAGAGGAAGAAACAGAAGACAGTACATGTCTGTGCCATCATCGCTGCACCTGAGGTTACTGAATCCACTAGATACAAACATTTTTGTCTGGAAGTATCTTGGCTACTGATCCTCACCATCCATTCACAACCATGCTAGTATTTGAAGTGATAATTCTGTCCATCTTTATGCCAATAATGCCTACACACTTCATCTTTAAACTGCTGATTCATGGTTTTCACAGGTTTTTTATGCCATTGTACTCAAGCTTTAGAGGTTGGAGGAAAGCAAAACACATGACTGCCAAGTAAAAATAAGACTCAGCACCCAAGATGATTTATAAATGTCCATTTTTCCTTCAGATGATGCTCAAATATGCAAACACTCACTGTTTCCTCGCTACTTTATAAACGACAACTTCCTTTAAAGCTGTATATCAACACCTAAGATGAGGAAAGCACCGTGGTTTCCATTAAATCTTGTCCTGAGTCCAAACCCTCACAAACCTCTTTTCATTAATAACCTGCTGTTGATTCTTAAGGATCGTTTCTTTACATTTTTTGTGGAGAGCATGACTTGTGGTGCCCAAAGTTGCTGATTATAGATGTGATTTTTGGAATTAGCCTTTGTAAAATTTGTACTAGCTCATTATGGAAAAAGAAGAAATAAATCTCATTATGTACACACATTTTCTTACCAACCAGTATGTATTTTAATGTGGATGCTGGTTGCGTTTTTCTTGTGTCATTCTGAAAGGTTAGTTAGGGTTAAAACCATCATTTGTGTTGTGTTTTCTTGTAAACCAACCAAAGATGTGTTTATGGATCTCACCAGAGAACAATCCTTTAAATCCTGCTTGGAACTGGTGTTTCTCTGCATGCTGCTGTTTTGTCTTTGTTGTTGTTGTTTCTCTGAAAACCAGTTGTGGGAATGTGACCGGTTGCTTGGATGTGATACCAGTAAAGTCAGTGAGTCATTAATAAGTATTAATACTTAGATTCACTTATGATTAACAATGCAACAGAATTTTTTAAGGAGATTTTATTTTATATTTTAAATGCAGTTCTGTTCATTTATTCAATAATGACTCAAAGAAAATGTGTCTTTAAATCCCAGTTAGCTTTCCCAGACTGTAATATATTAGTAAAGTGGATGTTTTTTTTAACTTCTCAGCAGACTGCATCTTAAAAACTTTTAATAACTTTTAATAACAAATTGTGTGAAAGTTCTGAGCAACCTCTTGTTTCTCATATGGGGATGACATTTGAAAGAAAGTGAGGCATCTTAGAGGCGGACATTAGAGCTTTTGCTGTAGCCTCTTTAGGAATAGTTCTCCGGGTTTCTTTGTGTACTTTCCAAACCTTTTCTGCAGCTTAAACTTGTTCAACATTATCCCACACTGCTTTTGCAATGTTAATGTGGATAAAACATTTCATAAATCCTGATACTACTCCTTTAACACATTTGCAATACCTCAATATTTCCTCCCTGTCTGTCTTCCTTAAAAGCAGCTTGTTCCCAGTCGTTCCACCATATTTGATGATACTTCAGTGAATAATATGGATCATCTGAAGCACCGGTTGCACCTCTCAGTTCATGTGTCATGTTTTCGCTGGATTTTTCCTATTTCAGATTTTATTCATGCACTTTGATAGGTTTTTACACCAATTCTTCATTTCTCTGCTGAAATATGTCAAGTTTTCAGCAAGTAACTCTGGAAATCACCATGTTAGTGCAAAAATATCATTTCTGCGTTAGTCTGTTATGTACCTATCGACACCTTTCGCTGTGACAACTAAAAAAATTTAATTAAATGATGTAAATGATGTTTATAACAAACAGCAAGAACTTGTCTGGAAATGAAGCTTTTTTCTGAATCATATAATTACTTTTTACCCTAAAATGTTTCTAATGCAGCTAAATTAATACTCTGTTGCCTCAGTTGATTATATTTCTTGCTTGGACAGTTTTTTCCCTCCAGACTGAAATATATCTGACTCAATTTTCACTATAATGTTGATTTGAAACTTATGTGCTGTGTTATATTTTTCCCTGCAAACCTAAGAGCGACACAGCAGCTGAGCCCTCAATCAATTACAAAGAAGATTCCCATCATGTTTTTTTTCTGGTAAAAAAAAAAAAGACGGATCCATGCTAATCCCCCTTTTTCATAGCCCCTAGTTCTCCTCTCCATCTGCAGTGAATGTCTGTGTTTAATGAATTACCAGCCATGAAGCCCCTTCTGCTTTCATCAGCCTACTACATTGCCTTGATGTTGAAGTAGTGCTTAATTCGAGGCGCTTACAACATCAAACCTACTGAAAGCCTGAACAGCTACAAAAACAAAAGATCACCTGTGAAGCTAACACGGACAGCAGACATGCTTTTCTGTTTCTGCAGTTGTGTGGGTGTCATTTTATACCTGAGAAGCCTGTTTGCATCATAAAGGGCAGTTTGAGGATTTTTTTTTTTTTTTTTTTTGGTCATGTGAAGCACACAATAACCTCTCAAAACAATATAAACAATGATTAAATAAGATTTTATTTCTGCAGAAATAAAAAAAACATCTTTTTTTTTTAATTAAAACAATTAAGTAAGGTATAATAACTGAGTCAAGCAGCTGACATTAGAGCTGTAATTCTTGGTCAGAGGAGCATCCCTGCCTTCCCAAGGGACACATTGTGAAGTGATGGGAGGCACAAAAGGATGACTACAGGCTTTAATGAGAGAGAAGCTCCTCTCCTGGCCCCATGTTGCTACTCTATTCATCTCCAACCTTTACTGCTCCCTCACTCCCTGCTTTGCTTATTTCTATATATTATAAACCCTGACCAGAATGGCACAAAGGTTCTGCAAATAATGGATATGGGTATATTACCGTACCCTTCCCTTTCTTTAACGATGACCTTTCCAACTCTCTGGCTCCTTTCTGTTTTTTTTTTCTTTTTCCAGGGTGGTCATTCATCCTGCAACTTTCAACTTTTAATCATAATTCGAGCCGTGAATTAAAATCCAAGAAGACATGGCTGCAACTGCAACTCGTCACCATACAGGAGCGCAGAGAGAAACTGCATATGTGATGAACTGCAGAAGCAACAAGCAGCAGCAACATTTCATTTTTCAGCCTTTTTTTAACAATGTAAACTCAATAAACTAAATTCTGAACATCCTCACACTGGTTTGATACATTTTGCATGTAAGTGATGAAAGTTTGCTCTCTAATTGACAACATTATAATTAAACGTGGGAAAATGCTCTGATTACGTATTGCAAATTCATTTACCGTCCATGATGAAGCAGATGATAAAGCAAAGCCTGATATCAGGATATATCAAAACACACATGCAATACGTGCAAAGACACAACCATGACTCCAAAAACACGAGGAGAGCATTTAATTGGAAGGTGGTTCGTGAAAAGATTGATACCACTTGTATGTCAGGAAATAATTTCCACTGGGACTGAAATCCCATTCTCGGATAATCTTACTGCCATTGTTCCGAACTGGTTTTCTTACTGTAAGGATTACCAGCAGAATGACTCTCCTCAAAGCTAAACCAGCACTTGTCTGACTTTATTAAATGAACTCTCTTTTGAGAAGACACCCCCAGAGCTCATGTGAATGATAATTGCTCATACATTATACATAAGAAGTGAAGCTTTTTGCATAGATAACACAAATTATATTCATAGATTAGATTCTGGAAACTTTACAGGCTCTTGGAAGTGGATTTGGTTAAGCCATCTTCCTCTCCTTACAGTCAATCAGTTCTGTTATTTAACCATTTTACTTTTCAGCCTGTTTATTACCACATGAGGTGACAATGCTGATGCTGGGCGGGAGCTCCGAGTGGTTGACGAGACCTTTCGGCCATCTTCTGCGGTACCCTTTAGCACCATCCAGGGAGTTTCCTTTGAGCTTCACTGTCCACAGTTGGAGGACAGGAAGTGCAAACTGCCCCCTTCATCTGGCTAAATGACAATGTGGGCTATTCTCTTTGACACAGGGCAGACTCCAGAAGACATTTTGTTCTCTTGTGGCCAGCCGTTGGCTGTGCTACTTCAAAGAAAGGTGAACAAAGTGAGCACTGGCAGAGAGGAGGGGTGAGGATAGACAGACAGAGTGATGGAGGGATGTGGGCATCAAGTGTGACAAGCCAAAAAAGCAGCAGGTTGCGACTATTTCCTCATAAAGCACAGAGGTTTGTGGCTGCAGGGAGTCAGTGAAGGACAGATGTCAGTGCTGTCACACAGGATGCATTTGGAAAAGCCACACATGCACCAGTAAATATGGAAACCACTGAGGGTTCCAACTCCTCATTACTCTTCCTTTTGCAGTGATTAGTTTTTTACAATCACTGAATGCAAATTGGAATTTGCTGACAGCCAATCCATCACATTTTGGCTGCAATCTGTTGAGCCGCCGGGTGCATGCTTGTAGACATATCACGCTGTCCGTTTGCTCTCAGAATGTCAAATATTCCATACTGCACACATACAGGGCAGACTATCGCTTTTCCATCCTACAGCTATAGTGCTTGCTGCTTATCACCAACATTATTTCTATGAGAAGAAATGAAGAGACTGTGTTACCCTCAGTTGTTGCATTTTGTTCAGAAGGAAACTGATTTTAAAGGAGGACTATCAAAAGAAACAAAAAAATCCACAGTAAACACTGACCACTGCCAGTCAAGATGTCATTACTGTTTTGCAGATTTGCTTCTGACATCTGCCTTGTAAAAATAATTTTGAATTTTCCTCACAAAATATGGGCGGAGCCATTTTCGCACGCAGCGCACAAATGCGCAAACTCGTGCACTCGAGTTGCGACGTCACTCAGGGACAAGAACCCGCAAAGTGCGTCTGTTTGTGTGCTTGTTGGCTTTACTTGCGGTCGTTGCTGTTGTTTTGTGTCTGGTAACAGCAAGTAAACCTGTTTAAGTCCCCAAATTTCACCATTATCAAATTTATGGTTTCCCCACCAGGTGGCGCTTTATGAATGAAAAATCTGATTTTTTGCTAAATCTCTGGAACTATTTATCTCATTGACCTCAAATCAAGTGTAAATAAAAAGTCATGATACCAGAATGCCTCCTATCCTGATGCCATACTGTGCTGGTTCAAAGTTTCCACTCCAGATGGAGCTTTGTGACTGAACCAGGCGGCAATCTCTGGCTGCCGATTGTGACGCCAATAAGGAAGTCGAAATACATAGACTCCCATGTTAAAATGTCCGATTTCACCGCTGAAATAAACACGTTTACAGAGTGGCTCCAAAAACTTTTTTCGGTTTAATAGGTACAATTTTCCGTCATGTAAACTCTGGGTGGGTGAATTTTTTTCTAACGCTTCGCTTTCGATGTTATTTTAATCTTAAATTTAGAGGCGTGTCCTTTTGATTGATGTGTGTTAGAGCGCTATCACTGGTTACAGTTGCGTACTTCCTGCTGGCTCCACCGTGACGGAGCCCTCTCAGCTCTACCTTTTCATCGATTTTGGGATTTTCCGATAATGACGAAACAGCAAGATGGCGACGGTACGACCCGCATATAGGCTTCAAATCTGCTCTTCAGAAACCTATGGGTCACGTGATGGTATCCTCAGTCCAGTATTTATACAGTCAATGGACTGAACATGTGCGTCTTTATATTATTGCATTGTGTCTATTTGAGGATTGGGGAATGGGAGGATTGGGGGCGTTCAGGGATATAACCCTAGCTGTCACTTCCAACAGCCTATGCCTTGTTTCTAAATGGATCTGCTGCGTTGACACTAACACGGACCAGGTAGGCAAAGCTGTCACAGCAGACCTGTGGTAGTTTGTCCATGTTATTGCACCATGTCTTGTTTTATATTAAGAGTCCACATTACAGTATTTTTAGTGCCAGTTATCTGGATATAGCATTCTCTGATCTCGTTGGTTAGCATGTTTTCCTTTCTGGTGTTTCTGCAGCAGAACTCTGTGTCCAAACTAGGAATGGATGGAGAAAACCAAATTTGTGCATTTCAATAGATACAATGGAAAACAAGTTACACTACACTACTACTTATGTTGATTTTGTCAAAGAGCTGAAACCAGGAATTGTTTGGTCTAAAAGAAGTCATGAACAAAATAAGCAGTATGAGATTTATGGTTTAATATATTTAATAATAGAATTAAAAATTAAACAAAGAAAAAAAGAAAAAAGAAAAGAAAGAAGGACGGGATAATAGTTTGGTCATGTTAATGATCAACCTTAATTAATGCTGAGTGCTGCGGGGTGAAGGCAGCTTTGACCTCCAGATTCAAAATGTTCACTTCTTCCTTTAGTTGTGTAAAAATGGAAAACAATTAGATCAACATAGAGCACTAAAAATTTAAATAATATTTACTGGGAATTCGGCCCAACTCATTTCCTTGTGTAACTCCCGCAGTACGGTTCACCGGGTTCATAATGTTTTGCAGTCTGGAGGGGTGGATGCAGCCTTACTACTTCTCTCTCTCACCAAATCCTTCCTCACAACTCAATACAAAATAGTGTGATTAATTAGTATGGCCAGCAGCTAGAAAGCCTCTAAATAAGTTGTCATTGCTGGTTCCCAATTTGCCTTTTCTTTCACATCACACTTCCACATTACTCCCTACCACCTTGCAGTCAGTGTCTACATATATTCCCATCCAAACTGAATTGATTATACTCCACTGAGTATTTATGGAATTGATAATACCACAGACTCATAGTGGGATTGAAGTAGAACTGAATTACAGTAGTAATAAAGCTGAACTCCTTTCAATAGTCTGATCAGCGTCTGTCTTCACAGAGAAATGCTGCTCATGTCATCTAACAGTTATGGAACAGAGAGCTGGAAATTGTTGTCATAATTCCTAAAAGCCATTTCAACCTGAAGGTAGTAAAATGCAGCAGGAAGCCCCCCCTGCTGGATCTGTGGGAAACTATTCCAGTTTCACAGATCAATCAGATCAATGTTACATTGTGTCTGCTCATCCATTAACCATCATGTTCTATATCACCGCATGTCTCATTCGGGTCCATTTTGCATGTGTGTCTTCCAAATACTTCTTATTCAAAACACGCTTCCTGAAATGCATTTTGTAATGAATTTATTTTCTGCTTCAAGCAAACGAGCTCAAAGCTAATTCTGAAAAAAAATCTTCTGACTGCTGCACAAACAAATGAATTCATTTTCTGTCACCAGCTGCATGAAGACAAATCTGTGTTTGATGACATGGTTAGGCATAGACAGACACGGCTGGACAGATATCTATTATAGTTCAACAGACTTTTACTGCATGAAGAAGCATGTCTGGGGATGAAAAGGTGATAATAATACAGTAAGGGATGTAATATCATCCCACTAAAACTCACAAAGATAAGAAAGTTTTGTTGTGCATAAGATGTAACTTATTAAATATATATATCCCTTAAATAAATGTTTTTTTTATTATTATTATATTATTATTATATTTTACATTATTATCAAACTAACCTGGGTGTGGTCGGGTGGTGCCTGCATGGTACTGGTTGGGCTGGTTCATGGTTTGAATATTATTTCCTCACATCAATGTCAAGACCAGATGTGTAATATCTTTATTATTTTTCCTTTTATTAGTATTTCTATGTCTACGTTCAGTTAAACGACAGAATAAACGAGTTTTGGGGAAAATGGGGGAAAATGGTGTGTGTGGGGGGTACTTGCACTCTTTTGGTGTGTGTGTCTAAGTGTGAAAGGGATTGTAGTATATTTCTAAAAGCCTTGTTTCATTTTAATATGCATTTTTTTAACTATGTGAATTACTTTGTGTTTTGCAATGTTTATAAACACAAAAAATGTTAATACATTGACGTATTTGTATGTAGCATCAATTTTAAATGCTGTGATGCTAAACAGTGACAGACTAACAAGAAAAAAAGACATTTTAGATACAAATCGAGAACAACATCAGACACAAACTAATTTCATCCTGTTGCAGCATATTGCTGGGAAAATGTGAAATACATGGATATGACATCTAGAAAAAGGACATAACAGCCCAAAATTTATGGCTCTAGTGTTTAAAATAAGTGTCAATAAAGGTGAGTTAAAAACAAAGCTGCTTCTGGTTTTCACTGTAAACTGTTTTTATTTAATGCAGAGTTGTCATCATGTGGAACCTGAACCAAAGTTTTGTCTGCACATTATTTTATTGTAACATCTGAAGGGAAAACATGTTAATCTGCACTTTGAGTTGGATAAAGGAACAATCCAACTTTGTCTAACATTTCATGCTTATATTTCAGTAATAATTAAAGTGAGTGTAACAATTAGATGATGCAGTATGTATAAGAATATTTAGTTTGATGCAAGAACATCTCATTCTGTGAACTATCCTTCCCTTTATTGTCACTTGCTCCAACCTCTGGTGGGGGGAACAGCTGCCGGAGAATGAGCATTTCCGAATAGAAAAAGAAATAGAAATAATGTACGGGACGAATAACTATACTAATGAATGCTACCAGGAAATCAGAAAGGTGTTTCACTAAAGTGTCATAGTATTAATTGAAAGTAACTATTAATTACTATTGTGTGATTTGTTCCTCTGTAACACATTTTGAATTACGTTAAAATGTGTGAGCATGACGTCTACTCTGATGTCGAAACTTGCAAGTTTTATTTCCCTTCTGCCATTTCAGGAAATATTACTTTGTTGGAAACTGTTGCTATCTCTGTAAGCTGACTGTTTGGGATTTATATGCTGATGTTACACTGATCTTAAAGCTTTACTGGGGTTATCGCTGCTCACAAGAAGCTTGAACAAGCTTATAAATACTTTTGTATTATCATGTTCAGCAGGACCCAAAGATACTGGACACATTTTTCCATCTTGCGTGTGTAGTTTGCTAAAGATGTCCAAACAAAGTTTTGCAAAGAGCCTCGGTCCATTTTTATATTCATCTGGTGGATTCAGTCTAAACTTGGGGTCCAAAGATTTCTGCACACGAGTGAAAACTGACAAAGTTCTTTGCATCATGTGCTGGTTGACTGTTTAGCTGAACATTGATCCTTATGGCATCATATTGATTATTGGTTGAGTAGATATTTTGGCCAAAGAGCATCAGCATCTTCACCTCAAAATGACCTCAGGAGCTCTGTAACCATCAGTCTGAATACTGTCTGTCTTTCCAGCAAGTTTTCGCGCCATGACAGCCAAAACCAAACCTGTCAGCTTTAGTTTGTATGGCTCAGACAGGAGCTTGACATGTTTTAGAAGGTCTGGCTTTAGGTCACCATGAACCAAAAGGATGTTTTTTAGTCCATTTAAAGCCACAAGTACCTGCTGGGTAATCACCCTGATAGCTGTTTACAGGTTAAAACTGCTCATATCCAGCTGTTCAAAAGCAAGACAGATGTTTTCCTTTATACTTTAACCTTTCTGTAAACCTCTGCAAGTTGTTTTTGTCTGGATCAAGCTGTCTCCATTTATTTTTAAGATTTGTAGCTCTCTGTTGCCTTCCCCTGAAAGGACGTTTTCTGAAAATTGACAATTTTCTCAGTTGTGTCTAGTTTTGTGCATTGGGAAACTTTTCCATAAGCCTCTCACCAATAAAGTCCTCAGCATGGTACATACTCCATTTTCCATCCAATACAACTTGTTTCTTGATGCCGAAACATTTTGGGACGGACAAACAGACTTTACAACCAGCCATGTAAAGCATTGGTAAAACCAGAAACCAAACACCCCAACATGTTTGCTTCTAGTCTGTTGAAACAATGTTGAAACAAGCAATCTGGATGAGCACCATTTAGAGGGAGAGTCTCTCGGAAGCAAGCGTGTGCAGATGTTTAACAATCTGCGAAAACAGAGTAACTTTTGGATCAAATTACAGAAAACTGTCATAACTTTATGTATTAAATCATTTAAAGAACATAATTATTGAGCCTCGGGCCTCGGTTGCAAACCAAGATCTTGTGAGCATTTGGATGTAGTGGTTTCACTGGGATTGAGCTGCTGCTTCTGCCATGTATCCACGTGGTGGCAGAAGCATCAGGACACAGACATCATGTTTCTGCCTGTTGATGTTGCTTTTTGCTTTCTATTTCCTCTAACTCTGATGCTGAAATCTGGAGATTTAGCTTCACATTATAGCAACAACTAACTGAATACAAAACGAAATCAGGAAATTAATCACTTTCTTGGTTTGTTTTTTAACACTTAATGCGCTTAACCTAGTCTATAACACATTTATTGAGCATAAGTTGAAGGAAAATCACTTTACATTGGTATTTAATGCTTAAAGAAACAGAAATGTCTTTAGCTTTATGCGTTTTATGCTGCGACTCGTTTGCTAAACAGCAGAGGGCGGAATGAATGTCCACAAGCTTTAGTTTGGAGATAAGGAGGAAGATGGGGGAGGTAAAATGACAAAGGGGTGTGTTTGTGGTTCTGTCTGGGTGTACTGGTGAGTATGGGGTCTGAGGACTTCGGTACTGGGAGCTGCTGCTGACTGACACGCGGCGAGGAGCAGAATACAGTCAGGTAGGCTGTGTTTACCAGTAAGGCGTGACTTAGAGATTTAAAGTTGATGTCTTTTTAACTGTGTTGTCTGGGGATCTGTAAAGTGTTCCAGGTGGTCTAAACCTGTTTTATTAAAGCTGTAACATAGTACGGCATCAAAGTAAATGAAGTAGAGGAGTATTTTGCGATCTTGCGCGCGCGTAGCTTCGCTTTTGCTCGAGTCACGTCGCACATTTGCTTCTGTGAAAATCCTCAGATGTGCCAAACTACTCCCGCTTCTTTTTCTTTTATTATTTCTTTCCAGCCAAACATTTCTAACAAAAGCAAGCCGTTTTAACTAGCTTATAAACTAGACTGAGTTGTTCTTTAATGTTTTTGTTAACACACTTTCAAAACAGACTGCATACTTCACGGACTGTTAACTCCTTATCTCTTTTTTCTTTGAAACACACACACATTTTTGGGATTTTTGATCCAAGTTTAAGTTGGACAGAGCAAAATGATAAAGGAAAAATGCTTTGACTGAGGTTATAAGTCTCCATCCATCCATAAGGAAATGACATAGTTATGCCTTTTTTTTTACCTAAGAAATGTCTTTCATTATTATTATTATTATTATTATTATTATTATTATTATTATTATTTCTTCTCAGAATATTATTAATCTAAAATAACCAAACTACTGTGAAACTGACCAAGTAAGACCAAGGATGACGTAAAAGCCACTGCTGTACAGGAAACCAGTTTACTGTGTCCATCTTGTAGCACAATACATGACTATATCTACACAATGATTTTATCCCAAAATATTTCATTTTTACTTCAGCTGTGTATGAAAACAACATACTTTGATATTCAAGACTAAGATATGACCAAAGCCTCTTCTTGTGTGCATGAAGTTGAGCTAACTTCCTTTAAAATATGTGGCAAGCAGCAGCTTTTAGAGCAGAAACGATGCAGGTCCATTCAGGTGCACCCGGTGTGTGTGAATGGATGTAAGAGGGTGTGTTGTGTGTATTTCGGACAATTACAGGTTCTGACCAGTAACAGCGGGCAATAAAGCACCTACAATAATGGGAAGTCATAAAAACCTACATGTTTAAATTTGTGTTCAGGTCCATGTACGTAATATGCATAAAGTTACTATAATCATGTAAATTTCACATAAATACCTACAAATTAAATGTCAAATCTTTGTCGAGTCCATTTAAGTGTGCAGGACATTTTAGTGATCTGTTTTATTTACATTCTGAGGCTTTTCTATACACACAGGAATAACGTACAACACCAACCTCTTTGCCCTCCAGATTCGCTGTTTCTGTCGCGAGTTGGTGAAGTGTTGTGAAGATGCAGCGCGTCAGCAGCAGGCTGCTTGAACAGCTGGGGGAAAGATGGGCAACTCTGTTGAACCGTCTTCGTGAAGACCCAAAGGTAACCCAAAATGTTGCATCTGCATTGTGTGTGAGCTCACTTTTCCTTTACTTTTCATGTCTCTTCAACAGGTTGCCCAGGTGATGAGCACAGGGATCGGTCAGTACCTCCGCAGCCACCCCTTCCTCGCTCTCACGTTGCTGCTCTTCAGTGCGATGGCTGCACTGCCGGTTGGAGTTTTCCTCACTTTTGCTATTGTGACCTTTGTTGCATCAGCAGTAGGTTTTGTTTTCTTCGAAGGTAAGCATGCGTGAGCACGACTGGACCTCATGGTTCTGATGTATTCCTCCTTTACGACCACTTATCGCTTATTTCTCTGGTTTTTTTTTTTTAGTGGTGCTGTTGTTTGTTGGAGGTTTGGCTCTGCTGTCCGTGCTTGGTGGCATCGCCTTCTTCTCCGTCCTGGCTTCAGTCGTCATTAACGCATTCTTCATCACTATCCCAAGCATATTCAGGCAAAATTATCTCCATGTGACAAAGGTTTTTGTACAGTTTTGCTTATAAATGTAATTTTAATAAGGATCAGGAGCTTTTATTGCAAATGGATTCTTTGTCTGATCCTTTCTGTGATTGCAGAGAGGAGTAAACCAGGAGAAGGCGGGTGAAGGGGAATCTGCAGGGCTAAAGGAGAAGTGAGAGACTGTTCTGTCCTCTAACCGAGCTGTGAGTCAGCTGGGTGGTCGGGATCCAAACATCTGATCTGTTGGTGCTGCATGGAGTCGGGTGACTTGTGTGGTAGCAGATTAGCTACGCATTAATATGGTTGCTGTATGTCTAAACCTTTTAATGTTTTATTTCAACATGAGCTTAAGTTTAACATTTATTTTAATGCGTATGAGTTGCTTTGAGCTACTAAAACACTGGCTTGTTGTCATTTGTCTTCATCACCAACCGGTTAGTTTTAACTATGAGCTGCCATGTCAGCCAAACTGTCCATCAACTTACCAGTTTGTCTGCTTTTTATCCAAAAAAAGTTTCATTAATTGTAATATTTTCATTTTTACTGAGTTACATTGTCATTTGTTGTCATTTATTGTGTACAAAATATTCAAAGAGCTACGAACCTCCTTGAAAAACACATTTCCTCAGTATAGTTTCAATGTATTTATCTTAGAATAAACAGATTTGACTGAATTTTTGTCTGTTTTTACTTCACTGAACATTAAATTTGCTTTAAAATGTAAAGAAACATACCTAATATATGTGCATCGTACTGAGTATTAACACACAGGTTGGCCTTCGTATCAACAAAGATATCTTATTCCTGTTTTAAAAAGACCAACATTACATCTTTGTGAGGCTAATAAATGAACTGCACTGGTTTTAATGGTTAGTAGTTTTACTAGAAACATTTCTACCACAACAAAAGTATCTAAATGTAATTCAGTTGCTGCTAATCAAAGCATTCAGCCATGAACTTTCCTAGAACCTTGAGAAATCTGGGTGTTTTCTGCGTGGGAGGCTGTTGTCCTTCGTCTGCTTTAGTCTTTACTACAGTCTGATGCTTCTCTTCACCATGGCTCATGTTCTCCTTCAGGCCGACCTGCATCTGATTAACACATGCACGGAGATTAGCTGAGCCTCTTTTTGAAATGTTTGGCAAGTAAATGATCAATAGAGTCATAGTAAATGTAAACAAAGTGACTTGTTTAATTGTAATTATGAATATTATTTTGATCAACACTGTATACAGGGAGAACTAAGGTTATTTTATGTTTTGTAACCTGATTCTTGTGAAATAAAATCCCCAAAAATACTTTGTGTCGTGAATAAACGCATAGTACACTATATATTTAAAAACTAATAATGTTTAGAAAGTTTACTAGATTTTCACTGAAACTGTTTCATTGATTAGATCAGTGACTGTGTTCTACTTGAACAAAGAGGTTAAAAATGTAAATATCAGCTCAAAACTACATTAAAATACAGTATTTCATGGCTTTGGGTGTAAATGTGAAGAATAATCAAATACACAGACTTAACTGTGTATGTTGTCCTGATGCTGCACGTTGTTGCTGGGAACTCATGAGGACTTTTATCCATAAATGACATGTCTTCATGATGGAGAAAGTTATGTTAAACTTCATATATTAACTGTGATGTTTGCTGTCACTGAGTTGTACATTTCTACTAATAACTCTTTGATTTTCTGTTACATGTATTGGGAAACATACGTTTCGCTTTTTAGAATTAGTGAGTTTATTGCAAACTTTGCTGTTCCATTAAACTCAGTGACTTTTCTGCTTTTAGTGGTTTTTCCAGTTTCACTTGTGTTGACGGTCAGGAGACAACGTCCCATCGCTTTGCTTTAAGCTCTTTGGTTTGCTTTCACAGAATGTTTTGAATCATTATTTCTGTGGCTTTTAAAGCACAGTCCAGCCATTTTTGCAGTAATTGGGGGAAACAAAGCAGAAAATCTTAATTAAAAATCTGAACTTCGATTCTGTTGCATAAGTAAACGACAGTGATTTGCTTCATTTCGCAACCTTACACTTCCATAACACACACACAGCGGGGGTTTTTTATTGTAACCTAATTCTACTTTTGCCATTATTGGTACAAGTTTGCAGCTTTGTGTAGCCAAAAAGCTTAATAAGTGTTGGCAGTTTGTAGTTTATCTGTTACTACTTGTTTGTTTCATGATTGAGAAAACTATTAAATAAAGATTAACTTGTATAAAAACCACGTGTATACGTTGTCTCTGCATTATTGTAAGAAAATGCAACAAAACTGCTGGTTGGTTCTCATAAAATCATTTAATGGAGGTGAAATCATGCAAATAAAAAAAGGAAAAATATCAAAGAAAAATGAAATAATCTTTTAAGAATGACTAAAAAAAATTGACAAAAGGCTTCGGAACTGAGCAGAAATGCACCTGCTGAACACCATCACACCTACTCAGTTACTCAGCACCAAAATAACACGAGATGAGACGTGTTCAGATGCTCACTGGACTCAATGACAAGTCATCGCTGGAAGATGTTCATGAGTTTGTTACCGAGGTGCAATAACAGCCAAAACATCCGCATCCAAAATGTGAGAAAGTTTTCATTCAATATTTTTTTTTTCTAAAACACAGAGCAGAAACCAAACTGAACAGATTGAAATCCAAACAAGACGAGCACCATTTGAAAATACTGATGCAACAACATGACTGTTGGCATTTTAATAATTTAATTCATCAAAAATTATGATCTATTTGACACTCTTTTTTTAAAAAAAAAGTTTATATTTGAAAACAAAAGTAATTGTTAAAATGATAAGCTGTGTTTGTAAGAAAGGAACATTAGTGGGCTGGTGTGACGTTGGCATCTAAGTGTTTGTCCGAGTACATATATATCTACCTGGACGAAGGAAAAGAAAATATTGTGACAAAGTGTATATACTTCTCATCAGGCACACAGATACATTACTGATTATCTCACTCTTTAATAAGACTGTACATTTTGTGCATTTCTATGCCAAGTCAAACAAGGTACTCCTCAGACCTGACCCCATTTGTAACACAAAAAAATACAAAACATGTTAAAAAAAAAAAAAACATTCTCCTACTGTGAACATAAATGACAAAAAGGTTAAGGCAAGATGCTGAACAGAAATCCAGCCGATGATCTGGGATGCTCTTTGTTCAGCTCTGGTGTTTGTTGGCATTTACCAGTTTCATCAGCAATCATCAAGAAGACTAGTGTTTTCACCCCCCTCGGAAGTTGGCTCTGCGTCTCAGGCATCCGCTGCTTTAGGTCACAAGATTCCACAAATGTATCTCTGCACCCCCCTGAGTCCGCTGGGAGTCGCCGTCTCCATCCGTCTGCCGTTACGCCGGCAGGCTCAGCTTCTTTCCTTTCAGCACTGCAGGATCAGAAGTAGAGACGGTGATGAGAAACCATCACTTAGCAAAGAAAACGCGTTTAAAAGGCTCAAAACCTGAGCAGAAGCAGCCAGCTGTAAACACGGTAATCGGAGGTGATCTAAAGGTACCATCTGCGTTTCTTAGAAACCCACAAGTTACTTCACAGATGCAGTATTTCCCATTTCATACTGCGTGCTATGTGGGTCGCTGCAGCTTCTCTGTGGTGCGTTTATGCAGCATGTCATCAATGAGTGAAATGGTCTTGAACTAGCCTCTGTCTATTTCTTCTAAATACCACTTAAAACTTCAAATTTGCTGTTTCTTAGCACAATATTTTCCTTTATATCTTCCGGGGATTGCAAACCCACCAAGTTACTCTGGAGGGATGACACCATGAGGACGAAATTTTGTCTTAAAAGGCCGTAACTTTAGAAAATAGTGACTTCATTCAGAAAATGTAGATTTGCTGAAACCTCTGATCATCTAAGGCTGAACTTTAAAAAGGTTTTCCAAGAAAAACATCTGATTACTAATCTCCTCCATCAAAGTTACTCTCCGTAAGAGATGGTTAGAGGGCCCGCATGGGCAGAACCAATGACTAGGACACGCTAGTCTTAAGTTTACAGTTTATAGGCATGTGAATGTCACACAAAGAGAAAGTAATCGTACAGTATTTCTGTCAAAGCTTTAATAAAATTCTAACAAACGTACATTTAAGATCAAAGTTTCTATGTATTAAACATCTTTACTGACCTATTTCATCTCTGCATTTATAACAAAGATACATAAATGTGCTTTTCTTCTGGTTATTTCTTTTAATTTAAGAGATATTTCAGTCATTATTGAATGAGTTATTGAATGGTACCAGCAGAAAACCCACCTTTGGTGACATAAAGGTAGAAGAAGTCACAGTAGAGGACAGTCTGAACCACTCCGGCCACAATGGCGATCAGGTCAAAAAAGCCCTCAAAGTAGTAACGCCAGATCCAGTTGAAGAGATAGAGGGCCCGATACATGCCCAGGCAGAACAGATAGTGGGTGGTGATCGTCTCAGCCTCGCCCGTCTTGCTGATCATAAAGAGCTGCGGCAGGATCGCCACCGACTCCAGGTAGATGGAGAATGTCCACAGGATCTAAACATAAAGGTTCCCTTTAGATGTGCATACTCGTATTAGGTAATGCACTTTTTACCCACAGCACAGGAAGCTTAACTCACCTCTAGGATGGAGAAGTCGTGATTGATGAGAACAGCAAGGCCGCCAACGGGAACAAGCAGGAACTCCACCCTGAAGCTATCGTGGTTGCCGTCGTAAGTGGCTCTGAACTTCATGTAGATCAGGTAGACTGTCGCATACGAACAGCCAATGTAGATCACCTGGGTGAAAAAGGAAGGTATCGACTCATCAGAGATAGTACTAAAGTAAAACTCGAGGTTATTGCCCAAGTCGTGTGTCTTACCTTCATGCATGTGTTATACAGCGAGATGAAGGAGGTGAGCAGATCCAAGTAGCGAGCAGTGAACACAATAGCAAACAAAATTTGGCTTTTTCCAGAGATACCTTTAACAAAAAAAGATCAGATGTGCAGTTTAGGCTGCAGCGTGCCAACAACATCTGTAACTGCAGAGCTGAATAGTCCATGAGACGATTTTCTTGTTGTCATAGTGACATCTACTGGAAATGGTATGAATTTGAGTTCATGTTGAGTCCAACATGCATTAACAGCATCCATTTATACTGAAACAGAGGCTAACCAAGCAGGAACGAGGGAACAAATGTGTCTTAATGAACCTGCAATGAACAAACATGATTCCTCTAAATTTGTTTGAGTTTCTGACCTCAAAGTATGTTTAATTATTTAAATTTAAGTCACTTTAATCAAGGAAAGGTAGAGCAAGTATGAAACTCCTAATGATATCAGAAAGTTTTCCACAGGAGAGACCTTGCTGCCTTTTGGAGGTTTTTATGATGAAATGTAGCCATGAGTGTTAAAAATGGTAAAGAGTTCTGCATGCAAACCTGCTGCGTTTTGAAAGGATATCTCAATACTACTGCTTAGACAACTGTGTGTACATGTATCTATTATTATGCACTCGCTTCAATTTACAGTAAACAACCATCTTTAAGAAAAAGTAAGCCTCCTTAAAGTGCAGGAACTTTTAGCAGGTTAGCTACTTCCGTAGCTTCTTCCAGAACGCCACGTCAGACGCCAGACCAAAAATATCGAGCCCCAAACCCGGTGTTAAAAGAGCAGGATGTATTGACGTATTGATGTGTACAGCTGGGAAAAGCACCCAGTTCAACGATGGGCCACTATGGGAAACACGCCACACACGTTTATGATATGATCGTTGCTGCTGACTGCATTCATTCAGACTTTAACTTACAGCTACATACCTCAGGCTTGCAACCATCACACATAGCCAGCGACATGCTTTGTTTGGACATGTCTTAATATCTTATTTTTGATTTTCACTAAACATGGAAGTAGTCTGATAACGAATAGATACAAAGTAATAGAAATAGTAGCCCGTTGCTAGCAGTAGTTAGCTAAATGACTCACTTTAGCCATTAGCCAGTGTCAAATGAATGAGTAATATCATTAGCATTTTTAGCTAGTCACTATAGATGCAGTTATAACCGAAATCTTAGCAACAAACAAAAGGAAGGGTTAACGAGTGACACTAGCAAAAGAAAATGAAAGCATAACATTTTAAAAAATTTAAGCTAGGGTTTACCTGCACACGACCTGCTTTTCCATATTTTGAGAAGCAGGATGATGATGGCACCCAGATGAGAGAGGTCTCCTGTAAGTCTGAAGATATTCATTGCAGCAGGATAAATGGGCAGAAAACGCAGGAAAGATGACGTAAATATCACCTTTAAATCTGAAACAAACAGTGTAAACTTTCTGCTGCGCCCTGAAGCTTTTCCTTGTAACTTTGGGGTACACCGGTCTACGGGATCCACAGGCTTGAAAATATGGCGAGGATGCAGGTCGACGTGGAAGGGGGCGTGGAAGAGCACAAAGCAGGATGTTGATTGGTCCAAAAAGTGAGTGACAGCACCAAAGGATTCGCCTACAAAGAGTTAAATTGGGCTGTGGAGGGAAACTCCTGGAATCCTGGTTCATGATTTTATTACCCCAAAATAAAATGTATAGGATATAGAATTGAGAGGATAAACATTTTTAGTTAAAGATGGCTTGTAGTTGGGAATAATTTAATTATTTGGATTTTCACATTTTGAGGGCTGTTAAAACACTCAACTTAAAGCCAAACTCTGGATTGAAAGTGTCAGTTTGTATAACAAACTACAACAAAAGTACTAAAAGTTTAAAACTGTCACTGCAGAAATAGGCATGGGACGTTTCTACCACTATTTTACTTTATATTATTTGTTAGGTTTGCCGTGTAAATAATCATGAAGTCAGGCATGTAAAAAACAACAAATTAGATCAGAAATCAGACCAAACACCATATTATTTTATACTACATTATAAAACAGTCAGTTTGAGTAAAAATATTGAGGACCTGACTAAAAAATGTTCCTATACCTCAATGTATCACTGAAATGCAAGAACACAACATATTTCCCAAAAGATTTTTCATCTCAGAAAGCGTTGACATGCTCCAGCCCATCTCATCAGTCTCGGAGGTCACCTCATCCCGACCACATAAACCGTCTGCCTCTTGAAAAATAACAGCTCTCATGATTCAAAAGCAAACATTTAAACTTTGTTTCTGAATCAGGGTTGTTGATATTCAGGTCCCTTCCTTCCAACATGACCTCTGACCTCTGTTTTGAAGCAGTAATGTTGTTTTTAGTGTTTGTGTCTTAAATGTGACAGCTGTGTTGGAGCAGTGTTTAATTTCTGCCTCCAAGTGTTCACTTTTTAGATAGTGTGACATGAGTGATAAGCATGTGTAAGTGAGTGAAAATGTGTCATTTCTTTTAAATAAAAGAAGACATATTTCATTAAAGATAACTGCTTGTATAAGGGATTTATTTATAAATTGTCTAAAATTAGTTCCCTCGTTAGCAGATTTGAGTTGCACATTTTCATTATATTTCTGCTTAACTAAGCAGGACATTATCTTCTTATCTTGTAAAGATGTCACATTATTTCTGTTTTGTATTTTTTGCACATTTCTAACCACAAGGCCGTCTTCCTACATTGCACCATCGCCAGTGTGCAAAACAGACTTTCTGTTTGTTCTTGCATTATCACAAACCTTTTCAACATTATGTAATAAATTTCCCGTTGATCTTTTATTTACGCTGACAGTTAGACTTTTCCTTATTAAAAGTGTAAAATCAAAAGTAATAGTAATAGTAAAAGCTGTTTACCAAATATGGAGAAAGAGGGTCTGCTTCCCCTTTAAGGACCTACCACCGGGGCTTCTGCTTAGTCAAACACAAACTAAATGGAAGGAAAATCATTAATTAATTTTTAGATAACTAAAGCATGTTTGGATTTTTTTCTTTTTACTTTTTCTTTGTGGGCAGATTGCAATCCTGTAGCAGGAGAGATGACCATATAGTGGAGAAACCCAAGAATAAATGCTCATTTTTTGCATCATATAATGTAAATGCAGCAATTAACCTAATTAAAATGTATAAGATACTTGGTAAGATGAGGGACAAAGTGTAGACCTGTTGCAGGTGACCCAACTATCAGTGAAGGAACATGGGAATATATATATATATACATATATACATATACATATATATACATATACATATATATATATACATATATA
>JBAMHX010000023.1:12416552-12429036 GCA_037177515.1 Pseudomugil tenellus | reverse complement strand
CGGGTTCTGCCGGAGGTTTTGCCTCCCTGTTACAAGGGAGTTTTCCTTCCCACTGTCGCCCTATGCTTGCTCAGGATCGGAGATTGCATCTAATCTTGATCAAAGTCAAGATTCGATGGTATCTTGCAGTTTCCCTATATAAGGCTATTTTTTGAATTGGCCGATCTCTGTGAAGCACCTTGAGACAACATTGTCGTGAAATGGCGCAATACTAATAAAGTTGAATTGAATTGAATTAATCTGACCTCTTGCATGACTCATGATCTATCTACCAGTAAATCAAACACAAGCATCGCTGATCCTTTCTGATCTGAACTATATTCGAGCACACCTTCAGCACAGAGATTTCTTGCAAATCAACATATGTTAGCATTAGCATTAACAACTTTGGCTTTCTTGGCATGTGGACAGGATTAAAATCTGTGTAAGAGGAAGAAAGTCCCCTGCGTGTCACAGGTTGTCTTAACACAAGAGCCATAAAGATGCCATGAAAGCAGCCACTTCCTGCAAAGTTCACCGTAAACTTCCTGTTCTGACCCACAGCACTTCATGTTTTATTCACAGGACAATCATTGATCCCCCAGCCAGCCAGCAGCTGCCTGACAGACTGAACTCCGAAATGCAGGCGCACAACGCTCAGCTTTGGTTTCTGCTTCATCACACATTCATGAGGTTCCTACCAGGTTGCCAAGAAGGCTCCTTAAGAGACACCGTAAAGTCTTACTGGGATGATAACCAGTCTGCTGCAATTTTATCATCTTAGATTGAAGCAACCATTGTGTCCTATCAGGACGATCGAAGTGAAAGCTTCGATGTCTGTCTATATTTATCATTTCTTGGTTTTTTGTTTTGTGCACAACAAAGAAAAGCCTCATGAGAAAACATACACCCTAAAGGAAACATGTACGTCACTGCTGTGGGGGAGACTCACAAAAAGACTAAATCAGCAGGCAGTAAGTAATCTAGTCCCCAAGACACATTCTTTACAGCTGCATCTTCACATCTTCCGGACTTATCGCGTCTGTCCTGGTTCAGTGCAGTTATCCATTCAGTTTTTGGATGCAGTGGATGCATATCTGAGCGCTAATCCGAGATAGATTGTTTTGTTTGCCAAGGCTAATAGAGCAGACATCATCTTCTTCTTATCGGAAACAACGACGTGAGGCTGGAACGACAGGCATCTCTCTGTTTCAGCCATGACTTATTTTCTCATCTTCTAGAATACATGATGCTATGAGAGGAAAATGAAGTATCGGAGAGCCAAAGAGAAACATAATTACCTCACTTCTGGTGAAAAGAAGAGGCAATGTCATCACCGGTCTCAGGATCACATGCAGGTATTCCACCAGGATGGCTGGAAGCAGGACGGACACAGTTAGCAGGAAGTCACCAGGTTTTTATGAGAAAAAGAATTTATTAAAAAAGGGGGGGAAAAGTTAAAAGCTACCTGCTGAATAGACGAGTGAAACGGGCAGATTTATCTGTGGTCTCATGTAGCCCAGTTTTTCAAACTGCAAGAAAGGGGGACCACAAAAAAAAAAAAATGAAACAGGAAGTGAATCTCTGATTTTAGAGCTAACTGCTTCTCAAACACACATTCGTGATCATATTTTCAGTGAATAAACTTTAATAGCAACAAGAAATTTTTCTCATTTCGCAAAGAAAACCACCACAATGCAGTTTTCTTTTGGGCCGTGATGCTCCACTGTGTGCCTCAGTGGAGCAGGACATCTGTGTTTTTAGCTTTTCTACAATTAAAATATGGACAAACTCCACACATTTAAACTTACCAAAGGTGTCAGCCACTCGAACAGATTGACCGCAACTCCATCGTTTATGAAATAGACCTGCCCATTCTGTAAAAGAACAACCACTCAGTATGATGTTAAACAAACAAGCGCAGACTGAAGCGTGATGGCGTCTTCAATCTGACTCACAGCAACGCAGCCCCTCTTCGGTGTGAGAGCCTCAGCTGCCAGCTTGTGGGCCATGACCAGGTTGTCTACATGTACCCAGTTCATCCGGGCTTCTGGATCACCAAACCTGAAGCTGAACAGGCGACGCTCCACATTCATCTGAGCAACGATAATAAACTTATTAGTGCTTTTTTTTTTGTTACGTGCTCCTCAAAAGCCTTTAACTCCTTGTTTCTGTTATCAGGGCTGTAAGAAAATATCGATATATTGCGATATTTTTTACAGATGATATATCGATATGCAGAAGAACTGTATCAAACTTTTTACGAGCAAATTTTTACTCATGAGAGACATTTAATTTTTTTATTCATCTTGTACACAGAGTGTTTTTTTTTTAAGAAAAAAACTCATTCTTATTCAGTAAGTTGGGCATTTACTACACTGCAAAACTAAAATCTAAGTAAGATTAAACATTTCAAATCAAGGACACGTATGCATATTTTTTTAAAAAGTAAGATAATTATTCTTACTTAATAGGTTTTTTCAAGATTTTTTTTATTTGTTTTAGGAATTTTATACAAGGTTAATATTCTATGAAATAAGATAAATTATATGCCAACAGAACAAGAAAATGTATCTTATTTCAAGGAAAATTAACCTTTTTTTTGTTTTTTCTTCTTTTTTAAAGCCAGTTTTTGTAGTTCAGGCTGTGAGTTTTTACAGTATTAAATTCTAGTAAAGAAAAATGGCAATTTATTGCCTTGTTTATAGCATCACAATATATCGCAATCTATTGTAATGCTTTCCCTGTACATTAATACACATCGTATTGACAGATTCTTGCTAGTACACACAAATATGATCAAAAACCATTTGGAAAAATGTAAATGTCTATTACAATTATGAAATGGAGGTTTCAGGAGTAAATAAAACCCTAATTTTGACTAAATTAAAGAAAATCAACCTTTAAGTCAACCTTCCGGCTTTATCTGTGTACATAAACTGGAAGGAGCGGCTGAGAGATGCTGCTCTTAATAAGCAACAAATAATGAAAAAGCAGCCTTCTTGGTAAACACTACAAAAACTAAAATCTAAGTAAGATTAAAAATCTCAAATCAAGGACAGATATGCTAATTTTTTTAAAAGATAATTATTCTTACTTAGTAGTTTTTTAAGATTTTTTTTTACTTGTTTTAGGAATTCTTGACAGGTTAATGTTCCTAGAAATAAGATAAATTATCTGCCAACAGAACAAGAAATTTGATCTTATTTCAAAGAAAATTAACCTAATTTTTGTAGTTTTTTTCTCGTTTTTTTAAAGCCAGTTTTTGTAGTGAAACTAGTGCATATCCGAATAAATTCAGCCCTTCACCAGATGGCAGTGCCTGCTCCCTCGCAGAGGAAAAACTGGAAGGAGAGGCTGCTGTAACTGGATGCCAGGAGAACGTCATTAATAATGCAGCTCTTCAGGCAGGAGCACATTCTGCCAGGGAGGCATCACACTCTGCAAGACGTGCATTTTCCCACTACTGGTGCAAAAAAAACAAGTTTTATTGTTCTCATAAGATGCTCACCATTACTCTGTGAAGATGTCTCCTTTCCTCCGGTCCGTAGATACCACAAGGCCGCAGGACGCAGGTCTGCAGCACACCCCCACCTGTATGAATAAAAGCTTTTTTTAGAGGAGATGCAAGCAGATGTTGGCAGAGCTTCCTCACTACAGTCCTCCATTTTAAAAGTTTTTCTACGTTTCTCCATGCATGTAGATACTAACGCACCTTCATGACACATCAGTGGTAACATAAAGGTTCCTCTACATACATTTTATTGTGTATGTAATCTAAATGACCTATAAGTAAAGTATTACTTTGCATTTCAGAAGTAATCTAGTAATCTGCTTCAATCTGAAGCTTTGGATTATTGAAGTAAAGCAGCAAATTAAAAGCTTTGTCAGTGGATATTCCACTGCTGCTAGAGCGTCTTTATGCCAGCATGTCTTCAAGAGGAAAGTAGTGGAAAAAGGTTCCTCCCGTGGGAGATATATGAACTTTAACCTACAACATACATGTTATAAGTTTAATTAAATGTATGATGGTAGCTGATAAAGGAGGGAATAAGATGCAGAACTAAACAAAAACACACACGGTGGAACATAAACCTTATCAAAGTATATTTCCAGTATGCACGTCTGATACACGGGCATCGAGTGACTGCTGCTTTATAATGATACCTTTCTGTACGTCTCTAAATTTAAACTGCTGTCACCGTGTATTGGATTGCACGCTCAGTCTCCATGGCAACCACTGTCTTTTTTTTTTTTTCCAACACACACCGGTTTACAACAGAAAGCAAAAGCAGGATTTCAATCTCCTCTGGATGCAACCTGTTTATATAAACTGTGAAACGTGGATTTCACCTTTTAAAGAGGACCTGTTTGCCGAGAGGACCATCTGCTCCGCAGCTGCTTTAGTTCTGGAGTAGTGGTCGATGTGCTGAAATGAAACGACGCCTTCCTTTATTCATTTCAGCGTTATACATGTGCACTTGTCACATTTATTTAAGTGCTGCTCACCAAATCACTGGGCACATATGGCACTGAAGCCTCGTCTCCATCCTTAATCGGTTTCCCTGCAAACACCACATTGATGGTACTGGTGTACACCAGTTTGGGGATGTTCCTCTCTTTGCACGCTGAACCAAAACATAAGAGTCAGTGATGAATTCAGCTGTACATGCTACATGAATAATGGCATTATTTATTTATTCATCTACAAATTAAGTTCAAAGTGTGTGTGTGGAGTGTTTAGTGTTACCGTTAATGACATTATTGGTCCCTCCAACATTAACAGATTCCACCTGCTCCTTCCTCAACTGGAAGAAAAAAGAAATGATAGAGTTCACATGAGCTGTAGTTTCAGCTCTGCAGAGAGTTCACATGCATCTTTAAGTGATAACATGTCTGCGAAAGGCAGGTAACCAAGCAAAAGAAAAAAAAAGTTACTACAAATATAAATAAAGTATTTTTCATTCATTCATTTTTCATTCTTTCAAAAGACCTGCCAGGTGTGTTTGCTTAATTCCCACAAAGCTATGGCTGGGCGATTAATCAATTCAATCGAATAATTCAAATTTTTAGTTTATGAAGATTTATTTTTATGAAAATCTAGATTTTTTTTTGCCTCCCCAGCACCTTTTGGGTCTTCTAACATCAACATACTCCTGCTGATTTCCCACAAATCCGCATAAACACATTAACGTGGCAGCACAGAAGAGCTTGTTCCCCCAAAAAAGGCCAGTTTCCTTTATTATTTGGAACTGGTTTGGTTTTGCAAACTTGGATTTGGAGAAATAAATGTCACATTGCAAAATCTGTTTAATACCAAAGGTGAGAACACAACAGATTTATTTCAACACCTGAAACAGAAGCACTCAACGAAGGGGGAGAAATTGTGCATCTACGACATGCTCAGAAGAGCAACCAACCTAAAAACCCCCCCATGAAATTATTTTCACGCTGTCCTTTAAGAGAAGACGGCCGCGATGGAAAGCCATCACCGACGTTGTCTTAAACTAAAAAGCCTTTTTGAAAAAGAATCATTTTTTGTTGCTTGTATTTCTTTATTTGACGGAAGGTGGAAAAAAAATCGATTCAAAATTGGAAATTTAATTTGGTTTGAACAATTTTTCAAAAAATTTTATTTTTAGGCCGTATCATTAAGTCCTACACAAAGCGATTCAATACGGAAGTGAAATGTTCACCAGATCCAGAGATAGTATATGAAGGTAAATCACCTGTTCAGGGCCGGACATGCCGTAAGATGCTGTGTGGAATATGCACTCAGCCCCTTCACACACTTTATACAGAGAGGAATAATCCCGAATGTCACTCTGCAAAGAGAAGGAAAACCAGCACTGAGGACATGACATATGAATGTTCTGGTGCATAGCGGTTCAAAACGTAACAAATGAGAGGAAAGCTTTAACTATAGGCTGAGATGCGAAACCCAACTCGCGTCTCCATCCTCTCTGACCCAGCCAGCAGCTGGTGCTCTGACACAGATCACTCACCTGTGGCTGTTTCCACATTGGCCAGAGAGACACACTGACGCGCGGTAACACAAGAGGTAATGCGTCACAGTCATGTGCGTTATGAGAGACACATGAACTGAACAAGGTTTCGAGAAAGCAGAGGGTGAAACTCGGAAGATTAACGGAGCAGCTGGATTATAAAGTTATGTCAAGATTGTCAGACATCATGTATTATTCTTACTGAGAAAAAGATAAAAAAAAACATGATAAAAATGGGTTTCCACTGTTAGTTTGGCTCATAAATAAAACTATTTGTATTTGTCTTTGGATGGATTTTTTGTTATATATCTAATATAAAGAAAAATGTTTAATTAATAGCAACAAAGATTATTGCAAAACATGTTCTTCCCATGTGTTTCAGGAAAAATAGATCAATAAGAACCATGAACACACACCTGATAAAACATTGCTCCTTCAGGAATATCCCATGGGGGTTTGTTCATGTCCAGAAGAACCACTAAGAACCCCTCATTGGCCAGTTCTCTCCCCAGTCTGAAGCCAAAGAATCCCGCTCCTCCAGTCACCACCACTTTCCCCTTTGAGAGGCTGTGGGTCGTTGCTACGTCTTCCACCAGTCTGGCCGCGCACTCCGAGCTGCAACAGGTGCTTGCCGTGGCCCCACTTACCCTCTGACGTATGGACATGGTCGGGCCGGAGGCCGCTGCCAGACTGGGAGCGTTGGCACACGGCTTGTAAGGGAGGCTGTGAGTGGGATGCCCGCCAGCCTGCAGGCAGGAAAGGGGAATACTACGACAGGGAAGCTGTGTCACCTGGACCAGAGAAGCCCCACTTTCACTCATGTTGGGACTGAACACCTCCACAGACATCCTGCTGGGTTGGAAAGGATATTTTCATTAATTATTACAATATTATTACATTCTGAAGCACAAAAAGTCTTTATAAAGTATCATACACTGTTTCTTCAAAGGCATTTTGTGCTTTATATGATAGAAACTTGCATATTTTATTTCTATTTACTTTAATATTCTCGGTTATGTGCTAAATAAACAAAATGCAGCTTCATTTTACCCCAGAACAAATTAGTTGGTCAGAAATGTAGCAAACAATAAAAAAGCTACACGTACAATTTACATGTTAAATGTTAAAGTGGTGCCTGTTAACTCACCTTATTGTTGCGCTCCTCTTCTGCTCACATCCATACCTGCCTTATGAATAAACACGGCCTCCGTCCTCCTCTTGGCCTCTCCCAAAGCCCCGCCTCCCTCACTGCTCCATCAGTCACCTGCAGCTTCATGACCTCCTACCATAATGCACGTATGAGGCGTTCAGGCTCAACACGGAAAGATCAGCTTTCCAGAAGGAAACATGGGGGGGGCTGTTTATTGTTGTTATACATGGGTTCTGTACTTTTATTCAACATTATTTATAAGGGATTTAGGTTGTGCTTATTAAAAAATATATAATAATGTAAATATCAAAGGACTTTTTCCCTCTAAAAAAAAATGGAGAATTTAATCTTCACTGATGACGTTATGAGCTTAGTTACTCATTGGAGAACTGAAGGAACAAAATTCCCATGATCCTAAAATGCAACATTAGAGTTTACTAATAAATATTAAGTAAATATATTAAGTAATATTAAAGTAAAATGAATCTTAACATTAATGTAAAGACATTACGGGAAATACTGGAAATTAGCTCTTTATGGATATTTATGTGTTTATTTATTACTCTTGTAATGAACATTTCATTTATTGCCTTATTTTATTTAATTTCATATATTTTATCAATCAATTGATATGTTATCTTAAAAGATTATTTGTTTTATTCTTACTCCTATAGGTCCTATTAGTGCTCTCCTTAAAGAGGACACTCTGTTCACAGTGGTCTGTTTAATCTCACTGTTTGACGTAAAGGCTTCGGTGCCCTTTTGGGTTACAAGGGACGGTCATAAACTACAGCGATAGTAATTATTTATCCTTGTTAATCATCTGAAGATGAGCCTATGTTGGATGAAAGGTGCCGGGCAGTCTCGGGTGCAAACCTTGGAGAGAATCGTATATCTTATGGTCAAGATAACGATGGATAACAAACTGATCTCACTACGGTTTAACAGAAATGTTTATCTCTTCCTCAGATCACAACCCCTCCAGTCATCAGACCCTGAACCTTTCTGCAATTTGTAAGACTTTTAGTCTTCTATTTAATAAACTTTGCTCATCTTTTCCATTAACACACACACTTTTCATCTTTTGACTTGAAGATTATTTTGCTGCTGATTTAATTTGTTACATAACTGCTGGACTTATATGTAAAAATAATTCTAAGAAAAACCTTCAAAAGTAAATTAATATTATCTTTTGTCTCATTAATATCAAAATTTCTATACATATAAGGAAAGAAATTTAAAAACACAATTAAAAAACACAAAATAAAGCACTTATTGGTGATTTAGTTTGATTAATGAATCAAACCACAACCCCAAAAAGTTGATTTTAGGTTTATAAAACCATTAACTTTGACTCTTTTGTCCTTAGAACAACATGAAGTGTTCATAGCTGCTTGATGTGAAAAGAGGACAGCTGGACAGGTGAACAGCAGCAGCTGTACTCGCTTTAAGAGGCTGGTAGAGAGGACAGAAGTAAGACTTCATGTTTTATTTAGCTGACAGCAGACAGACAGCCAAACCTGAGCTGACAACTGAATGCACGGCACGTAATGAAGGAGGAGAGACAAGTCTCACGCAGCAGCTGAGCATCCACACACTTTTATTTCACATGATGTTTTATCACGGTGACTTCAGCCTAAAGGGCGAGTTTGGAAACACGCTGACGTGGAAAAACAACGTACAGCATGAGCTGTCTATTAATACAGAAGCATTTCCAGCTAATTCAGCAGTAACATCAGTGAACTATAAACCCAGATCTTCCACATCCTGGTGCTCCTTTCTGCTGCTGATCATTAGTTATGTCAGCTCTCGGTGTGATAGAAAGGGTTGAGTTCCTGTCTCATTAAAAGCTGCCCTGTACTGCCATGAATCACAGTCAGCGGGGAGCCGTCACCCCGTCTGACCAGCTGCAGGGACAGGAAGCAGGATTGGAGGAACAGGCAAGAGGGCAATGCAGCTGCTTAAATGGGAAATACAAAGAAATGTTAGCATTTATATCAGACTTTTTATATTTAAAATCTCCTATATGTTGGCAGAGGTGTCCCCTGAAGAGGATTCCCAGTTCAGTTGTTTTGTACAGCACCAGTGTCATACAGGAATATTTTCACATAATTTATTCATTCATTCATGCTTCATTATCCTCAAAGCCTTAAACATTAACTGAATATAATTTAGTTGCCTGGGAATTAAATATAACTAAAAACATCTAAATTTACTGACAATGATGATAAATAACACGTTATGTGTGCATTTCACCAGCAGGGGGCGCTAAACTACAACATTTACAGACAAAATAAAGGTTTTCAAATCCTACAAATATTTACTGCAGATTACTTTAAATGTAATATTTCTCCTCCTGAATTTCACACCCAGGTTTGTCAGATGAGATCAGAGTTTATTCATCAATACAGGATAAAGATCTGACGCCAGATCAGTCGCTGCAGGTGGATTTAATGTGGAGAGTAATGACACATTTAAATTCAGACACGGAGGAGGTGATGAAGGCTGTCAGTGGGATGTGCAAAAAATAATTTAGTCCTTCACAGCTGATTAAAATTCACTTTCATACAATGTCCTGTTCCTGGTGAAAAGATTAACACAAACTCTGACTTTTCTGAACCCTCCCCGACTTCCTGTACGGATAAAGTTCTTGTAAAGTTTCAGTGGGTGATATGTTACATAAATATAGTTAAAATAACTACAGTGATGGATTATGGGATGTTGTGTGTGAAGTAAAGGTTTAACAGGAATTGATGGAGCCTTTTTTATTAGTGTCATAAAGAAATCAGATGTTTTTTAGTGAACAATGTAACAAATAAAGTAGCTATTAGACCCCAAACACACCATTGTGATGTATATTTTACGTTACTTCCCATTACTTCATGCTCATTTCAGGAAGAGAAAGCTTCGAGGTCAAACTGAAAAAGCAGCTTGTGAAAGTTTAAATCAGCAAAACAAAAATAAAGAGATAAGTACATGTCATGAACAACACTTTGAGTTAAAGTATGTCATCAGGGGAAAAGGTGTGTGGTAGAAATGTCATATCTTATATTTACTATCATTAAATAATCATAGAATATATTATGTTCTTGCGTATCAGATATCATCCTGCTGAAAGGCCTGAATATCCTTTAATCTTCTACATTCTTGAGCTAATGACAATCAGACCGTGGTGCATATCCTTTATCTGACATAAATAATGCTATCTGTGTCTTATTTGCAGCAAGATTCTCTCTGCACACTTCAGATATATGACGTAGCATCTTTAGGGCTCAACAGATATTCCTTCCCTGCTGTTTTTGCTCCAGATTTCTGCTCTGACCAGATCCTGGATTGCAATTCTTTAAATGTGTCTGTTTCGTCCATATGTTTGTCTTACTCTTTTGGTTGTATTAAACTTTTTTATTAAAAAATCCATAACAGGTGATAAGAGGTAAGACGGCTCAATTTAAATGTTTGGTGCATAAGATCACATTTTAAATCACTTACATGCAATCTTTACACTAAAAAACATTTAAGAAAACGGATAAATAATGGAAACTACACAGCTGGACTTTATGGAGTCAGAAAAAAAGTTAGACAGAAAAAAAGTAAATTAAATAGTCTTTATGATTCTTATTTGGAGATCCACTGATGTCAACCGCAAGATTTGCACCCATTTAATCAGTAGTTCTGTATAAATGAGGGATGGGCAAGAAATGACTTTGTTACAAGTAGAATTAATGTTCAAAGGAGACTGTAGGAACATTTGCCTGCATTTATTCTGCTTATCAACCATCTCAGTCCCCAGAAAGACAAATGAAATAAATTGGAAGCAATAATGTAGCGAGTGATGAGACAACAAACAGGAAGAAGGAGGTTTAGCTGATATTTAAACATGAGAAAGGAAATCAGCCAGTAGCAACGTGCTTATTAGAGAGGTCAAAGTTCACAAGACGCTTTCCAACACCAACTCTGAAAACACGCTCAGGAAGTGTTTCAATTAAAAAAAAGGAAGTATTTTAATAATATCTCATTACAGATTAACGCTGAATTACAATTTAATGATCATAGTTCAACTGCATTTAACAAAAATCTATGTCAACACTGAATATCCTTCAAAGTGAGAGTAAACATTTATTTATGACTCTTATATGTGTGTTTGAACAATCAGTCTAAAGTAAACATCCAGTAATACTTCCTTTCAGCAAACCTCGCTGCCTCCGCTGATATCTCTTCTTGTTATCTTGTATTGACCTTAGCCAGTCTCCTCCACAGTTCTCACCACTCACTGACAACCATGTAATTCAACAACACCTCCATCTACTGAATTTTACTTTTAATGCAGGGAAATAAAAAGACTTCAATTCAGACATGTTGCATCCCTTTAGGAAATATATGTTTGATTGATTATTTCTCTGGTTTAATAACTGGTTGTGCATTATTCATCACGGGAAAGCCTGATTTGTCACTTTACAGCAACATATGTGTTGTAAATTTGATCTTCTATGGAATGAGTTTATTGCTGAGTAAAGAATATTTCCCGCATGGACTGTCTTAATAAGTTTCATTTGAACCTTTTTATTGGTGAAATGTATTTTTCTTGTAGAGTATAATGATTTATATGCTTTTATTGTAAAAATATTGAGGGGGTTGCCACCTGATGAGCCCCTTGGGGGGTTTTGCAACCACCCGTCACATTTTTGTGTTTTTTAAACTCTTTTTTAAGAAGTTTGTTCTTTTATATGTGAAAATTGAATAAAACTAAAACTAAATCTGTGCACATGCACTATGAGTGCGCTGGAATCTTTTAGCGAAAGCATATTCAACCAGGACAACATTACAGGGAATTTCTGCACATTTTAGGGAGATACTCGGTAATTCCACCAAACATATACGATCTTATTTTTGTGCTAAGCTTAGATACAAGCTTTAAAGTTAAGGTGGTGCATTGTAGTTTGTCTGTAGTCTGTAGAGTGACACCTTAAAAACCTTCCTGTACCTCTACATTTTCACTTATAAGTAATAAATAGTATTTCTAATAAAAAGATATTGATCTACATCCCATACTAAATTTATCCTGAAGATGAGTAAAGTATCTATCTTCATCATCATTACATCAAAATCAGGACATCACCATGACATCATCTACATCTTTTAATTATTTCCTTCCAGGCTTCTTCCAAAACCTTAAGAGACGTTACACAACTCTGGATTATGCTACTTGGAAGTAGAAACTGATGGTGGTCCCCGCGTTCCTGGGCCCAGGTCCTCGGCCCTGACTGCCCTGGGCGGCCGGTGCTCGGCGGGGTCGGGGGCTGCTGGCCTTGGCCTGCCGGGGCCGGTGCCTCGCGTCTGCGGGGGGGCTCCG
>JBAMHX010000023.1:12393823-12407092 GCA_037177515.1 Pseudomugil tenellus | reverse complement strand
ACACACACACACACACACACACACACACACACACACACACACACACACACACACACACACACACACACACACATATTCAGAAGCATTTGCATTTTTTCTGTCCGCTATCCTTACAGTTATACAGATTATTTTTCAGGTTATTAATGTACTTTTTAGAAATTAATTTCAGTGTGAAAAACGTTTTTAACACATGTAATAATGTCCAGATTCAGTAAAAGTAATTAACCCTGTAGTCGGGATTTAATGGGTGGTAGCTGAGAGGAAGCAAGTAGAATTATTCTCTGCGCTAATGAAGAATTGAACACCTTGACACTTGTAAACTAAATTTACATTTGCAGGACACTCCAGAAATGGCTCAGTGGAGCAGGTCTGATAGATAAACCCAAAATATCAGAGATGGATGTAATTACAGTAATAGAACATGACTAGAACATATGTGTTAAGTAACAGGCCATCCAGGAGCATCTCTCACATGGTGTCATCACACCAAGAAAGAATTTGGAGAGTTTATCTTTACTGTAGTGTAGCTAAATGGTGCTACTAAAGTGAATAACAGAAGTGTGGTGCAGCTAGAGGAGGAATTTACAGAGTTTTTGTTTCACCATCCAAGCACACCCTTTACGTTGGGAGTTATTAAACGATACCGAGTTAGTCTAGTAAAACCATTTACTCGCTATGTGTCGCACAGGATGAAATCCAGCAAAAGATTGAGATGCATCTGAGCAAGAAGTCTCTTTAGTTGTTACTCTTAACTCTTTAGCTGAAGTTGCAGTGTATCAAATGATGTGTATTGGTCGTGAACATGTTTTAATAACCATACATCATGTGGAAAAAGAACAACTGCTCAGTCATGTCATGAACACTGACTTATGACTACCTAGGACTAAAAGCTCCAAAAAGGTCAGTTCAATTGTTTCTAAGATATCCTTTTTTTTCTAGCTGTCTATACAGCCTGGTGATGGCTACGTCTCTGAAAACCACCTAATGTGTTTTCAGGCCACAACGTCCTGTTGAAGAACAGTCCTTTGTACCAACCCATGAAGTTGCTTTAAGCATCGAGCATCATGAGATGCTTGTGATTCATGTCCCCGTTTCTCGGAGAGGGATTTTCTGGCACAAACTGCTTGGCAGACTGAGTTGATTTCATTAATTCATTATTGAATTTTTCTCCTTGCTGAAAAAAAATCCATTGATCTGCCAGTAATAAGCACATGGACATGATGTATTTGCTTATTAACATCAATAACCAACATTTAATTAACTGATAACTAACGCAGTAAGTCTCGAGATATTTGTCTTCAGGTTTGTCTCTGAATGCTTTTATCGCCGCATTGAATTTAATGTATAAAAAAATCACACACACACACACACTGTCCTGTTTCCCTTCATATTTTTGCTGTGAGCAAAATGTGGATGTGATGTCAGAAAACACAACCTGCAACAAACACACCAGTTATAGGTGCTGCTTGTAAGAACCACGGCAGCTGTCACAGATCCTTACGACAACCGTATGTGTGCGTATTCAGCAGTGTGTGTTCATACAGTCACACCTACGTACCAGCAGATGCATCTCTGTGTTTCTGCAACCTGCTCTTATTGTTACAGTGACATAAGTGAAAGCATCAGACCATCAAAATGGAATTAGCTACAAAACGGAAAGAAGTTGCTGTTAGTTCAACTCCTGAGCTGCAAAAACTAGATTAAACCTGTGGATTTAGAGTTAAAGCAGCAGTTAAGCTTGTATTTAACCCCTAATGTGACGCTTCAAGCCTCAGAGTAAATATTCACTCAGGTGGAAACTACACAGCTCATTTTTAAGTCCCTAATATACCTCCTCATGAACGTCTCTCTGGGAACACTGTGCTCCATTCATGTAATGCGATTCCACAAATAGCCCTTTCCTTTCTGCTTTCTGTTTCCTGCCTCGGCTGCAGGTTTGCTGTAGAATAGATGCTGACGATCAGCAGACAGACGTCTGTCTGGGAGGAAGCACTGCTGCTTTCTCTGCTCAGTCGCCCACTTAAAGATCAATCAGCACTGAAGGCTGATAAAGTTAGCAATGCATCCCTGCGGCTTCAAAACAGAGTGTGTCACCCTGAATACGGTTTGCGGTTCTGCACTTTAGCTGCTTGTTTTGGCTTTTTGTGTGCATGGACAGACCATTTAACGTGAATATACCATATATCTGGCACTGCAGTATGCGGTTTATTCTTTAGCTAATTCATTCTTTGGAAGATCTCTTTTTAACGATGCTTCGACTTGATTACTTATTACAGTTTTGAACGTTTATGAACACTAATTAAGTTATTTGCAGAATTGTGTTTTTAAAACTACAGTGTGGAGAATTTTAGGCATTTTGCGGTAAAGATGGGTCAAAAATGACCTGGATGGTGTTTGTCAGTGGCCAAAATTCTTCCATGTTATCGTCTGTAAGTAGATCTAGTAGCTGCAGCTGCAGAATGATGCCAATACCGGTAAGTACATATGTATTTCCTTCTTAAGCAGTTATTATCTATCAAACAAAGCTGCTACTGCAGCAATGTATGTATGTAAAGAGAAAGTCACAAATTCAGTTGATTAGAAAAAGTTCACTGCCATGGTATTTATCCATTTAAACAAAGTCACAATAAATGACTGACTGGAACAATGTGGAGTAAAAAGGTACCAGAGTAAAAATTTCATGAGAAATTGTTCTGTTTGTTTGAACAAAACCTTTGGTGTCCCGCAAGGGTTAATGTTGGGACCCAATTTTTTTTTATAGTAAAAAGAATTAAAGTGAAATTGACTCATGAATTCCACCTCCATTTTTATGTATAAGTGCATTTCTACCCACACCTCTTTGGACAAGGAAATAAAGCATAACAGGCTGAAATTTTGCCCATGTTCACTCCTTTTGTAACATTGGGTTCAAAGTCCTCATATTTAACAGGGTGTCTTGTGTTGTTTTATTGAGTCTGAAATAAAACACTGGTTAAATTCAATATGTGGATCCAAAAAATTCTAACAGAATAAAAACATTTTAGTAAATTAATTTGATACCAATACAAAATGGTTTTCAATGCTTTATATTTTTCTCTCAATTACCTTTGATTTAGCTACGCACTGCAATTTTAAACTTTTTTTTTGTGGAGGTTTACGCAAACTATTTAGATTTCCCCTTCAATGAATTTTATCCCAAAGACTGATCTGCTGCTTCGGCCAATCGGATCAGAGTAAATACAGTTGAAAGTCAACACCTTAAACAGTGTTTTAGACAGCAAGTCAAAAGATGCAGCAGTTTGTACAGTTTGAGAAAATGCTATTAATAATTTTTACTGGGTTTATTTACTGATTAATCTTATTACAGCCCCGAACGCGAATTTTAAAAGTGTGCAATTTTCACAAATGGATTTTGATACTCCAAATACCTGTTTAGGTCTTAGGACTTTATGCACTTTATGCACATAAAAAAATCTGATTTCTGGCTATATCTCTGGAACTACTCATCTCACTGACCTCAAATCAAGTGCAAATAAAAGGTCACGGCCTCAGTTTGCATCCTGTCCTGATGTCATACTGGGTTGGTTCAAGGTTTCAACACCAGGTGGAGCTTTGTGACTAAGCATGTACAGATTTATATTATTGTATTGTGTCTATTCGAGGATTGGGGTTTGTGGGGATTTATCCGTCGCTTGCGTCGCTTCCAACTTGCACTTTATTGCACCTTCATGTCTGTTTGCTGTAAACCAGCCTATGTGAATGACATTTGGCCTTCTAGACACCTGCTGTTAATAAAATGACAGTAAAGTTTTGAGCTCCCAACATCCCTGCAAATCATGTTGAAAGATTCTTTAGAACCCTCCAGTACTGACAACTTTCCCACTGATGCAGTATTGCCTGAACGTGACTCATTCAGACTCTGGTCCCCTGGACGGAATTTTGTTAAAAATGGTAAAGACCCAGGAAGAAACTGGGAGATTTGGCTGCAACATATCAGAAAAATTTAAGGATTTTAACAAACATCAAATACACATGTTTTGTTTTTTAGCAAGTCACACAGTCAGAAATAAACTGGTTTATCATAAGGACTCAATGCTACACTAAAAAAATTTACCAACCACCCATTGTGGTGGATGGCTAAATGGATGGCTAAACACCGGTTAGCTCGCTCACCCAGGCCAGGAATCAGCTTTTTTCTTCCATCTTAATGATAAAGGACACACTTTTGAAGGGCATAATGCCAAAAATCTTTGACAGAAAAAAAGAAGTGGTTTGAGTAGAGAGTGAAAGAACCAATTTATGTCAAGCAGAGACTCCTTCCCTGAACAAAGGAGGACTCGCATCACTTCTCCTCCACCTGCAACAGCATCCTTTCATCTATCACAGAGACTGACAGCTACTATTCACACTTAACCTCAACTAACTCTATTGATGCGGTCACTCTAATGCTCTTCAATGACACTGCAGACTCTAAAACATATTCTAAAACAGGTTGCTTATAGTAACGTCTCCCCCATGTCCACTACATCTGTAGAAAGTAATCTGGATGAAATAAAATAATCTTTGACAAACTAAATCCAATCAATCAGCCTGTACTTTGGATACCGTGACCTTGACAAATGACAACATTCATTGACAACTCTATTAAAACATAATAAATGGGTTCTTAAATAAGATAAATGGTGGAAAAACTAAAACAAAGCATATTGCAAAAACACGTGTTGCAAAAACAGCATGTTGCAAAAACAGCATGTTGCAAAAAGAGCATATTGCAAAAACAGCGTTTCAAATTGTATTTCAATGAACAAAACTGTGATTTTTCCATTTATTGCCTTTTTAAATCCCTCAGGCTGACAGATAACAGTACCATCATCAGGTTGATTTGTTCTTCAGGTGCAACACAGCAAGTTCTCATGAACAGATGGCAGCCATATTTCTATCGAAGTGTATTTGGCAGCTTGCTGACACAATCTGTCTTACTGGGTAGAGCAATGGCAAACTGTAACCCATAAAAGCTCATTGAAAGAGATGGGCATACACGTTCCCAGTGAAGTCGTTTAAAACTTTGTTGCAACTCCTGCTGCTGCAATAAACACTGATTCCAGCCACTTATGTTTTTAACAAAAATACTACACATAATATACAACCTGCAACACACCAATGATCCCGACAACTGGGAATTAGTCTACTGAGCCTGCACTGATCAAACGGATCCCATTAAGTAGAATTGTTTTTAAGATCCTGTAGTGAACAAATGAATAAATCTATATTTTATGTGTAGCTAAAGTACATCTGCAGCATGAAATGTTAAAAGAAATAAGCTGCCAGCTCAACAGACGATTGACTTGTTAAATGAGACATTCCCACAGTAGAAGAAACATTTAAGTGCTTTATGATTCCCATTAAACACACTGCGCTCTCAGCAGTAGTTTTTATATGTTTGCAGGGAGGAAAAGCATAATTGTATAAGTTTTATTGTAGCTATCCATCATAATACACTGCACTGCATACTAATAGCTCTCCATATCAAACTCGACTCTTGCCTGGATAGTGAGCTGAAATCCATCTCCAACCACTTCTTTGTCTAGTTTTTACAATATTCACTGCTGTGCAGACTGCTTCTTCATAATTACAGAAAAATACAGAAAATCTGTGCTGAAAAAAGGATGGCATTCACCTCATCATCTACAAGAGTGTGTATAACATTTGTAGTGGTCTTGACAGAAGCATGACGCAGCAGTTTTACATTGCACATCTATCGTCATTAAAATAACTCATCTGGAATTAGAGTTTGTCTTTCAGCAACTCACGCTACTGATTATGTTCAGAGAATATAAACCAATCAGAGCTCTTAGATCCAAAGACTTAGGTCAACTAGTCCAGACCAGAGTCCAGACTAAACATGGAGAAGCAACATTTAGCTGTTATGCTGCAAAAAAGTGGAACAAACTGCCCATTTCTTTTGTCTTCCAGCTATAAATAAAATCTGCACAGTAACTTTTATGTTAATTATGTTCTTTTAATGATTTTCAGTTAATTTATTATGATTCTTGCTATGTTTTTATTCTTTTTTTTATTTCTATTTAAACATGCTTTTAATGTTTTTATGAACTTCCTTATAATCTCTTTAAACACCTTCATATATACTAGAGTAATACATAATAGCCTTTCTAATGGCCTTTTTTTTAAACTGATTTTAATTAAAACGGTGGAAGAAAGTGAACACGCTGTCAAATCTGCTTAATTTGCATATTTTTCTTATATTTTATTCATAATATGCACCTTTATAATATGCACCTGATGCCAACTATGTCAGTGAATCCAGGCTAACAACTGCTAATGTCTTTACAATCTTCAGAGGTCTATTAACATTATTGTTTTAAAACAAAAAGAATAATTATTAAATATATAATGCTAAGTCAGATAAGTAATAACTTATAAGAGTGAACAGTGTGTTTTATGCTTATAAATGTTAGTGTGTTAACACGTTAAAATACAAACTGTGTAGCTACATATACATCAGAATGCTAATATTAGCATTAGCTCAAAATCTAAATCTAAATACAGTAACAGTAGTTGCTACACATAGCAAGACTGCAGATTCTTAAGTGTTGTTTATTCATCTTTAATCATCTGGCCGCCAATTACAGTCGATTCATGTCAAGAACCCTTGAGGCGATTGGAGCGACTGCAGTAACAGATGGCAGCAGTAATTACTGAGTGTTCAGATGGTTTGGCTCTTGATTTAACGTCTCCAGAAGCACAATAAGCAGTTGGCTCTATTACTGGAGAAAAAAGGGAATTTCTGGCAGCGTTACTGTCAGTGTGACAGAACAAAAAAGCATAAAGGTTGCCACATGAGTAAAAATCCTTGGCATTTTATTAATATATGTATTAATTTCTTGTAGCTGTGCAAAAAGTCTCACAATTGTCTTTGGAGAGCAGCAGAACCATGAGATCCACCGAGCTGGACTGCCACGTCTTTCTGCAACCTTACATGAAATGAGGCCTTGAAGTTTCAGGTCATCCCCGAGGTTAATGGAGGTGCAGTCCTGGGACGAGCAGTGCTGCCTCATCTTCAGCTCTACACACACACACACACACACACAGGGGGAAACTGGCAAGTAAATAGAAGACACTGTTCCAGCTGAATGGGCGATAAATGGGAGTTTAAAAAAAAAAACGAGGTGGAGATTAGAGCTCGAGTTCAGAGTTTCCTGGTGTAAAGTTGGAATGACATGCTACTTTAACAGAAAGAATTATTTTTTCCACAGTGTGAAAAAAACAGAATCCATATTGTGCATGTTGCTGCTATGTAATGGATGATTGTCCTGCTACTGGCTGGATGCTTTTACTTCTGGGTTGTCTTTAAACCTAAAAATTGCTGCAAGGATAAAGGAGATTTTACTATTAGCTCATTGAAGTGAGCATTTAAAAAAGGTTTCTTTTTCTTTTGGCATTTGAAGCTAACATGACATCCATGTCACGATTATGGCAGATCAAATCACCCATGCAGAGCAAATATGCGTGTTAAAGCTGCTCTACTGAGCAGATTTTTATACTTTAATGCTCCTAATACAAACTAATCCAGCATCCGTCTTGCTCTTTTTCTCATCTTTTGCTCAGTAACTTTTTTGCTTCAACATATTTCCTCCAATAATGTCCTCCTGCACATTAAGCTGTACAGAAATCCAGTTGCAAGCATGTGATAATCTCATAAAACAAAACATAACTTTTACACGATGCTCTAGGATTGAAAAAAAAATGTTTAAAAAGTTGTGAAGTGCAGTTTTTAAGCCTCCGGATGCAACACGGCATCGATGCCTCCAGGAATGTGCATAATGAATGTCAATGTGTCATTAAAACCTGCAGCTTTACGGCTGACAACTTGTGTAGTGTTACTTTAACAATGTTCCTTACCAAATTAATACAATAGGGCTATTTACTCAAAAGCCATAAAATGTTTTTTTTTTTCCTAGTCATTAAATCGGTCTTTGTGAAGTTTATGTTCCAGTGGCAAAAACTGCTTTTAGCATTACAGTGAATACCGTTGTGTAGTGTTGGAGTGTTGACACGTAAACATGTTTTACATTATGTAATGACGCAGAACAGACTAGGCTCTTTCAGTCAAAAACAAAACTGGTCCTAGCCCCAGCATCCGTTCCTCTTTGGGGCATATCTTCCTTGATGCATTCAGGGTAGCTTGTGCTTTTGAATTTATCCTTAGTTGAGAAGAAGGGAAAAAAACACAAATCATGTCACAAAAACATCACAAAAATAAAATGAATATCTTCATGTTCTTTCCATCCTTTTCAAGAAACACACAAGAGGCTATGTCAGAGTCACACACACACCTATTTTTCTGTTTTATTCAGTGATAAATAATTTCCTACGATCATAGGCTTTATGTGTTGACATCCGATCAAGGCAAAAGACAAATTAGAGGGCACACACGTTGCCACTATTAGAAAATAATAGCAGAAACAAAAACCATGAGGTAAGAAGTTTTTTTTATACATTTGTGGTGCTTCTATGTCTGTTACCTATACTGTTGAATGCACAGTGCTTCCTAATACAGAAATCCTGCCTTTTGTGTCTGTACATTATTAAAGAAAAACAGCTCATGGCACAATACTAAACCAACTGAGGCAGAGTGTATAGTTTAGCAGAATACATCATCCGATTGAGAGTAAGAGAAACAGAAATAGAAACTAAGACTTTGCAAATGACTGTGACTGTTTCAACACACACAAACACACTTTCTGAGACACCAAGGTGACATTAGATTATACAGTATACTGCTATACTGTCGAGTACTGCCGAGTGCTTGGACATATCAAGAGAAGGATGTTAAACTAATCTACTGTGGTATCAGTATCACAAGATGGCCGACAATGAACTATTCAGATGAGATCATCATTAGATAGGCCTTTAATATTTATGAATGAACCTAATTTCTAAGATGGAAGACAGTTGATTTGTGTAATTTTCAGGAATTTGTCTTGGACAGACAAAGAGTTTCTCTTAACCGAAAGGGTAGATGATGGGTAGAAGAAAAGGTGTAAAATCAATACAGCGTCATTATCTGCCACAAAAAAAAAGAAATATGAAAAGTGCGTTTTAACCGATAGGACACAACCTCCTCCGTGATAACACATCAGAGAGGCTGCTGTGCATGCTGGGAGGTGCATAAGCCTTCCTCTGCATCTACAAAACTATGGCTGCCTGCTGATTTAATCTGCTTGTCATCCACAATCATCTGCTCAACTACAGAGAAGAACTAAAAAAAATGCACAGAATTCCTGCAGCCATCGCTGCTTTGTTAAAGAAGAAAAGCTAAAGGAAGACTGCACATGCAGCGTCGGCAGCTAGTTTTATTTCATCATGTTAGATTTAAAGTAGATGAGTCTTACTCAAGTTACAGAGAAGATTTAAACTCCAGTAGTGTTTTAGTTTCTTAACTGATTTAGTGATCAGATTTTATAATCAGACTTCCCAGTTACCACCAAATGCAGAATAAACTGTACATGGACAGACATAATGCATATTAACGATTTGACCTAATATAAAACTAAAAATATATAACTTGGATTTAGTTAGCTGTAGCCCACAGCTATTTAAAGCTGTTTCGCCAAAGATGTCAGGAGAATCCGGTTTGGACGAAACGCGATGTTGGGGTTGAGCACAGAGGAAGCTGGGAAAGCAGGCAGAGAGAAATGACACCTCCACCTCATCATAAACAGGACGGGTGTTTTTAGTAGCACCCACACTACATTCCTGACTGATTAATGTAACATGCAGTCTCTTTAGAGTAGGTCCAAAGTTTCAGAGCTGCAACATATGTGAAAAAATAACTTTTCTCCCTCTATAGCAATATGGCTACTGTTTACATACTCTGGTAACATGTAAACTATCATATATGAAGAGAGAAACCAGTGTGTCTCAATATTAGAAACCTCCTACGAGATAAATACCAATATATAATTAATTGTATGAGACTATAAAGATGATTGTTGGGAAAAAAAGCATAATCTGATGGGAAATCTGGGAACATGCATTATCTGTGGATACCTCACAGAAAAATACAAAAATGCTGGTTGCAGCTGTGAAATTGTCAGTTTATACAGTGCATACAGAGTGATTGTGTGTTTGTGTGTGTGTGTTACATTCACAGTCCTCTCGAGCAGCATCCTGAGGCACAGCCCCATGCATGGACCTGACCTGCAGTCCTTCAGCACTGCAAAAACACAACCAACAAATACGAAAGAGAGAGAGAGAGAGAGAGAGAAAAAAAAAAAAGAAACCTTCAGGTTTTCCATTTCCTGTTAATTAAAGGAGAATACCACTGCTTTCTAGCATTCACCCCCCTCATGTTTCTTTATCATCTATTTATAAAATTCAATACCATCAGCAATGCATGGGTCACGTATCTCCCCGAAAAGCAACACTGCAGGTATGTTCAACCTCAGAGAACACTGAAAAGGCCAATGTGCATGTGGCTGCAGGTAGTGTTACTACAAATATAAGAAGTGTGTTCAGGTCATTATTCTTTAAATTCACAGTCTTCTAGTCACTAAGGAAGTATGCGTTTCAGCGTGATGGGTTAAGCTGAGCTGCCTAGACTAATGCTTTGTTGCAGTCTATATAAATAACATCATACATGGTCTTAGATTGAGTGGCATTCTCCTTTATGGTGCCAGATCACCTTTTCTGCTACCCAGGGAGGTCACCCCACGCTGCTACCCGCTCCCGAGTGTGAGCCGGATGAGACAAAGAGGAAGCACACCTGCATCTACCTCTCATCCGCAGCAGCCCATGTGTGAGCCAAAACATCTGGGATTGCTGCTGCTCTCCTTAACCGCGCACCTTTGGCAGCCAGGTTTTCAGAGACCCACTCCCTCTCGTCCCCTTTAAGGGTTCGGTTCAGCGAACCTCAGTAATACTCAAACTACTTAAGTGGAAAGGTGTCCAGGTATGGAAGAAGAAAAACGCGAGAACAAAGTGTACAACAACAGAAAAACACAAAGCTGAAAATAGCAAAGAGAAGCCAAAAATAGCAACGGGAGCGGTCGTGTGCTGGGGGAGGGCGACTGGGAGTCAAGTCGAAGAGTGGCTGTAGTGGTCCTCAAGAAATGTGTGCCAGCATTGTGGCTGCGGTTGCCATGACAGCAGCACATTAAGCACCCTTTCCAGCAGAACAACAACAGAGAGACGGCTGAATCTGGAATCAGCTGTGGCAGGGTGTTGCGACAGCCGTGGCTGCCCCCCCTCCCTCCCCCATTCCTCATCCACCCTGTTGTGTCCATGTCCCATTTTAGTGTTTTGTTCATTGATTTATTTTCATCTTTTAGTAGTTATGTTCTCCGTGGTGCTGCGGTCCTTCGACACAGAGGCTGAGACTTCCCCATTTCAGGCTTCCTGCCAGAGTTTGTTTTTGATTTTCAGTCATTGTGTTTTTGTAAATCCCATCAAATTTTCAGAGCCTCTTGTGTCAGTCCAGAGGCGAACATGGCAGAATCCTCAGCCTGGGAGGCAAACCTTGCCTGCGAATAGCAGTCCCACTATGGTGAAGAAGATGGAGAGGACAAACAGCACATACGAGGAGCCGACCACCGTGTTGTTGGGCAGCTTGTATGGCTGACCTCCCACCTCGTTGATATAGAAGCCTATCGGGAAGATGAGAGCCGCCATGCAGAACAGGATCACTGCAGAAAAAGAGCAAGAGAGGAAATGTTAGAGAATAATACTGTGAAACTTAAATAATACAAATCTGTCTAGTTTTTTAATTAGGTCAAATTGTCAAATACACACAAAGTGAAAAAGACACTTGCAGTGAAATATTTATACATGAACTAATAGCTGCAATGGCTTTGTATGTTCTGATGCGTTCACTTGGCGACCGTCGCTGTTATGCATTTAGAGGAACTTCCACACCTCTCTGCTCTTGTGGGGATTTATTTCATTTTGTGTGTTCTCCCTTGCATACATTTTTTTTGTCTCTTTGGCTAAACATGTCCTTTGTAGGGGAATGTATAAATCTATCTAGATGCAGGGTTAAGGACAACTCACAAACAACCCAGAAACAATTAGTGAGAGATAAAGAACCTTTTCATTGTTCGAGTCTTCACTCTCCATGCAAGGTTAAAGAACATATTAAATTAAGCAGGAAACGCAGGGCGAGCAGAATGAATTAAATTCTGGCGAGTTCATTAGTTAGACACAAAAGTGCCATTCAAATTGCTTTGAAGAAAAATACATATATTCAGTATTCAGAGAACTTAGAACCTCCATCAGGCAGACATGAGCTAAGTAATGACTTGTGTAACTTTAACTTTTTAATACAGATTATTTATCACATCTTAATGTTTTCACTGAAAGAAGAAGCAAAAAGAGCTCTTATATAAATTATAATGGAGTTTGAATTGTTCAGTCATTATACTGGTGCCTGAAGTTAGAAAATACAGCAATTAACTGCAATAACTCTGTAAATGCAGCATCCAGAACTCTCAACAGCAGCAGAAGACGGATCTAGAAATCTTTTAAAAACACTTCTAGTCCCACGTCACACTCCACACAGGACTCCACCTGATACATTACAGATTTTTACATTAAACACCATCCACATAACAGGACAAGAACATGCTCAGAGACTTTTTAATGTCACCATGATAATGCTGAATGCCAAAGCTGTTCAGGAAGACATTATGTTGGTTTGGTTTATAAATCAGCACAAAATAGTCACATACCACAAGGTAAGAATTTATATGAATATCCCGGACAAGTCCCCATTTTATTATGTCCCCTATTGTGTCTTAATAGCAAAAGCGTCAATGACAAACCAAAGTGGATCAACTTAAAGATGTAACAATAAATTAATTAAACAAAGTGCCCAAGTTTCTTACAAACAAAAGGTTTCAAAGTTTGGTTATCTCTTAATCCAGTACCAAAATAAATGTATACAAAACTAACAAAAAGAGACCTCAACAAGGTTATACTACAGTTAATAATCACAACAAACAACATTATATTATTTGCAAATGTGTACAAAAAAGAACTCAAAGTACCCTCAATAAATCTAACTAATGAAATGGAACGACTAATAGAATAGAGTGATATAAGCGGAGAGAGATGTGACCGCAGCTCCCGGTTCATGCTGCTCGTGAGGCTGCATCGTGAGAAAAGTTCCAGCGATTGTCAATTTTTTTTAGTTAAGTTTATGACTTTTGTGGCAAGAGCAGATAAAGATAAATTGTTCATAATAGGGAGTTAGAAATTAAATCTGAGCTGAAT
>JBAMHX010000023.1:12365282-12389414 GCA_037177515.1 Pseudomugil tenellus | reverse complement strand
GTTGCACAATCATCAGAAAACAGCTGTAGGCGTCATTCCTCCTCATACGTAAGCACACCAAATATGTTGATTAACATATCTCACATGTATGAATCACACTTGCCTTTTATCTAAGAGGACAAGATATAATTAATATGCAGAAATAACATAATGTTTCTGCACTGCACATGACTGATTATACTTATGAGTAAAAAAGGATAACCTATTTACAGATTTATCCAACAGTATGAGAATCGATTCAGAATCGATGAATCAATCTTTTCAACACAGACCCTAGCTGTTTCTATCCTGAAGTGAAGAGTTGGATTGAGTACTTTGTGGAACTGCTTTATGTTGTAGTTTTCAGGCAAATTGTACCAAAGTAAAATAAGTCTTTACAGCCTTTTTAAATAGCAGCAGTAAAGACTGCTTCCAAAAAACAAGCATGTCTTTGCAGTCACCACATCTTTCCTCATTTATCTGATGCCTCTGTCAGCAAGGGCTAAGCAGATGGTACTAAGGAGAGTCGCTTGTGGTATTAAGGAAGTACAACCACATATTATAGCCTACTTGTGTTGATGAGTCACTAACAAATAATTCCTCCTAACACATCATTTAAATGCAAAAACTAGCTCTTGTTCACGCATTAAAGTGGTATAATTATCAGTTTGGATTGATTCCTGCTAGTTCTAGTTAAACCCAAAAGCTTGTGGGCGACTTCATAAATACAGTATACGGCATTACAAGACTTATAAAAGAATGCGCATATATGTCATTGTGACGGTGCAGAGTAACATGCATGTGGAGAATGACTAGAATTAACTTGGATCGGAATAAACATTCACATGATAGAGGAATTAATTAGTTCAGATTGAAAATTAGAATAAATCAGCCACTATTTAGTTTAATTCCAAATTAGGTGTTTACATGTTTATTTTTCATTTCTTTAAAGCATAACTAACTTTTATTTTGACTTAAAAAGGAAAGAAAACTCTTGTAAATATAGCTAATTGTTTGTTAAATATTATACTGTTCTCAGTCATTTAAACTTAGAAAATAGAATAAAATCCAGGCTCACATACAAAAATGAACAATTAGGCCTTGAATTTAACATTCTCACCAGTCTTGGCAATGAAACAGTTCTCTGTAAAAGTAATGGTCCTCTTGTGATACCACAAACAGATGATTACAGATGGCCAAATCCTCTGCTAGCATTATAAGAAAGCTGTTGCACAGACATCACACACTTCCCTCCCCTTTCACCTCCCCATCCAGCTCATCTTCTTCATTGTTATTGTGTATTTCACGTAATGTTTTAATTGTTCAATTTACCACTTATGTTGTGCTCAAACTTAAAGAGAAAATGTTAAATAAAAGTCATATTTATCTACAGATACAGGAGCATTTCCAGCTTCCACGAGTGCTAATAAGGATTTACGATGAAAGCAGCAGTGATGGATTTCTCTAACACCATTAAAACTAAGTATTGCATCTATATAGCAAAGCTAATGTAACTTTATTCATCAATGTAAAGTTAAAATAGCAAGTGGATAAACACACAGAGGGCTTCAATGCTTAACAACACATAAAGCACAAAACTTTCTGACAACTTGTAAATTAACAATAATTCGTTCTTTTCTTAGAGGCAAACATGTCTGTATTTACTGTCAGGATTGGCTATTTTTCCTGTTATTCCCTCCTTCCCTACAGGTGATCTTTGTTCTTCTGGACACTCAGCTGGTGTACATTAAAAGCAACAGAGGTGTATTTGCCAGTCACACAAAGCCATCCATTTAAGTGCAGACGACCTCGAAGGCAGCCCAACTCCTCACAAACTCCATTACAACCAACCATTTCTTTACCACCAGCTTCCTTTTTTTTCGCCTTGTGTCCATTTTCCATTTGGATCAGTAATGCTCTAACAAAGTCGGCTTTTGACCACTCAGCTTCTCGCATCCACACAGCTGGCAGTACAGATATGTTAGCCACTCCGATTAAAACTCAGGAACATCAGAGTTGTAGTTTGTAAATCAAGCTGTAGGAGTTGCAGGTAAATCCCAGGATGAACATCAGTCTCTGAAGTATCAACTAATAGAGTCACATTTTCACGAGCTCTGAAATAAACCCGTTAACTATTGCATAGCATCACATCTGGTGTGTCCCACAGATTATGATCCAGTGGTGTATCAATCAAATCTTGTTCTTTACCTGTCCGTATAGCATTTGAATGAAAACTAGAATCCAAGGTTTATAAACAGAACAATACACTAAACTAGTTGATTCTCAGTGTATTGACAGGCTTTGGTAATATTACAAGTGTTGACTCCACTTCGCTGTTAAATTATCATTTATTTCCTCATTTTGCTTGCAATGTTTTAGAGAAAAAAATCTGTGCTAATATTAAATGTCTTACCAGATACAACCAGTTAAAGCTTAACAAGGGGACAGGGGTGACAACGGCTCTCTGTCGTCATGGCAACCGCCTTTTGTTTTTTTATTATTATTATTACTATTATTACTTTTATTATTACTATTATTATTTTTCTCGTCTCGTCTTAAAACACATTTTTATTCCCTGGCTTTCGACTCCTCATGAGACTCGTTTTTTTTTGTTTTAATGTACCATGGCTTTCTTTTAATTATCTTATTTATTATTTATTTTTAAGCAGATTTTACATTTTGTTTTAAGTAATTTTTATACCAATTTTATTGATCGTGTGTTTTATTGCGTTTTACATTGTGCTGTTTATTCTGCCTACTTGTGTACAGCACTTTGTCTCAGCTGTGGCTGTTTTTAAAGTGCTTTATAAATAAAGTTGAGTTGAGGTGAGTTATTATTATTGTTATGATTATTCCTACCATATATAATTATTTCAGATTAAATAAATAGTAAATAGATAAATGGCAAATTAACAGTAGAGTAGGGTCAACACATTTAATGTCATCTAAACCACCCAAAACACTGAGAAGAATCTAGTTTCATTAACTTTATTGTTCTGTTTAGAAACCTATGATTCTAACATTCATAACATTCATGACAACAAAATTATAAACTGGATCTAATTAACTGAATAATGTAAATATTTTCTCAGGTAAACTTTTTAGGGATGTTACTAATCCAAAATACCTATCATGACTGATCGCATATTAAATTGCAGATTTCCTTTAAATCAGTTCCTAAATGTATCATAACCGGATATGGATTTTGTTTTTACCACAACTGGAAGCCGCTTTATGCCCGCAGCTTTAAAATAAGGTGCTTTGTTTGCTTGTTGCATTTTCACAGTAGTTGGTTGTTGAGGTGCAACATGCATGCATTAAGTTAGGTCACGTTGACAGTAGATAAACATGACCTCAGTCTTGCCCAAAAACCACAACTTTTAAACCTTTAAAGCTAAACTGTCTGTGCAAAAGACCCATTTTGCTTCTTCAGATCCACAAAAAAGTGATTAACTGCGAGTTAGGGACGCTCATATGATTATTTGCTTTTTAATAGTGATGCACGATATAAAAAATGTCTACAGATACCCGTTATTTTTCTACTTGTCATGACCGATAACCGATAAGTTACCGATGTTTTTATGTTTACTATAATCTGCTTACACACCATTTTAGCCTCAGTTACAAAAATGTAATCAAATATATCAATAAAAGTGCATCCTTAAACATTTGGTGATTTCTTTAACCTTTTTGCTGTTTCTTAAGAAGTTTTCATGGCGTTCTAAATGGATAGATCAACCCTCTGTGTTATTGTTTCAGCGTTAGCGCCACTAGCTGCTTGCGCGGCTGGTTCGAATATTTTCTCTACTTCTTCGATGGTTTATCAGTTGAGCGATTAGATTAGTTGCTTTAAAACTTTAAATCTTCTTGCCTCTTTTCAGAATTCCCAGCAACGCTGTTTAATGTCCGTCAGAAATACAACCGTACTGCTCAGTCTGGCGGTGACGGTGCCTTCTGCATCTTCTACTATTTTCCAGCATAAGGGGGGGGTTAGCGTAATGCTGCCCCCTACAGTTACAGATGGTCACATTGTTTTCTATCCTCCAGTAGAGATCAGTGGAGAGAAGAAATTTAACCACAGCTCTATCACTATCACGTAAATTATGGCCCGAAGAAAATGTTGTTTTCTTGAAATCTTCTTCCCTCCTCTCGGACTACCCAGCAATGCTGTTTTTATCTCCTGCTAATGTATGACCGTATGCTTATTATTAGTCAGGCAGTGTCTGGGCCAAGCTTGAGTTCTGCCCTGCTGGTAAGGTGTGCATATCTGCCATTGACCTGCTTTAGCGCTGCGTTTCCTGACAAAAAATAACCCCATAGTTTTATAAATTATCAGGGATTTTTATCTGAAAACCTTATCGGATAGATAAAAAACCAAATCAGCAGATATTTTATTGGTTCGATAAATATCATGAATCCCTACTTTTTAATATTTTACAGCCCTAATATAGAGTATATACAAATCTCGAGGCAAATGTTCCTGTCTGTGTCAGCAGTGTGAAAAAGCTTCCAGCTTCTGAACAATAATACAAGTCATTGTTGTTTCACACATCACTGCTCCATCTGTACGAGGGAGCTTGGGGCTGTCGCTTGCTCAATCTGACCAATCAAACCCCACCCTCCCACACACCCTTATGAAATCAGCCACTGTGCACGACAATGAAGTGAGATATTATTGAGTGCTTTGAGTACATCTACACATAAATCTTGTACAGGCAGTGATGTTTGAGGCAAGCAGGAGATGAAACACTTGAAAATGCTGCGGTACATAAGCCGCCCACTCTGGTAACAGACAAGCAGCAATACTAAATAAATCAGCTTAAGAGAACATGCAAAAAATTTAAATGTGCAGTTTTATTTTAAGAAATGTGTAAATCCAACCAAATACACACATCACCACAACGCTTAGAAAAACAGACGCACATGACGTCTGCAACCTTCAATGTTTCTGAACTCGCACATGAAAGTGAGCAGCACAACCGGGCTAAGCCAAGCCAAGATGCTGCATTAACAATAAACCACTTTGCTTCCTCCTGCCACAGAAAGTGTGCATGCATGCACTAGCTTGGTCTTTTTCGTGAGGTAATAGTGTGAATGTCGATGTTTTGTTCACTTACTCCCAGTGAAGGCGATCCAGCGGGCATATTTGGTGGCTTCTCGGCGCCAGTGTGATGCCACCAGCAGCCCGCAGGTGACTGTGAGGGATATGATGCCCATGATGATGAAGAAAAGTGTGGTGACCCACTCTGGGGGCAGCCGTGGTGGGATGCAAGTTCGGTCTCGTCCGTGGATGGTCTGACACTGCCGGACTAGACCAACTGTAATGGAACCTGCAAGAAAAGCATTAAAGCAAATGAAGCAATCATACTGCTATCATATATACTGACAAAAGGAAAGCTTTTTTTAACAGTTGACAAGCTACCTGCTGTGCAACATTTGAAGCTATATTTTTCTGATATAGAAAACTATAGCTATGATGTCACACAATGGTTACGTGTTGGAGTGTCAAAGAGGCCATTTCAGAAGCACATGATCGATCAAAACCTCTAGCACAATAAAAGCCAACTATAAGAATAACTCCCAAAAACAGACACAAAACATGTCTGTAAATAGCACTAAAAGTAGTAAGATAGGTCAATAAGATGGCAGCAGTGCCATTTTCATTAAAGTGCAATTCTCGCTCCAGCCTCCGAATGAATGTCTAGCATGTTTAACATTGTAGATATTTGTTTGTATCCAACCAGCAAAGATGAGAGTTGTGGAAGGAGTTCAGCGGTGAAGCGTTTTCCTCAACAGACAGAGTCGCCTGAAGCTGCTTTGCGTTACAATGCAGACAGACTCACGTCTTCATAAGAACTGCTTGAGGAAGATCAGTCGGATGAGTGCGGAAGGTTCTGCTACAGATCAGCTTAGTATGAACACAAGAGTTAAAACATCATGTATGCAACGATCTGAGGGTGCTGAGAATCATGCAGTGTGACCTTGGTTTAAAAGGTTTAGTGCTTCACAAGCCTGAGGTCCATTTGTTTTGCAGTAGTGACGCATGTTTGTTTCCAAGGATACACAGCCCAACGTAGCAAAAGGAGTAGAACCGTGCAAGCCGTGCAACATATTTAATGGTTGCACATTGCTCCGCCGCCCCCCGTCTCTTATACTGCATTTTTACAATCTCTTTCTGAGAGTTTACAACATCATGACCTCCTGCACCATCATGTCTGTTGTCTTAAACAAACAGGTGAACTCTATACGAGCACAGTGACATTTGAAGCATATTGACAATCATAAATGTGCACCTGGATTGTATGATGGCTGAGACCACTGACTGATATGAAGCAGAAGGAGCTTAAATTGTCACCACCAAAAGGTCACAAGGCACTCCCTCAAAAACATCTATCGCTTCAATAAATTCCCATTTCAAAAACATCAACTTCTTTACTGGTTTAATGGTTTATCTATTCTATTACAGACTATCTTCATGCGCAATTAAATAGAAACAAATACTCAACAGCTGACTGAATAGATAAAGTGGCATTCACTCTAAAAAAATCCTAAAACTTAACACAATAACTTGTCAAATATAAGATAAAAAATAATCTTTCGCCCATTTTTAGCGGAGCGGAAAATATCTCTGCTCTTGATCTAAATGTCAGACATCACCCTCCATCTTCAGCACTAATTCTTCAGGCTTCAATACAGCAGAGACGATCAAACACAAATCAGAAAAAACCAACCAACCAACAACCAAATAAGAAATAAATGTTTTGTTTTTGCAAAATAAACTAAAAAGTAAAATAGGACAGTAAGTATTTAGCAGGTCTGCAGACAGAGAAAAAACCAAAGCAGTGGGACAGACAACAAAATGAAAGATGAAAAGATGAAGGACAAGCTGCTGTTAAATATCACCAATCCAACACTGGTCACTTGTGGGCAAATTATGCACTGGGTCCTTATTTTTCATGGATTCCCACACAAAGAGCAACGATGAAATCAATCTCACCGGTTATTAAATGCTTACTGTGGAGTTGCAATGATCCTGCATAGTTACCACTTCTTTAGGAAGGATCAATATCTCGTGTCCAATCTGCCCATACGCAGTTACCACCCCCAGCTCTTACAATCAACTCTCTCCATCTTTCATCCTCTAAGTGCTCTGTTGAGGATCAAGGGGAGTGCATGTGCACATCTGCAATCAAAAACAAGACCTAATGTTTTACTGTACTTATCCATCATTAACCACGACGGATTCATGCATCAAAGTGAGGCATGAGCAACGTTTGCCAGAGTGTGAAGGCCAGTACTGCAGGAGCAAGTAAGCCGCTCTGGAGACAAGTCATTCAATCAGATTATATCCTCAAGGAGGGGGGGTTGTGTACCTGAGTAAGCAGAATAGCATCACACTGCTCAGTACTCTGCTGCTCTTGGATCTCAGGGAATTAAAAAGGGACATTACACTGCGAGGCGAAAGGGTGCTGGTGGTGGGAGGAAGTTTGAAGACGTCTGAGTGAGACCGAGGCGTTTCGCAGATGTAAACGTAGATTATGTTTAGTTTCATGTTTCAAGTGCAACAACAGGACAGAGCTGTTAAAATAAACAATGTCTTTGAATCAAACTACCAAGTTTAATTAGTTTTTTTTACTTATTAAAACAGATGTTTCCTGGTATACCTGCTGTTTGTCTTCAGGTTTCTAATTAATTGCAAAGCAAATTTAAAATGATCATGAAAAAGATGCAAAAAACAAAAAAAAGTGCTGACAGACGCTGGTGATTCAGGCTGTCGCTGGTTGCATTTCAGTAAAAAATCCAACCATAAACAAACCTAAAAGACTGTATGCAAAGAGGAAAGGAGTTTTTTTTTTCCACCAGAAGTCATTTTAATGTCTGGGAAATATGACTTGTATTATGATCAGGAAATTTTTGCTGTTATTATTTATCTGTTTATATAATAAAAAGATTTTCCTGAATGTTGTACAGTAATATGAAGTAGGGGAGCTTTGAGTTTCCTTCAGAAAGCAACCTCATAATATTACATTTTATTTGTAAAGCAATGATGTCAAAGTGCTGATGATAAAATAAATCACATCAGCACACAGTCAATAAATCAGATAAATCAGTTTAAGAATTAAAATTCATAGTTCAACATGAAAACGCCAGAGGACAAACTGCTGCTGGTACTCCAAATACTGCTTGTTCTCAGGCTAGAAAAACTCAGCTGCATGCGTGATCATGTCCTAAATATCCTCTGGGATCTGCATCAACACCTCGTTAAAAAATTAACGCGACTCCAAATAGACTGTGATGATGTTTTGGTCAGTTTGACTCACCTGCTGCAGATCCTTCACATTTTACGACCATTCGTGTCCCACGTCAGCGATGTTTACATCACTGTGTTTTCTGCAGATGTTTACATGAACATGACTCAGATGTGCAGTAAATGCTTTATCTTTTTTGATTTTCTATTATTAGAATAATTATGTTTGTGCGGCTGCACCTTTATCCCGTGTGTGGGTAATGCTGGAACAAAAGAGTTGAGAAATGCTTTGCACTCTGCTAAACTTAGCATCAGAGTAAAAGAAAAAAAACTAGCATAGTTTCATTTACTATAAAGAGAAATAAATGGTTTTGTAAGGTGACGACAGGTTAGCATCACCTGCCAATTAACCAAACAGTTAACATATACAAGCTACAACCTTATAAAATACATGAAAAAATAAAGAAATAATGTTAAAGCACATCATTCAACTATGATATCTTGCTTTTAGTTAAATAGTTAATGCGTTGCACACTCATCACTTCTGTAATGTTGTTTATCGAGTAGCTAAACAACTTTAAAACAAAGCTGATTTCAGAGAAAAGGCCAGTCTATGTGGACAACATCGCAAAAGTTCAGCTGTGCCTCGGTAGGTGGGTGGAGATGAGCGGGAGGCAAGTATGCAGACTGGAATGTCAAAAGAAGCCAAATGTCTTCCTTGGTCTGTCTGCCACCCAACTTTAGACATTTTATCATGTTAGTTATACCCTTTGTGTGCAATGAATATGATGCTGAAGCACTTGTACCCAAACAGAGGAGCCAAGCCTGTGTGACTGAAGTGTTCTTGTTGGGGTGGAGTGCTGCAAGCTTTCCAGAGGAAATCCTCTTCCTCTGTGTAATATGCTGTGAAAGCATTGCCTAACAGTAGCACAAACAATATTAGTGGTCACAAAGAAACTGCTCTGCAGTCTATAGATGGTGAACTTAAAAATGGCAAAGCAGAATTTGGCGTTTAGCGTCTACTTTAGGAAGCGTGTAAACTGTTCTTTGATCACCGACGCAGAAATACCTTTCAGTTTTAGAGCAAACAGGAAAAACTCATTCATGTTTTTCTTGCGTCAATTTCGCATTTTACTGTTGTGGCATTTCTCACTTGTAGAATAATTTATCACAGCTTAAGGAGAGAAGCTCGCAGCTTATTCAACAGCCTATTTCTAAAGTCAGTCAGGTTGAGTATTAATAAATAACAAAGCTAAGCAAGGTAGAAAATGCAGGGACTGATGCTGGAACATTAGGGAAAAGCTTGATAGCTGCAGTTAATGGTGCTGGTTTATGAGCATTTCCCCTGGATCCTCTGACCTCCTGCTGTTTTATTGGCTCTCTGAGGAATTCCTGCCATACAACAGGCAGTCACGCTATGTTACATGGAGTCAGGTAAACAGTTCAACATGCAGAAACGTCTGCAGTCCCAATTCAAGCCATTCTTCATCCAAAATGTTGCATTTGTGATGTATAATTTCCAATGTAGGGCTGCATGGTGGTTAGCGCTGAACCCTGACAGCAAGCAGGTTGCCGGTTCGGTCCATTCACACCAGGCTTCAAGGCTTCTTTGATAGCAAGTAGACTTAATGAACACACCCATAATGAGTTGAGGATGCAATAAGAAGCAGGTAGAAGAAGAAGAAGCTGCTAAACAGGCAGGGTTTCACATTGGGACTTCTTACTGGTTCAGCAACATTAAAATGTGAGGAGGGGGAATTAATATAGTATAATATAGTTACATAAATCATTCAGTGAACGCAGCAGCTGTGGGCATCGTACCAATAAGGTCCCAGTTATTCCCTGATCTCTCCATACGTCTGTATTTGTGGTACATAATGAGCATCTTATTGAAGTTATTATTGAAGCATCTCATGAAGCATCAGCAGAGGGATGATACAGGGACATGTTGAGAAACATGACAGGAACCTTTTAGAAGTAAAACATGCAGAGAAGTTAATTTTACACTCAGGAGAGGGGGTTGTTTCCTCATTTTATCCACATATCTGCAGACGTACTAAGTAAAAAAAAAACCTTTGCATGGTTTTTAACAGAAGTGGGCTCAAACAGATTTCTAAAATAGTCATGTTTTTATTATTTTGTCAAATACAATTATTACAGAGACTTTGAGTTCTACACTTGCAGAAACATCATAGATGCAACTGTCAACAGCTGTGACATGCACCTTAAAGGTTTATTTGTACATGAGGCACAACGGTTGATGTGGACACTCAAGGTCTTGCATAGAAAAACATTTTTCACAAGTCATTTATCGGATGTTTTGAACAAAAAGAGCTTACAATTGCAGAACACCCAGACATTCACACTTCAGAGTAAAGCAGACTGATTTGGGCAGGCGTCTGAGATCAACATTAAAGCTTTATTAAAAAGGTAAATATTCCTCATACTTTAATGTTAGGTGTGAAATAGAGAAGGTAAGAGGAAATTCCCACAGTACCATCTTAAAATCATAACCCTCTAATGTCATATGTAATCATGTTTGATACAGTGAGACCTTTTGCATCACTTTATGGCAAAGACTTTGCTCAAAACCTTGTTTGAAGTTGATAATTGCCTTCTAACCCCTGGTGGATACCTTTGCACAGTACGTTTGACTTAACACATGGTAATAACTGGCATAAAACTATTTTTCCCATTTTGTTAAAGGGCTAATAAATGTGACTAATTCTTAGTGTTGCTATAACAGTGTAACTTGTGAGTACAAATAAACGATGAGTAATAATGATGACAAGTAAAAAAAAAAAAAAGCTCCGTTTCCATTGTATAAAAGTGCATAAATGCAGCTTTAAAGGCCCTGGAGGCAACCAGCTGTAAGATGCTCTTATAGTCACTATAATCAGTGTTCATGACATCTCGTCACAATTTAACAATTTTTTGAGAAAGTAAATAAATAGATCATTCCCAGGAAATTATTATAAAAAGGAGAAACAAAAGTCTTTTTGGTCTGATTTTATGCTCCTCCATGTTTTCCATGTTTGATGTTCTTGGTTGTCCATGTTTCCTTTTATCCAGCACTGTCCCTGCCTCCATAAATTACCTGTGCAATGGAAAAACTGGGGAACATGACAGTGAATGATTTCCATAATTATTCTTGTAGTTTTGTTGATTCTGTGCATTCAAAATTACCACCATCCACTCGATATCTGTACCGCTTACTTCAATAAAGGGTTGCAGGTACTATAGCTGGAGCATTCCCCAGCAATCACCGGGCGAGATACAGGGTAACCCTAGACAGGTTGCCAGGGCAACACATATAGACAAACAACAACTCACACACACATTCACTCCTAAGGACAATTTCAAATGACAAATTAACCTAAAATGCATGTTTTTAGATGGTGGGAGGAAATGAAAAATACAATCAAGGTAAAATCGGGTTTTATGCAAGCATGTTCATTTCTTACGAGGTCATATCGCCATAGAAACGTGCTGAAAACCGAACCCTGCCACCAACATGTTAATACCTGAGCAGCTAAAACATAAATGCAGAAAAGTACTCATATCTAATTAAATGGTTTGAATTTATGTTTGTGGGATTTAAAGCTGCTGGATCTGAAAGATGCATGAGATAATTCATGAGTTCAGTAATACACCTGTGGATATAACCAAATAATAACTGCTCGTGATTTAACAGTAACCAGGAAAAATAATATCTACATTTACTTTTCTTTCTGCTTTGGCCACTGCATATATCTTGTTTTCAGCTTTCAGCTGTTTAAAGCATTTCTAACTTTTTTTTTTTTACATGAACACACTCATTTCCAGAAGTTTAACCAGTATCGTATAACTGCTTGATGAAATGTCTTGAATGGGTAGGTGGCATGACTGAGACTTCTTTATGGTACAACCTCCATAAAAGTGTAAAAAAAGACACCAGCAGTTCGTGCCTGTAAGGAAAACATTTAAGCCAAAACCAAAGAGCCATGACTGCATCGTAACAGGAAGTCTAACTTTGGATACCTGAGTCCTACATGTTTTAATGAATGCGAGTGCAAGTCAGAATATATTGCGACAAAACAAAAACACTGTCTGGTTTAAGTACAACTCTGGAATGGCTCATTTCATAGAAAATAATGGGCCAATTCTCCCTTTGGAGACCCTGTTCTTTTCTACGCCCCCATCATGCCCTGGTACCCTGCAGTCAGCTCCGCTCGCTATGATCAAAACATTCCTCTCACCGTGTCTCCGTCCAAATGAGAGGAACCGAGCGCCATTTCTGCTCAACTGTGGCATAATTATGCTGTCATTAGAGGAGCACAAGGGGTGCTGATGTTTGTAAGCTCAGGAGGGATGAGTTAAAATGGCCTCTGAACTGTGGTGGATGGTATGTAGGTAAGCTAAAGCAGCCAACAGCTGCTGCTTCTGCAGCTGGATGCTTTTACAGAGCACACTTTTATTGCTGGGGTACTGGAGAGCAGCAGTGGAAGGGCAAAACTACAAAAACCAGGCGTGCAAAGCCAGAGAAATACTTAAATATGTATGAAAACAATCATTCATTCAGCTGTGGCCAAGTGAAAACCAAACACTTCCTCTTGATTACACTCTGAACTGACAGGAAACCCTATTTTAAAAAAGTCAATTGCATTCACAAGTGAGCCTCATGTCAGAATCTAACTTTTTATATTTTTATATCACATCCTGAGGATTAGTTAAATGCATTAATTATAGACAGAATATACATTTCACATTTGTTTTCATTTATTTACAGATTAGGGTATAAGGCTGCATCCCTTAAACCTCTGTTGTAAAATAAATCTATTCTCCAAATATATTTTATTAAGTTGACTGAATATTAACTGATGTGATGAAAAAGCTATAAAACTACATCAAGATTATAAGAAACAAACACTTGTCATATCTTTGATTATTTACCTTACTCTTAATTAATATCCGGCCGATAGGTCTGACCATCATGTTCCCACGCTAATGTCATTCTGACCTTAGTAAACCATCTGCCTGAGTTGTGTCCTTTTCATCAAGGATGTTTAAATGAGACAAAAGTCTTTATCTGTTGGAACAGAATAGTGACTCGAGTCTTGAAACGAAGGTGTTCAACTTCTTTTATTCTTCATTATTAAATTTATATTCTTCTCAATCCAAGAAACCAGTCTTTCTCGTCCTTGACAGGAAAAATGGCCATTTCACAGTGTCTGCTTGTCATTTGAGATTTAGTCCAAGATGGAGTAGTTTATTTAATGTTAGCCATCCTGCAGGCTAAGCGGAATAAGCAGTTTGATACATTACAGCTTTCAAAGTGAAATATTATTTTTTATACTCAACAACCACATGAGATATAACACATTATGACATTTTCTTTTCCTGAAACTGGTAAATGTCTCTGTCTCTCCTTACGCTGCCTATAAGGTGTCTGTCTTTGTCAGAGTTTTGGGGAAATTTCCGAACTGCTGCTGGATGATAATGGCTGGCCTGGTTTCAGTTGCTCTGTAGTAACGACACTGTGTCAGAAGGGATACTTAAAATAACACAATTTAATAGTGTCCCATTTCATCTATTTTAAGCTACGTCAGACTAGAACCACAGTAGCAGGTTGAGCACTCGTTATCAGCAGAAATAAGAAATAAAATCTCTACATGTGAATAATACAAAGGTAAATTAACATTTTTTTTTGCTCTGACAGAAAATTCAAATGTTGATATTAATAAAAAATGACAGTTTGCTGAGATCAAGATGATGCAAAAGGATGTATCCTCAGATGACAACCATCCTCTATTGCTTTATGATTTCCATTAATAGCAGCATTTTTATTTCGGTTTAGCAGCTCATAAAAATGCAAAAGCTAAAAAAAAAATCACTCTCATAGAAATGTCAGATTATGGCTTTGCTGTGATGGCAAATAGATAAGCTCTAATAACATTATTATTATAATAACACTTTTTAATACTGAAACTTTCACAAAAGCCAATCTGAATCATGAGGGAATTTGCTTTTTTTAGGTTTGTATGCATTTTAGAAGTTACTCGAGCACCAGAGAGCGAGAATCTGCTGCGGGACATAAACGTACAGGGAGACGTTGTTGGCGGAGTTGCTGAGAATCCCACATTGTGTCCGACGCTGCAGTAACAAAAGGCTTTGCCTCCAAGCTCTTCACAGAAAACAAGCTTTAGATGTTTATTTCCAGAAAACTTGCTGCTACAGCGGGAACAGCATCACACATCACATTGTGTGGAGCACAAAGGCAGCAGCGCCATGTTTTATTTTCAAAAGATTTGGTTTTATGTGGAGGGTAAAAAAATGCAACAATGATACAAACTACTAAAAAGAAAGTGATTTTCCTAACCATCCTTTCTGGTGGTGAACTTATGCTCCATTAAAAGTGCAAAGATTGAAACAAATGTGGCAGTAAAAGCCTCAAACACAGTCAGCCGTCATCTAAACCAGTGTTTCTCAATTCCAGTCCTCAGGACGCATGTTCCTGCTGCAACACACCTGACTCATTCATGAACCTACCCATTACACTCTTTGCAGCGTGTTAACAAGCCATTCATTAATTCACGTGTGTTAAAGGAGGGTTGCCTCGAAAACATGCAATCCAGGAAGTCCTGAAGACCAGAACTGAGAAATACTGATCTAAGGTAAATTAACTGCCCAGAGGACTACGTCTGTTTCTGAATGATCCAAATACAGGGTCAGTCATGTACATAGATGTCAAACGGGAGGTCCTACAGCATAAAACAAAAACAAAGATGTGGTCTAGAGATCAGCTGATTGAGAATCATCAGTTTCTTGCTTTTAAAAAAAGTAAAAAGGTACAATTATGTGTGGAGTGGGCAGAAAAATCATTGGGAATTGTTGATAGCTAGATAAACTATGATAAAATGTAATCATTAATCATTAAGAAACACATCTTTTGTAAGATCCAAGTGATTTAGCAGCATAAAGAGGTGAAATGAAAATGAAATTAAATGAAAAATACTTTATTAATCCCATGAAGTATTTTTTAAAATACTTGTAAAATGTAAAACTTGTAATTTAAGCATTGAAATGAGCGACAGAGCTAAAGAGAAACTGAGAAATGATTGTACTGCATACAACCAGGTTACATAACCACAAAGAGAGCTTATCAGAGGAAATATCACTTATGGTTTTTAAGGTTTGTTGAGTGAAAGCCTGAGTTATTTTTAGCTACTAAAAGGCAGGCATGCGGTGTTAATTTTAAGAAAAATGCTTACGTTAGAGAAAGATAACTAGTAAAAAGACATTATGCGCACAACTTCCTCGTGTCATTAGTGTGATATCTGCAAACGGGACAACGCCATGGCAAAGGAGGGTGTTTACCTGCTATATTTGATTTGACTAGTATAATGTAGGGCATAAAAATAATATGTGATAAATATGGTCATAAAATAGGAGAATTATTCTGAAAGCAATGAGGAAAAAAAGGAGAAATGAGATAAATCTCTGTGGTTCATCAACCACACACCACAAAACCATTTATGACTTTGCTGCCTGCACGTGTTGAAAGTTTCATCTTTCAGCACTTGCAGGCACAAAAGTGAGAATCTGAGGACTAAATGTCAATAATGGGGACAATGTCCCCAATTCAAAAGCAGTCTTTTAGTGCTTTTATGTAGATTTCTTAGATCACTGAGCCAACACCATCTACATGTGTAGCAGTGGATGACGAACCCTTCCTGACCCACTTAGCTGTCATTATGCATAGGGAACAAAGAGTAGCAGCTGTCTGTCCATATATTAGATGTGTTATTGGGACAAAAACAAAAAAAACAGGCAAGCAGGAGCTCATGCTTCATCCATCCTCAGTATGAGACGCCACTTATTCCCACCTCCTTTTATTCTTTATATGCTCACAGGTTACCAGAAAGTCACACCTAACGCCAATCCATCAGTCTTGACACAGAAATGCTATTACCTTTAGCACTTCAACAGGGCTACTGATCAATAATCAATAGACAAACAACACAAAAGTCAGCAAATATTGATTATTTTCACTAGAGATTGACCTTTGGTTAGATTCTCCTTTGACCCCAAGTTTAATGTACAAATCACCTGAAAATGCAACAAAATGCTTCATTTGTTATTTTTCCAGCATTAAAAAAACAGCATTTTATTGTCATTAGCTATTCAATCATGTCTCTAGCTTCTTTTTAAATTAATTTAGTAGGGGACATTGATTTATTAGATGAGTATATGAACCTAGAATCTAGGAAATCAATATAAAAGGTATTAGACAGTCTATATTATTGAATAACTGTGTAAATATAGTGATAGTTTATTAAAGATCAGATGGTGCTGATCAATTATCACCTACATGTCTCAGACTATTTATAGGTCAAATAAAAACACAGCTGGTTTGGAGGACAAAAGATCCAGATGCTGATTAAAAACAAGACAAACATCAACAGCGGGATCACTTATGAGATTATCTGAGGCGAACATGGCTGATAAATCCTGCGATAAACACAAAACATATAGTTTCCTTTTACCTGCTGTTTCCCCAGTGTTGATCCAGTCTGGGTTCGCGATGCTGGCTATCGCGAAGATATCTGCTGCCAGAAACAGGCACCCTGAAATGATGGTTAGCTTATCCATCTCGCCGAAAACTGAAGCGGTGAAGGATGTTGGAAAGGCGGCGGTCGGTTTGGGAACCCGGGTTTTGGGAGACTTTGGGTGGGCTGTTAACAGTCTAACCTCGCCCCCTTCAACAGGACTCCGCTGTTGTGGTTCTGCTGAGCATTTTGCAGCAACGATAGCCCATCCGCGTCGAGCCTCCAGCTACAAAAGGCTCAAATATGACGCAGAAAAGCATCACATCGCATATGCCTGCTGTAGAAGAGTAAGGAAAAACAGTAGTTCACTCAGCGCGGAGGCCCTGAACTGCTCGTGTTGTCTTTCGGATCCGCTAAGCAGCAACATCCGCTGCAGCAGCATCGGGTACAGCTGCAGCTAGCAAACAGCTAGCTAGCTATTTCCCAGATTCGGGCTCGGTGTGCCGAGCTGCGGCCCAGAGGCTGCTCGACGGCCGAGTAGGCAACTGCGCTAGCATTTCAAACCCAATGTCACATCGGCGGAGGTCCAGAAGAAGCCAAACAAGTTCCAAACCTTCCGAAGTATCTCCCTTTTCTTTCTTTTTTCTCGAAGGTTTAACGTTACCCGTCAGGAAAACGACAAGCCATCACATTCTTTCGCGTATCCGTTCTCCTCCGCTGGAATAGCATCTGGTGCTTTCAGTCCCTTTACAGCCAGCTTCCCTCCTCTTCTGCCGCTCTGGAGCACCGTGATGCTGTTGCGCCGTTTTAAATGCGGCGTATTTCAGTCCAACAAAGAGCTTAAATGTCCCAAACTGGACGCTAAAATGGGAACGTCATTGTTGTGCTTTCCACCCGTATGCCCACCGCTAGCTCAGCCTCCCCTTCTGCCAAATGACATTAGGCGGACACCCCCAAGCAGCCTCGCGCACACATACAGAGACCAGTGTACTCACGTTCTAAAAAGGGGGGGTTCGTGGGGGGGTTTCGCCCTCTCCTCGCGATACTCTGTAAATAACGGGACTCGTGTGAGACAGTTTATGCATTATGCCAACTTTCAGAAGACATTTTCATTAAACTGATCTTTAACTCACTGTGTTTTCTAGTAAGTCTTCTAATTTTTGTAACTTTTCAGCAAAATATTTTTCTATTTGACTGGTTTTAAAGCATGTAGAAACATATTTCCACATTTAAATAAGTTTTAATTCCGCATAAATGTCAATTTAGCTTTAAAAATAACCATGTAAACACTTAATTTAGGATGTTTTAACTATTTCCGGTCATTCTGCGCACGCGCCTCACCTTGTTCAACCGCAATTATCCAGTCTTCTGCCTCCTGTTTCCTGTAGGTTACTCTATTTTTCTTCTCATCAGCTGTTCAGATAAGTAAAGTAGCATCGATTTATATCGTATCAAGCTAGTACTTCAAAAATAGAATCATAATTGAACATTTTTTTGTTTTATTATGTTGCTTTCCATGTTGCCAATATGGCGGAAAAGAAGGACAAGGCCAATAAACGTGTTCCATGTAAACCTTAATTCGGAATCAATATTTTCATGTAAACTCGATGAATACTTTAATTCGGAATTATTAATTACAAATTTAAAAACATCATGTAACCATACCTATTGGCCATGTATATATATATATATATGAGTTTTAATTCCGAGTTAATTCCACTTTAAACTGATTAAAAATAACTATGTAAACACCTAAATCCAAATGAAAATGACAATTTGGAATTAAACTTAATTACGAATAAAGTGGCTAGTTGTTCTTTTGAAGGCGAATTAATTAATTTCTCTACCATGTAAACCCTGAAACCATTTATTCCACTCTAAGTTAATTCCGGTCATTCTGCGCATGCTCGTTACTTTTTCTCACGCAGTGATGCACATGCACTGCCTGCCATCTTCGGTATATTCAGTCCATCTTTATTTTCTTTTAAGGGAATCAGGCTTCAGCTTGAGCAGCTGTTTTCTGCTGGGTCCTAGTTCCCAACAGTGCTCTGTTTATTATAGAGAAATATTGTATTTGTACAGAAAAAAAAAATACAGGGGACTAAAATAGCCTTATGTAAAACTGTAGGGGACATGCCCCCTGGTTCCCTCCCTAAAACTACGTCTATGCTCATGCATCATGTCCTCTAGCAGGGGGCACATTTTATATCCAATCATCACTTAATTTTCCATATCTCTGCAAGTGAAGGAAAATAACCTACTGATGAGCATGTTTATTTTACTTATATTTGTCATTAATCTAGAACTAAATTTGTATTGCCACATATTGTAAAGCTTATTGATTAGTTTTGTGAAATTACTTGTATTACATGTAAACCTACTTTATTTCAGAATGACACAAAGTATTTTAGTGGCTGGTGTTAACACACTTCTGTTATAAATCCAGAAATTATTTTGTGATGGAGTATCAATGACATTTTTATGTCACAGTTTCTGTTTAATTTTGCACAAGTGTCTCAAATTATAATTTCCTTAAATACCAGGTAATGTTCAATGTAGCCTAAAATGAACTTGTTAGCATTTCGGTATTCTTTTATAAAATTAGCTGATTTAATCTAATAAGAGTAAGTATTTAAATGAAAAATGAAATTAAAATGTACCTGGGTAAAAGGAGTGAATGGCGTTAACATGTCAGAACCACGCTGTGCTCTGATTTAAAAAGAGAAGCAGATTGCTGCTGCTTTCTTTGTGTGTGAAAGAGGGAATAAAGTGTGTGTTTTATAATGGCTATATTATCTATTTTGGTGTGTAAATACCTTTTTTTATTTCAAAATGCACAAATTGGTTTTATTATGTAAAGCACCTTGTGTTGCTTCTGGCATGAAAAGCAATTTAAAAATACATTTTTAATGTGTTTTGTAATTAATTTGACTTTGGTCTGTGTTCACAGGTGCTGCTTTGGTTTATTAGCCTTTTTCACCCTGGATGTGTTTTTATAACACTTATACTCAATGATGCATTTATTAAACTATGTATGAATATGATTTTTTTCTATCTGGTTATTGATCCACCATGAAAAAACAGTTTGTTACAATTTGATTTAATTTAATAAAACTGCTTTAATTATGTAGCAATGACTATTTTTTTATTTTATTAAGAGATCAAAAGTATTTCCTAAATGTTAAAGTTTCAGTTTGTCAATTCTGTTCAGCTGCAAATGACTGTATCATAAAACGAGGTTTAAAAAAAACTATTCATAGTTGCTCATCTGTAGTTTTAACCATCAGCTTTCAATCTAATTTTCTGAGAACATTTCCTTTAAAGACAGAAATGACAATAAATGTGATGTACATTTACACATTTCTGTTATACATGTATAACTGTTGCTTCATGTCCTGAAGTAAAAAAAACTTTTTCTGTTTTAATAGAAAGAAATGTCCTGGACTTCCTGAAGAGTTTAAGATCTGCAGGTACTTTAAAATGCTTGAAACTCTGCATTTATTTAAACACTGAACTATATACTGTAGAATACTGCAAATAAAATGATCTTCTATTGTGAAATTTTGATTAAATATCTTGATTATCATCATCCATGCAAATAACATGTAGGACAAGAGGTTATTGACTGAAAACTGTGGTAAATTACGTTTAAAGCCAACACTGAAATAGTGTGAAATAACATTGGCAAAAATAAAAACACTAAGATGGAATAATTTATTTGGATTTTTTGGCCATCTAGCTAATATCACAGCTCATTCTGAGGTAATTCAGCTAAATGAGGCACACAGGTAAATCTGCAGACTGGTCAATCTAAAAATTGAACACTCTTCTTACATAGTTGTGCTTTTGGGTCCCTCTTCTGGTTAAAGATTGAGACAATGGGTCTTTTTTTAAGCTGAAATTGCTTTTTGGCTGAAATACCTTAAACCAACGTTTGCATGGTGTTCATTTCATAAACGTACTCAAGGAGTTAACAGAGCAGCTTTCTGATCAGACCACATTCGCACTGAAATATAACCAACTTTAATCCAGGAGGTAAAATTCATGACACAACCCACTGGTTTACCACCATTACTTTAATTTACACAGATATACAAGTAACTGGCTAACACTGGAACATGATTTCACAGCTTCCTGTTGGTGCTCACTCAAACTGCAGACCATAGATGTCAAATGAATTGCTGCTTCAGAAGCCTGAAGCTTTGGAGTCTTATTTTTATATCTGTGAGGTAAAATAAATTGTTTGTTATAGTTTATCTTCATAATTCGTCCACAAACGGTGTACGAACAAGTTGTCCGCTCGCTGCCATGGTCTTCTTGCCATCCACAAATTTTTTTGCAGCCTGCGGAGAACAGGAAGAGGAACTTTTTAATACGCCGCCCAGCACTTCACTAAAACATTAGTAAAAAGAATTTGTAAGTACAAAAACAATGTTTACTTTTTAAAAATACTCTAATGTATCTTCAAACATGATTGTCACCTCTATATACATGCCACAGCTTTCCGCTTTCTTTCATATGATCTGCATACTTCGAAGTGTGGATTTGAAGTACATATTCGTCATACTGGCTGTCACAATTCGAAGGGTACTTTGGATCTACACTTCAAATGTGCACGTCGTTTGAGGGCCGAATTAGCTTAATAGCTTATCCTTCGCTGTCTCCATTCACCCAGAAGTCTTTGTGCACCAGATAGAAAAGAATTAGCAGCAGTCAAGTGATGGAGAAGACGTTTTTTTATGCATATAAGTATAACTAGTTACTTAACACACATATTTGTTCCAGCAGATATGCTGGAGCAGCAGCAGCACTGTGTCGCATGACGACAAATTAATTTTATTACATGCATCATGATTATCGATGATGTTTTAATTTAGACAAACATGTAAATAAAATGACCGAAAATTGCCCATTACTTTCAATTTTATTTATGTTTTTTGTGAAATCTTGGGCTCATTAATTGGGTAAACAACAATAAGTCACTAGGCAACTGAGGTCCGGAGCAAACGTGTTTTCTCATCTCATTTCAAACGGCAGGTGCACTTTGGAGTACGAAGACGTAGGCTACGTTGGTGCGTACTTCGAAGTATGCAGACCATGAATTGAGACAATGGCGACATTCCAGGGAGATTCCAAAGTGGTGTTTTTTTAACTGGAAGTACAGACATTACTTCATGCTGAGTGGAGTTAAAGACAAGAATGTTTGTTACATTTCTTACAGAATACTTAATAGTGGGATAATATTTTGTTTATTTGAGCAGTATTCTTAATATACAGTTACAAAGATCTGCATTATTTAATGACCAGATGGGCCTTTTTTAAAACCAAGTTTACACCTGTGTGTACTGGTTTGTACTCTAACACAAAGTGAATTTTCTTGCCAATACTTATTTTTTAGATATTTTATTTCTATGTATCTGGATGGCTACAATCTAAATTAAATATCAAATGTTTATAATACTGCACCTCGCTTTGTTTTTTTTATCATCATCTGTTTACAATAAATATATTAAACCTTTTAAATATTATATGTAATAGCACATTGTAACTAATGTCAGTTACTTTGCTGGGTAACTAATTACTTTTACTGTATGGTAGCTGAGCAACTAAAAATTACTTATTAGGAAAAGTAATTTGTATCTATAACTAATTACTTTGTAAAATAAGATGCCCAACACTGGTTATGATCAGTGATCGATTTAAGCAGAAATCACAGCTTGAAGACTCCTCCATTGTTCAAATCTCCTGTTTGGGTTACTGTACTGAAAAACAACCCAACTGGTACTTTAAAGCCAAGGTTCGTGCTAAGGTTCGTTTTGGGTGGGGTAGAGGATTAAAACTGTTTGGTAGATACTCACCTTGACCACATCATCCTGGGTGACAGTGTCTATACCCTGTAGGACAGCATCGGGAGCCTGGTAGGCTCCTGTTGTCAGAACTTGTGCACCAATCTCCTCCATTAGGCCCTCAGAGCTTTCTATTGACATAAGATAGTCTGCTTTCATCTGGTTTCTGCACAAACACATCCAGCAGACACAGTCATGAACAGCTTATCCATTTCCAAACACCTACTGAAGCACAACTGGCCCCTTCCTGTCAACTCACTTTGCTCTGGTGATCTCAGCCTGCGACACGCTTCCGTCTGCCACAACTCCCACTTGAGCAATAGCAGCTTTGATCACCTGCACAGAAAGATACAAGGACAAGCTGAGCTTGGAGAATATTACACTATTTTGCCACATTTTAAATTAAATTACAGGGAACTTGGAATTCACCTCTCCGGCAGAGTCGGTTTGAGCAACGGTATAGATACCAAACAAGCCTGAGTCAGAGTAGGAGGCATTGAAGGCAGTAGCCTGTAAGTAAGCAGAAGGCGTCAGACATAATGATACATGTCAAGTATCTACTTTTCTCTCAACAAAATAGATAAATTTGCATTCAAGCCAGCACTGTAAGTATTTATATCCTTAAACTTACATCAAATGGCTGCGTGGTAGCTTTAGCAATACCCTGGCTCAGTTTGCCGCTGAGGCTGGATCCCCTCTTCACATGTGGACCAGCTCCCAGAATCCTTTGCAGTACACTGAAAGCATTAGCCTCTGCACTACCTGTCACGCCACCCTCAGTGACGACCAGCGCATGGACCAGGTCATCGTTGTTCTGCACTCGCAGCTCACCTACACACAAAGTAGCATCACGAGAGTAAAACGCTGATGAACTGTGAGTGTATATTTGTAATACAAGCGCTTACCTCCTCGATACAGAGATTTAGCAACAGGCACTCCGGCCCCGCTGCGTACACTCAGGAGTCCTTCCCCTACTTGCCTCAGGACCGAGTGCTTTACACCTGGATGCAAACACAAAAGTCAAATGGGGCTGTTTTTACTTAGAAAATACAGATACATTGAATAAATTCCTACAGATGGATAAATAAAAGTTGCTTGAGAGTGAGGGGAGCTTTAACAAAACTAGAGACTAAACAACACTCACCGAATCCTACAAGAGCCATTCTGGCAGTAGTGAAATTCTCCTCAACAAACGAATGTAGCTACGGAGGGGATAAATGGGAGGAGAGGTACGTAAGAGACACACACAGACTACCAAACAGTGGTCTAGGAGGGCTGTTTAGGATACACACATTTATATTCTAGCAATTTACCTACAATGTGGCACTTTAGAAGCAAACACCACAGAGCTAAAATAAATTGATGCAGAAATACCTGCTCAGAGGAGACGCGACCAACCATGTAGTCCGGGCAGTACAAAGAGTTGGACAGGGCATTTTTATATGCTGCTTCATGCAACTTCTCAATAACACCTTCAAGAGAAATACAAGAGGAATTAAACTTAACTCATTAATTAATATATATATATATA
>JBAMHX010000023.1:12340859-12352001 GCA_037177515.1 Pseudomugil tenellus | reverse complement strand
TATATAAGAAAGGGAGAAAAAAAAAAAAATCGATGTAAAATTGGAAATAGGATTTATTTGGAAAAAAATCTGAGATTTTACTTATAGCTCATATTGCTCAGCCCTATAAAAAGTAAAATTGCAACATGACTGGCTTTGCAGAGATGTTTGGCAAACTTTTATTGCCCCCTTGAGCGGCAGATCTCAGTTATTGTCACTGGTAAGAGACATCTGTCCCGGTATGACTGATTGAGCAGAATAGGATGTAGTCTAGGACCTCCTCCTCTGACCACAATCTCACTTTTCTTGAGAGTTTTATAGTCATAAGCTTTTTTCCCCCCAACAGAAGGATATAGTATAAGGCGAGGGACAGATATGTATGAATCCTTAGTGTTTGCATAGAGCAGGTCTGTTTTCACCCCGTAGTTCAGGGGAATCCAACCCTCGTCCTCGAGAACTGCAGCACACCTGATACACACCACTTAATTATCAGACTTGTGCATAGTTTGATATTAAACTGCAACAATTCTGTTAATTGGCTTTATGCACAGTGAACTAAGAACAACTCCTTTGTTTCCTGTCTTTCATTACTGGATGAACTGATTAATCCAGTTGTGTCTGGCCATTGCCGTTGTGGTTGCTGAGGTCAGACACATCTGGATTAATCAGTTCATCCAGTAATGAAAGACAGGAAACAAATGAGTTGTTCTAAGTTCAGGAAGTAGTGAACTGTGAGACGGCTGTGCTGCACCAGGGAAACTCCTAACACTTGTATGATTGTGGCTCTCAAGGATGCTGGATATGCTGGAAAAACGGATACATATGACAGTCAGTTAGAATTGTATCTATAATCTATATATCTATAATTAAACCCACATATGATCTAATATTTTACCTTCCAATTTATTTATAGAATACAAATGAAGAACTGGTTTTGCCACCAGTTATCCACCTCTAACAAGATATTCTCATCAGGTCATTTTAAAATATATAGAGGAGGGGGGGGGCTGGCTTTTGTGGTAATTGTTTGGGATTAAATCCTTCAATTGTCCCAATTTAAAATAAACCAGAAAGATAACACAAAATTATCAATAATATAATTAAGATCACATCCATCTTTTGACACAGCTGCTTTACCTGCTGGCAAACGCTGCTGAAGTTCTCCAGGATGTAGTCCATGCTACGTTTCTCCAGCACCTTGCAGGAGTGGGCTTCAGCAAAGCAGTGAATCCCCACACAGTTCATCTCATCCATCTGTCGCTCCATAAAGCGACAGCAAGCCTCTCTAACAGCCATCACATCCAGCAGATTGGCCGCTGCCAGCAGTGCCTACCACAAATCACATCAGTTCTGAGCGCACACGTCATGTACGGAGACACCGGAGAGACGACTCCTTACCTGAACGTTTGCTTTGGAGATGTACACCTCTGATGTGTAGGCGTAGCTCACCAGCATGCCGATCATCTGAGGTTCAACACCGTTGATGGCAACACGCTCCTGTTTGGACTCGATCAGATCAGCTGAGAACATTGCCTGGAGAGAAGGAAAGCATTTATGCATCTTCTAGCATGTAAACTGGAGAATTACCAGCGACACGAGAGGTGATGTGTGTCCACCTGGAAGTAGGAGCTAAAAGAAGCCAGGACAATGCGGTGACAGGGGAACTCCTGGCCCCCACAGCACAGAGTCACATCACAGAAGGCGTTGTTGAGGCGCAAGCTGTTGAGGCCCTGCAGAACTGTGTTGGGGTGTCTGGTCTCCACAAACAGGTAGTCCTCACTGCTCTGAGAGGATGGGGGAGTGGCAGCTGCAACAGCACAAGTATCCGCGTACTCCTGGATCTGGAAGATGGCGTTCATAGTGGACGGCAAGTGCAAACTGACTGCAATTACTTCAGCCATATCTGACTATGCTAGACACTCCTGGGGGGGCAAAGCACAAAGGTTAAGTCAATTTAACTTTAAATTGGTTGAATAAAGCAACTCTTGTGAAGATAGTTCAAACGAATTGTGATTTTAAAACATTTTAAAAAATCGCGCGGCAACACGGAGGAGCCCTGAGATTGTTTGACTAATGAGGCTTAGCTTACATGCAGCGGCACAAACATGCGACTTTTTACCGAAGTAAACTTAGGAATAACCTCAGGGAAACGCATGCGGTTTACGGATATGTGGATATGAACGTTTAATAAGTGCAGCTCTCAAACACAATACCTGTAAAACATAATCGTGACAGCAACGGAGCGCGGAGTCACTCTCCCACATACAGCCAAAACCAGCTTCAGTCAGCAACACTCATAACGCCCATCACCGGAAGCCCCGCCCACGTCAATACACACGTTAAGATTGCTTGTGTCTGATTGCATGGCTGTGGTTTAAATCCCGCCTTCTCTTCTCACAAACAACCAATCACCTAACGCTATTTGATACGAGACACCAATCAAAATAGAGCATTTCTCCAGTCTCCAATGCAACTGTTAAAACTTCCTGTGTTGTTTTTTCCCAGCTGTTGCCTTTTAAAGCTTAAATAGTTTTTTTTTAATGATTCAAGTTTTTATTCCATTATTCATCAGTTCTGAGTGAATCCCAGTTTAATAAGCTGCAATCATCGTTAGTTTTAAAGGTGTTATGACCTCAACAACTTCTATAAGTCCCAACTCGTTTGGGCCAAAGGCTGTATATAAAAGAGGTTTGGACATAATATAGGGTTTTTTTATTTATTGGGAAATATAAGAAATGATCCGATTAGATTTGGGAAAATGTTGCAATAGTTTATAGATTTGTTGATCAGTTTGAAATAATACCTCCTAACACATTGTATTTGATATTTCCCTTGATTAATTGTCTGAAATCTGACTTGTTGAACTTATTATTATTACTTAGAGTATTGTAAAATATTGAATTGGGATCTGTATTTGCCATTAAATGTAATGAGAGCAACCTGCTTTATAAATAAAAAAAACTTGCGTAATTCAGGGATGTTGAGGCTCTTTCCTTGCTCCATCACAACTGATTAAAATAAAATGCATCTAATCACTTGCTGTCAAATACTGCACAATGACCTTTTTAATTACACTTTTATAAATTTCCATGATGGATTGCTGCAATACGACAACAATGTAATCCTTGTTGTTCACAATGAAATCCTAATTTTACATATTTATTCCACTTTTAAAGCACAGATTTTCTCAGTCATGACAATAAATACATAGAAGGGAAATCATGTCAACATGTTTTATTTATTAAACAATTGGGTTGTTAAAGTTGATAAAAACATTCAGCAGCTTATCCAAATCAAAACTTATCCCTTGAATAATTTCTGATGTTAAATAATCAAACAACTTCTGAACCTCAACATGTATTCATTGCATTTACAAAGTCATAAGGTCCCTTTTTAATACACACTTATCAACACTTGCAAAACTTCTATCTTTAATTAGTTTAGACTCATATTATTATGTATGTTTAAAGAATTTTACAATGTTTTTTTTCAACTTAAGATTGTTTTTGGATAAGTTTTCTGAATGACGTTTGCTTTGTACAGAAATTAAACCATTACATCTATAATGAGAGGAGACGGACTGCTTTCAGGCTAAACAGCTTATAGATAAATGCGTCACACTGTTATGGTCATAATGGATCACAAGCAGCTGTCCTTGATGATGCCCGGAGACTCCAACGCTTTGCTTCTTCGAGCAACAGCTTCCAGAATCTTCTTCCTGGGCCCGAGCTGGATGCGGATGCCTTTCAGGTCGTCATCAGAGCACAACATGAGCGCCTCCAAGTCCAGGTGCTCTTTCCTGAAAGCAAGCGCGAACTCTGGCAAGGAGATGGCTGACATGAACACATCTAAAGGATAGCTTTCTTCATCTTCATCATCATCCAATCCTAGATCTTCCTGTTCCCATGGAAGGCCGACTTCGCCGCTTTCCTCAAAGCTGGCGGCGTCTTCCTCGCCTTCAAACATCTTATTTTGAACAAGGTAGCCGAGACTTTCGTTGTTCCCGCTGGGAATGTCCTCTGTTTCCTGGTTCATCTTCTTCATGAAAATCAGGCCTCCAAGGCCTGGCCGGTTGAAGATTGATTGTTTGACTTGTCCCGGTTCTACATCGCCCTCATCGTCTTCAGATCTTGACACGTCCCCATCGTCGAACATGTTCTCGTCCTGCTCATTGAAGACATCTAGAAACTCGGGTTTCTCAGATGCTCCGTTCTCTTGTTTGAGGAAGATGACGTTTCCATCTCTCTGCATTGTACCTTTCTCTTTCTTTCCGCTTTTCCTCTGGAACGTGCCTTTAAGCCTGGCTGTAAGCGAGCCAGATTTTTCTGCCGAGATAAGCTTGGAGAACTGCTCATTGACGCCAATCATGCTGCCACCATCTGAGAATCCCGATGTCATGCTTTCCTCTGAGACTGAGCCCGTGTTGCCTGCTCCTCGGTGCATTTTATCCATCTTGGTCTGGTGTTTCTTCTTCACTTTCTCGCAGAGTTTCACTCTTCTCTCTGCTTCTTTCTGGGCCTCTTTCTTCAAGTGAGCAACCTTTTTGGAATTTTGATTGGTCTGCTTTGAGGCAGCGTCATCGAGAAAACGCACACAGTCCATGTGGCCTCGGGACGCAGCGACGTCCATGGCTGTGTGGAATTCATTATCCAGTGCAAAAAGGTTGGCTCCAAAGTTGACCAGAAAGCTGAGGATGTGCATGTGACCGTTAGCTGCTGCATGGTGCAGCGGTGTGTTTCCCCAGATGTCACTCCGATTGGGGTCCCCTCTGTAAAACACAATAGAGCAAAATATACAATTCATTTCTTGAAATAATGTTTAACGTCTGCTTGTTCTGTAGCATATGTTTTTCCTCCAATTTTTTCTCTTTTGCCTAAATACCTTTTAATACACTGTCTATGCTAATTACCCAACTTTGTTGAATGACAGGTCTTTTACAGCGTTCGTTTGTCAGTTTCTGTCCATTAGGAACATAACTCCAAAAGTTATCAACGGATTGTGAAAACATTTTTAGGGAATCACAGAAACTAGATAAGGAACAAGTTATTCAATTCTAGGGATGATCCAGACCAGAATCCGGATCCAGGAATTTTTGAAAGGCTTCTTTACTATTGGGAGAGAAGTCATTTTGGTATTCTAGCTTCTAACTCAGTAGATAATGTCCAGAATTATCCATTATCTGCACCGCTTATACCAATGAAGGATTGTAGGTAGCTGGAACCTATCCCTGGAAAGGTCGTCCATCACAGTGCCCAGAATTATTGGGGGAAAAAACACCAAAACTACTACAGTTATTTGCTTCCTCTTGATGTCTAAGGCACATTCCCAAACAAGATGTGGTATCTATCCTGATGATGGAAATATATGTGATATTAGCTACAGAAGAATGTTAGCATGGGGTCGGTAACTGGATTAGCTTTATGAGGTTTTTTCAGGTGAGTGACCTTATGGGTTGCTGGAGGTCTTTTGGTCATTAGTTAAGCAATTCAACAATTTTTTATATCCTGTTATGTGGTGCTTCTAGCTGTTTATCTACCCTCATGACTAATTAGGAATTTCAAAGCAAAACAAGAGGAGCTTTTCAGCTTTTTTTCATTTCATTATCCCTTATCTGTGCGGTTTATTCCAATGAGGGGCTGCAGGAAGCTGGAGTCTACCCCAGCAATCCGAGAAGTGGGGTACACTCTGGACAGGTCGTCCATGCAAACTGCGCAGCAAGGCCACTGTCTGAGCCGAGGCTCAAACCAGCAACTTTCTCTCTGTGTGACAGCAGTGCTAACCACTACACTACAAATACTTTAAATACTTAGGTAATGGTGGGAATTTACAATCAAGGTGGAAAATATTTAAGTCACAGACATTTTTAATGTAATGTTTCTAGCTGATTAAAAGGTTTTTGTGGACAATAGTAGAAAAAAAGAAAAAAGCTTAAGGGTTTAAAAGTTCTATTAAAACCAACTAATGGTTTAAAATATTTAATCTTTGTTGCACTACAAGAACTTGTTTAATAGTTATCATAACTTTCATCCACTGTTTAATCTCTTTAATCTAAAGGCTGAGACAAAATGCACAAGTGCGCCTTTTAAATCACCAAACAGTCTTCATATTAATGTCCTACAAGTGTAAACTGGAAAAACTCTACTTATAGCTTGTAATTTACCTCTGGTGGGATTTTTATTCTCAATATAAAGATGAAAGTAGGCCATCTGTTTCACTCTTCTACTTGCTACTTGCTGGCAATAAAACATCAGGTTGCTATGTGCTTGTGAAGCACCTTGCCATAAATCCCAGCTATGAGTAAAGCGGAAGTGTTTCACATCATTTTGGACACGTAGTCGATAAACGTATACGTCTTTTTGGATATATTCTTCCTTTATCTTCCCTGAAACAAGAGTTTTCTGTCTGCTTTTGTTTCCTTGCATGAGATCTGAGGTGGGGGTGGTGAGGAAAGATGAAGGGCTCTTTTGTTTAACAGCATTAGATTTGGCTGATTAAACTTTTGGCTCAGCTCAGAGTAAGAAAGGAAGTTTTAATTCATGAGAGTTATGCAAATAGCAAATGCTGTCATTTTAGCTCTATAAAAATAAATCCAGGCAATAAAAAGAAAGGTTTCTGAGCCATTCAGTTTGTTGTCCAGTAAAGTTAACCTTTGCCCAGCGATCAGCTTTCATGGCTGTCGTAAAGCTCAGCTTCAGTTTTAGGGAATTACATCAATTAAAGTTAATTTCCGTGTCTAAATAACCTACTTTCTTCATCTAACATAAATAAAATACAAAAAATACCAATCTAGCTTTATAAAAAATACTTGTACCTTATCTATGGTACCCATTATAGATATAGATTATAGTAAATCATGCTTACTCTCTGCTGCATATGAGCTGAAGCGCATCGACATGTCCATGAAAAGCAGCCAGGAGGGTGGGAGTCATGCCATCCTCATCGGCAGTGTTCAGGTCTTTTCTTGTGGCCTCCTTCAAGAGTTCCAAGTAACCATCAATTGCTGCTTTGTGGTACCTAGACATTTCTGAGAAGAAATGAGGCGGAAAAAAGAGAAATGTGACCGTCTCTTCTTTCGCTCCAAGGACTGAAAAAGCTGAACAAAGTGATCACTGGGCGTATGACATCTGAGAGCCATAAAACAAAAGCAAAGTCCAGTTCGCTGCTGTCAGCTTCACCATTTCCTGTTACAGCTCATTATCCAAACCAGCTGAGAGTTCAGAAAGCTTATGGAAACCACACGGATATCTTTAGCTAAAACTCATTACAACATCCACCAGGTTAGTTAGTTAGTTTAGTTTGCTTTGAACAGTAACACACATATATTCAGGAAAAGAACAACCGAAAAAACAAAACAAAACAAAAAAAAAAAACAACAAATCAAACACAAAACAAGTCAAAACACCAATTTTATGATTCCACCTCTGTTAAAAACCAGGTCATTACTGCTTTTGTTTTAACTGGAACAAAACCATTTTCTTCCTCCACAATCAAGTGGAACATTATATTTATATTTTTTTTTCACCAAAATACATTGTTTTTTTTTATTATGGACAGTATTTAAGAAAATGTGACAAACATTTATTTTACTGCTCTGCTGTGGAACCTGCCTTTACTGTATGTTTATAATGAAATCTATCCATTGATTATTCTACATCTAACTAATCTATCCCATCTGCTATCAGGTTAGAGACAATGTACCGGTATACTCTTGACAGGTCATCAGTCCAAAACTTGGCCAAGACAAACATAAACAACCATGCTTGCATCAATTTAGAATCAGCCATTAACCAAACATCCATGTTTCTGGACTGTAAGAGGAAACGGGACTCCACAGAGACGATCCATATCAGCACAGGGACAACATGAAAACACAGAAAAGACAAAATAATCTGAATATTCTTCAGATTTTCCATTACACTTAATATTTGTACAGACATGTGTTTCAGGATGTTCACATGCTTCCAGTCAGCCTTTATACACTCGAGTGAATGTTTCACCATCTTTAAGCCTACTCAGGCTAATGCTAATGACAGTTGCAAACATGTTGTCATTGTATTGTGTACATTGGTCTCTGAAAGAGTGCTGACACATGTTTTTTTTGTGACAAAGGATCATTTACATTCCTATTTTCCTAGACATTTGTAGACATTTTAAAAAAGAAGTACAAAAAAAGATATATATTTTAGGAAATAATTAACTGGCTAAAATTATCATGTAATGTAAAAGGTAAACCATAATTTATAAAAGGGTACTGACGATGATATACATATATCAGTCAGGCTGCCGCTCCGGCACAGACAAATAAACCATTCAATAAAAGTAACTAAAGTTAGCTAAACACACGTTAGAAACTTTTCTCTTCTCCTAAGTATTTATTTTGGCATGAAAGAGAGTGTTTAAGAAAAATAATCAGAATAGTATAAAGTTTCAGACAAAGCCAACGTTTTTAAATATAAAAATTGAGCTTTGATGGTAACAAAAAAATCGATTACAAACAGAAATATTTTTTACCTGTTTGAAACACAAGCACAGAAAAGCCAACTCACATATTCAAATCACATTGGGCTTTGTTTTTAATGCACTTTAAAAAATATTTTTTTAATAATCTGAACAACCAGAGACATTTCTAATTTATGAATTATAATAATGCCAGTATAGTCTTTATAGACTAGACTTGATATCTTTTCAGAGTGTATGGTTTAGATTTAAATGTGAAAGGACAAACCAGTCCAGTAGATGGCGCAACACGTCATTTAAAGTTAGCTTAAAAAAATAACAGAAGAAGAAACGCTTCGACCAATCAGTGGAGACCATCACCGTTTTTTTTTTTTTTTTTAATGTATATGCTTTCTCTTCGTGGCCACTTCCGTCTCAACTACATCATGGATTTGTAGACATTGTCTTATTCTTCGACTGTTTCTACTGCTTGGCAAAGCAGACCGACCACCTGCCCTTCCTCGGGTCGCTCCGTGGCAACTTCCCCGCTTCTACGCGCTGTCTGGCCGGGAGTCCCTGTAGAGATGCCCAACAACGGTGGCTCGGCTGTCGGCCTTCTGTCTTACGAGACGCTGGTTCATGCGGTGGCAGGTGCAACGGTGAGCAGTTTCATGCTAAACTATATAGTTGTTAATGTTTATAGTTTGCGGAACATTATAAGCGTGAAGTAAAAGATTGTAAAATAGATAAGAAGACATTAAGTTGTCATATCACTTCGCCATGTTGATGTTATGTGTGGATGTCGGAGTATATTGTAATGTAATGAGTTTCCTTGTAGGGGAGCGTGACAGCCATGACTGTCTTCTTCCCTCTGGACACAGCCAAAAGCAGACTGCAGGGTGAGTTGAAGGTGTCATGCTGGACAAAGGTCCTCTGATTGCACTGAAACAGAGTTTGATAGCTAACTTTGACCCAAGCACGTAAAAATAGTTTGTATTTTCACAAAATATTTGACAAGTCTAAATGATTACTCAAATCAGTTACTAATTATTTTATTTTAAATCAAATATGCTTCCTTTCTTACAATAATTCTTGTATAAAACTGGAATTTCAACACAGTATCTGGAGTGTATGAAAGTGCTTTTTCTCTGCTAGGTGAGCACCAGTGTACTAATATATGACTTTTGCTATTTTTTATGTTTTGTTTTTCAGTGGATGAGAATAGAAAAGCTACCTCTACCCCCATCATTCTGGCTGAGATAGCAAAGGAAGAGGGCATGTAAGTTTACATTTTTAGGTCTAATAATGTTTCCGGCTGTGGTAGGAAAAGAATTGATGGTTAAAAATAAGTATTACCAGCTCCTTTTGTTATAGTTTGATGCGGTTACTCGGCTGAAAGTTCACTGTCCGTATCACCCTCCACCACTTTCCCCAGTCTGTCTTTGTACAGAGGATGGTTCCCGGTTATCTCCAGCCTCTGCTGCTCCAACTTTGTCTACTTCTATACCTTCAATGCACTGAAGAAAGCGACAGCAGCCGGACCCGGAAAGTCCAGTCCTGGCAAAGACCTGCTGATGGGGATCGTAGCAGGTAAAGAAACATGTTAAAAATAATCCGATGCAGATTTAAAGAGTTCCTGAAGGGTTTTCCTGAGTTCTGTTTCTCAAAGACATTGCATGTCTTGTAGAAACAACATGTAATTTGTTTGTTTTTTAAACGCAGATGTTGTATCTTACCCCCCCCTGTCTCTGACACTTGTACTTTCAAGATACTGTTAAATAAGAGCTGCTGGACAATCCAAACAAATCTGTGCACATCTTTTCTGTCACATAGACTAGATGATAGTTTAGACAATGTTCCGTTGAATCTTAATGAAGAAAAACAAAGACAAACAAACTCAGACGCCTTTATAAACCCCATAAAGGGCAAGGCAAATTTATTTGTATAGCACAAGGCAACACGGGGGATTCAAAGTGCTTTACAGAGCATTAAAACAATATAGCAAGAAAGAAAAAAAAAAAGAAAGTAACAATTATTAATGATTAAAATCATGTAGATAAAAAAGATTAAAAAAGAAAAAGTATAAAAGTTTCTTTAATAATGTGTTTTTTAAAGTAATTGTACTTGTGTAGGAGTGGCCAACGTGATCCTGACTACTCCCATGTGGGTGGTCAACACGCGCCTGAAGCTGCAGGGAGTCAAGTTCCGAAACGAAGACCTCCATCAAACCCAGTACAGAGGCATATTTGGTGTGTGACATATCTGTTTTATAGTTGGATTTGTTAATTGTTGATGTTGGTAAATATTTTGGGCTTTCCCTTCTCAGACGCTTTCTCGCAGATCATTGCCAGCGAGGGGATAGGAACTCTGTGGAGCAGCACTCTGCCGTCGCTTCTCCTCGTCCTCAACCCGGCGGTGCAGTTCATGTTTTATGAAGCCATGAAGAGGAAAGCAGGCAAGGGAGGGAGGAAGGTGAGGGCACCCAAAAAAGACTCTGTTATGTGCGTGAAATGTTGTAGGCCCGTCACCGTGCATCATAATATACGAGTACAGTTCAGAGGCAGCGGTGCCTTCGTGTACAACGTTGCCTAGAAGATGACAAACTTAAGATCAGACAAGCATTCAGTTTTAACCTCTTAAGCCCTATTGCCCCCCCGTACGGGGTCCGAGACTCATCGCAGCAAAAAACATACAATGCAGCACTTATCATGAAGAAATAAAGTCATA
>JBAMHX010000023.1:12294015-12307936 GCA_037177515.1 Pseudomugil tenellus | reverse complement strand
ATAATAATAATAATAATAATAATAATGATAATAATAATAATAATAATAATAATAATAATAATAATAATAATAATAATTGTAGGGATAGGTTTGCTTCACTCTTAATTGAATTGGTTTTATTTCATATCCATGCAACTCACATGTACATCCTGACTGAAAATAGTGTGGTTTAAAGTTATCCTTTATATGTTTCTTATATGCTGGATGTGTTTAATCAGTTAAAAAAAGATTTATCTGGAAGGGGATGATTAGAACCAGGTTATGAGATGTATTACTGTCCCTATTAAAGACCTTCTTTTAGCTTTGCCATGAGAAGACTTGTGTTGCTCTCAGCTTTTTTTAAAAGCTGTGGTCTGGTGTTTCTCCAGTCTTGTCAGGGACATGATAGCATAGCTGTGAATGACAGCTTAATCATTGACTCATCAGAAAAGCTTTGATTTCTTCTAAGAATGCCCTGGCAGGAAAGGGTTGCTTTGTTGTGACAGGAGTCTGGGGATTACATCCACTTATAGTACAACTTGGAAGGCGGTTTGGAGGAGGTCAAGGTGGGGCTGTACTTAGCATCCGTAATACAAGCGAGCCACTTAACTGTCCCCCTGTGAGCAAGTCAGACTCCAAGCGGTGAGCTGTGCCACCGCTCTGGTCTAACTCCTGGACCAGCAAACAAATTTATCAGAACTTCACCAGGTTCTCCAAATCAAGCCCTGCTGGTAAGACTATCTTATTGCAGTTTTTCCCTCCTCCCCTTTTAAATCAGTTTTTTTTTTGTCCCACATCTTGCAGCAGGATATGACTAATTGCTGGCACACTGCATGCATGGTACCTGAGCATAAAGCGGTCATTGTGCTGGTCTGGCTTCCACTGGTGGTGGTGGTGGGACACCTCAGCGTAGCCCCACGGACAGACATGCAACTGCAATCCCAAGTAGAGAAACAATAACCAAGATCACATAAACACACACACTTATACGCATTCATGGCTGCAAGACAACACACTGACACACAAATAGCATTTCTCTCTTTCCCCTTGTGGAAAGTTTTGCTGTGAAGATGGATAGATTATGATCTGGAGTGATTTATTCTGCATCTGGAGGAAACTTTGTCCAGGGAAGAAACCAGTTTTCTTTATTTCATATGTTTTCTTTTTCATGCATGACTTTTATTTTCATCATTTAAATAATTTTACACATAAATACCACACTTGAGCCCACTGAAGCTGTGGGAGGAGAACAAAGTGCAGGGGTGCAGGGGTTACTTTAACAGCAGGGTGATGCATCGGCTCCATAGCAGGTTGGCGGTGTGACATACACTCATTTTGTCATGGCATAAGTCGTACAGGGAGGACGGAAAAGTGACATAATGAGTTATGGATAGTCAGAGGACAGAACGAGAGAGGTGTAAGAGCAGAAAAAAACATGTGTGACCACACAGAATGAGATGCATTAGTAGTAGATGTGATAGTGAGAAGTCTGGAAGGGAATAGGATAGTGAGACTGGAGACGTGTGTGCAATGTGTTTGCGCTGGACGGAGCGAAGATGAAAAGCTGCCAGTGATGTATGGGAGAGAGGCAGCAGACTACATACTCTCACTGAACCAGTTCTGCAGTGTTTTACGATAGTTTCTCTTCTGCGGTGTTCTAGTTATCCATGAACACTAAGCCACGCTATCATTCAGTTCCCCTATCTCTCCTTCATGATCTCTCTCTTTCTTTGTAATCAAACAAAAATCATTACATGCGTTACAAACATGTGACTCCATTCCAGTTGCTTGTTCAGAATAAATTGCAAAGAACTGGTTTGAAAGATTTTCTCCCAGTCCTTCATGGTACGTAGAGGCAGATTTTTTTATTCTCTGTACCTTAGTTTAACCAGCTGGCTCATATCTTCGCTGTTAGGTGCTATCCACAGACAGCTCCATCATCCCTTTAGATTACTTTTTTGATGCCCAGATGATTCATTTTGCTCCAGTTTGGCCATATTTTCTCTGGTTTATGACCACCTACCTGTACAATTAATGACGTTTCCCTCATGTTTCAGCTGCAGCTTATGATTTTCTGGGTTGACTGGGGGTCAAAAACAGAGCTGCTCATACACTAGATGTATTATTGGTGGTTTGATTCCCAGTTTGTCCAGTTTGCAAAATTTTCTTTGGCAAGATGCTAAAACACATAATTGCAAAGGCACGTGTTTCTATGTAAATCTGTGAATAAATAAGAAAAAAGATTTTTTAAAATCTTTTTTTTTGTTTATTTTTAAGTGGTTCTCTATGAAGTCAATGAGAATAAAATGGTTTCCAATCAACACCTGCACAGTAGCGTGTCAGGAACGAGGACCGAGGTGGCAAGGTGGACCCGAAAGCAGACTGGAGTGGCAGAATTAAATGTCTTTATTAGTAAACAATAGGGGTCTTGATGTGGGCCTGGGATGAAGAGCTTAAAGTTGCTGGCACTGGTGGTGATTATACAGCAATGTCAGCAAACAGGCAGGCAATGACTTTAAGGCTGATGGGAGCAAAGGTCCAGAGCCAAAGACTTCAAAAACACAGCAGTAGTTTCTGTAGAGAAAAGACAAGTGAGTCTTCTATAAAGGCTGTCACTGAGGTCAATTGTACTGGCCTGGTTACCACTCAGGAATGAGAGACAATCTGGCGAAGACTGGAGCTTCCACTCTTCCTTAAATGAGCAGGTGTAACGAGCTGGCGATGAGCTGCAGGTGGTGGCAATGAAGCTCCAGACTCCGCCCTGGATTCCCATGGCAACCTGCTCAGTTCTACCTGTTGCCCAACACACACACACTCATGACATAGCGACGTGTAGATCATAAGTTAACCCTCCTTATAAGCGTGGTTTGCTACCCAACTGACCCAAAGTTTCAACAATCAACACTCCGCTCCTTTCAGTGATACTTGGAACTAGCGACGTGGTGATAACTTCATTATGAACACGTTTACCAAAGCAATAACCTGCAGCAGACAATCAGACATCTTTTGTGCTGGTCAAAAGAAAGAAATGGAGTAAAAGGAACTATGATTATTAGCCTAACTTCTCAGACCCTGAGGCTACATCCATTATTCATATGGTACAGCCTCAAAGAGTTGCTCCTCTGACTGTTTGGTTTCACTGACACTTGTTGGAAATCCTTCCATTTTTTTTCTCATTGATATCTTTCTTCTGTCAAGCCTGTTTTTCTGTTTTTCACATGTCATTTGTTGTTCTTGTTTTTGTATAGAGAACAGGTCTATAGTAATCTGCCTGAAACGTGTGACATTCAGAAACACAATGCCTTCAACCACAATGCTCCCTGGTGAACAATAGACCCGCAAAGCTTTGTGACAGTGAACGCTGTCAGACAGAGCTGACCATATTTTACTGTAACACATGCTTGTATTGCGGGTCTGACTTGGACAGACAATCTAATGTACCCCTCTTCCACCACTTTCCATTACTGCGTTCAGTGCTTTCAGTACATAAATGCTTCTTAAATGTTATCAATCAGTGCATTTTTGATAGACACTGGATTGCCAGCAGGCCATGTGATGGCTAGCAACACACTGCAATATTTACACACTTTGGAATACGTGCCATTTAAACTTGGCAGGTCAGTGAGTGGAAATGTATTCCAGCATGTGGTGTATAGTGTTTAGGCACACTGCAACCTTGTTTAGGCAGTAAGAAACATATACAATGAGCTGGGTGTAGGGCTCTTTTAGTTTTCATGCTCTGATTTGTGCAGGATTTGGGATCTTGGGAGTTGATTTTGCAGCTGCTGTATTCCCTCCTCAGCAAATATTCATCCTGATAACATCCTGAAACAACATGAAAGAAATAAGCATTTGAAGAACCAAAACTGTTTGTTTGGTGTTACAGATATGCCGGAGCTACTTAAATATCAGTTTTTGATCACTGCATCCAGCAAAAACTGCAGATTATAGTAAACAAAAAATTATCGGTAACTTATTGGTTATCGGTCATGACAAGCAGAAAAATATCGGTTATCGGTATTGGCTGAAATTTTTCTAATCGTGCATCACTAATCCTGATAGTATAACGGGATTAAATAATCTTTTAATAGTTGTTTGTAAATAGCCATGACTTTGGGGGAAAGCTGATAGACCGTGCAGCCTGAGGACGCTCCAGCAGGCGGTAAGGGCCTGTGTGCTGCTGAGGGCCCTGCAGGATGTCAGGGAGCAGCAGTGGAAGCCTACAGCTCTTCAAAGCTGAGAGAGTTGTGTACTTAACATGTGGAGCTCTGACAGACACAAGCTGTTCGTCTCTTTTTACTCAGCATGTGCCACGTTCAGCTGCAGCTTTTTACGTAATTCAGTTCAGTCAAGGCATCGTGTTAGTTTTCTGGCTCGGACTTTCTTTGATTGATTCTCGTAATCTGAGCAAGTGTAACACAGATTTTCCCTCAAATCCTATTTTATTCTAGAAAACTTTTATTTGATCGAACAGGGTTAAGTAGAGGGTACTTGGACAGAAACTTGTGATCACTGCTGATTTTAAGGGGTACATTGTCCTAATTGTGCCACTTTTTATTCGAAATCTGTGATCAAATGTGAAACCTGACCCAAGACTAGACTAACTGTATTTAGAGGACTATAAACATGATAAACAAACTTCAAATTGTCACCGCTGTCTCATCTGCTGGCGTCTGGTTTCTTATTTGAGGGCCTTTGAGACCCAAAAGCAAAAGCTCCGTGTGCATCTTGTCTTAACTTATATGTCTTTTCATTATCTACACATACACTTATGCAATCAGAATACTTCCAAAACGATGCCAGATCATAGAAGAAGCATTATCATCTATTTATTATTATAAGATTACTTATTTAGTCTGTTTAAAATAGCAGCATTTCTATGTATGTATTGACTTTAAGATACACTCATAGTTAGTTTTTATTAAGCAGACTGCCCACTTACCAGACAGGAAACATACTTCCTGATAAGCAGATGCTGAAGTGGTGGAAATGGTATTTAGTCTTTCACGCTTTGTCAACTATTTCAGTGCTTTCAGACATTCTCGTGTGGATTCCTTGAGCTAAAGTTTACACGATTTTAGTGCTGCATTTTTTTTGCTCCCACCAGCTTGACTCACCACGGTTGAAGTGTGTGTGTCTTCCTCTGTTTTGACTGCTGCGTGCTTGCTGTGGCTCAGCCTCGAAAGTTGGTCGAAAAGACGTCCAGCCTTTCTGTGAGGCTCAACATTACAGTAAAGACTTAAGTGCTCTCGTTTCATCTTTGGCCCAAAGGTTGGCGAATACAAAAGGCCCTTTGTTGAGTTTGGTCTGTTAGAATATCAAATAGCACGTTATATTTACTTGTGACATCCTTTCAGGGGTTTAAGTGGGACTCTTGAGACTTTAAGACAGACTGACCCATATGGAACTCAGCTTGTTGGATTTAGTTTCCATCTGAAGGTGAGCTACTGCATCAGGAAGGACTCAGTTTCAAGCGAGCATGAGTTGTGTGTGGAAATCCTCTTGAACCTCTATTCTGTCTTTAGAAACCATTTTAAAGAACTTAGACTTAACTTCTGTGTGATGCAGAGGAGGGAAAAGAATGGCTAAAAGGTTTTCGTCTGCCACTCCACAGAATAACACAGTCACAAACTGGGATGTGTAGCATTAAGACCATCACGGGGCTCGTAGAGGGTAAATGTGGAGCAAATCATGCTATTTTTCTCCTCTTTGGAAAGAAAAATCAAAGCGTGTTGAAACTCCCAGAAGGCTACAGTCATGTGCTGAAGTAAATTTCAGGCAAAGGACATCCTGGTACCACTTAGACATTTGTGGGTGTCTGCGTTCATAGCGAGAAGAGAGAGAGAGTGTGTATGCGTACATGGTTCGGGTCGTTCGGAAAGGGAAAACTGACCAGAGCGGATGGGAAAAGGGAGTGTTGGAACAATTATGTAAGCGCACCGTGATTGTTTGACCTACAGGAAAAAGGTGTATCCCCCTGAGAACACTAGTGGCTCCACAGTTTGGAACGCTGCAGAAGCAACACATTTACCAGTGTTTGCACTGGAACCAGTTCTGTATGAGACAGCTTCCCTCGCTGCTTCTAACTGTTTTATTCTTTGGCTTTTAGGCAGGAATGAGTTGTAATCTGTGTCTGTGTTTCTGCTGTTTTTATGTATATTTGTTATGTGTGTTTCTGTTATTGTTCAACACTTTAATCAGCTGTTGTTTTTAAAGTGCTTTAGAAATAACTAGAAAAGCACTCAGAGAGCACAAACCTCCACCAAGCTTACCGCTCCCTCTCATATTGTGACTGCATGTCCCTTTTTCACAATGTTAAAGAATCCTTCAAAACATTGTCCTTTGTCCCATTTCCAGAGTTTCCTGAAAATATAATTAAAATCGGTCCATAACTTTTTGAGTTATCTTGCTCGCAACTTTCCCATAAAACATAACCTCCTTGGTGGAGGTAAAAATGGTTTTCTTGTCCAGAACTTCACAAACTTGTTAATGTATTAAGCTTGTTGAAATTGGATCCAAACGATAAACAAACTATAATTTTTTAGGATTTATTTGCTCTGGTGGTTGATATTAAGTACATTTTACGAAGGGAAGGGATCCCAAGGCCAACTGAGGAGCCATAGCCTCTGCGAATGCCATGAAGTGTTGGCTCATTGAAGGATCTGATATACTGTCAGGTAGTTCAGGGATTTTAAACTCTAGTACTTGAGCATCACTGCTCTGCAGTTTGTAAATGTTTCCCTGTTTCAACACAAACCCTGGAATGAGGTGTGTTACAGCAGAGAATTACCTAAAGATTTGAGGATATATTGTCCTTTTAGTGCTGTTTAAGATCCCAGTTCTGGTCACAGTTTGCTACGTGCATCGCCGATTTGAACCCAGGTTTCTTATATGTCCTTAGAACATGCTGCACATTTGTGGTAGTAATATGTACCCAATATCACCTTTCAAACCTCCGGGGGAATGTCCATCTAATGTAGCATCTCTGGATTCCTAAGCATCTATTTCACATGTGAGAACAGCAGTATGTGGTTTCAGTTGATTTGACTGAAACAAATATAAGGGGTGGAGATGAGTAGAATAACAGATAATAAATACTTAATGTGCGCACTTTGCATGCGAGAGGAAGCTCAGTGGTCATTAAGCTGGGGGGGGGGGGGGGTCAACATTTTGACACACACACAACACTTTATGTCATTCTTCTCTCCCCATGTGACACCTAGTTTTTGCAATAAAAACAATCTCCTGTAGCAGGAGCAGTGTGAACAGTGTTCGCTTTGAGAGTGAAAAATAAATCATGGTTTATTCCAATAATCACATGCAGCTTAGATGGTGGGAAAAGCAAACATGTCTACATTGTAGCCTGGTAACAAAAGCCATGCCTTAACCTTATGACCCCATAGATGTATGGTTTTATTGCTTAGTGTTTTTATGGATGATCAGACTCCTCGTATTTGGGGTGAAGCTTCCTGTGCTTGTGTTCCGATGTGGATCAGCACCTACAGCTGCAAGACCGGCTGATTATTGGCTCCAATTAAGAGAAAAAGTTTGTGTTCTGATCAATCGTGTGAGGTTTTGCTATCTGTCATGTACTATAATAAACTGGAACATATAGTTTGTTTGGCTGCTGGTTAGACAAATTTGTAATTTGCTCATATTTTTACATTTCTGGACTATTTGTATTAAAATGAGTTTGGAAGTGTTGTTTCCCTCAGGCTGCAGAAAATTTACTGGGCTTTTGTTTTGCCCTGAAACAGATGATGTGCGCGAGTTGCCCTTTAGAGTCATTCACTTAGAGCTGTTTCGAACTAAGAGTCCCATGATGTCTTCTACAGTTACATGGTGTCGTTAGCCTTGTGCTTGTTCCCAGTACACCTTTGTATTCAGCTCTGGTTCCAGTTAACTCTTGAATATACAGTTAGCTGGACTCCAGGCTGGCATCCAGGCTTTTTCAGCCCTCCTGTCTTTAAAAAAATTTTACTTTGTTTTTTTTTATTTTGTTTTTATTTATACTTTCTTCTTATATTCTTTTAGCCATCCTGTCTTTCTTTTTTAATTTACTTTTTTCAATCATTTTTAAAAAATCTTTTAATTAATTAATTTATTTTAATTTCTTTTTTAAACTTTAATATTTTTGGCTTTTATTTTTTCAGCCCTCCTGTCTTTCTTTTTTTAATTTAATTTTTTCAATTAATTTTTTCAATTTTTTAATTAATTAATCATTTTAATTTTTTTTAAGTTTTTAATATTTTTTTAGATTTTATTTTTTTCAACCCTCCTTTCCTCCTTTAAAAAAATATTTATTATATATTTTTTAGCTTTTTAAAAAAAATGTTAAAAAAAATTATATTTTTTAAAAATATATATAAGTATTTTTAGCTTTTATTTATTTTTTTTTAGCCTTCCTGTCTTCCCCTTGGGGCTCCACATACTACCACCACTCCAGCACCAACCTAACCTTTAAGAAGGAATATGTAACACTTGCATACTCATTGATGTAGTCAATGTCTTCATAGTTATCATAAACTACAGCAAAACAAGCGGCACCCCGTCTCATAACATTTCTGTTTAGGTAAATATGCATGTTTTCTCCTTGAACTCCTCTATGCAGTTTTTGCTGTAAGATACTGCTGCATTATGCTTAATTAATGCATCTTTCAAAATGAGAGACAGGTTGAGAGTAGCTGCATTAGCCGTGCTGTGAAGAAGACTGTTGCAGTTGAGCTTCCACGCTTTCCCATCAACGTCTCTGTGCTATCCAGAACGGCAGCAGTGGCCGGTGTGTAACAGAGAGAGGCTACTAAGATCACAGCAGAGTGAGCACATGACACGTAGACTCTTGAACAACCTGTCAGTGTGTATATTCAGGTGTTTCCTCGTGACGGTGTGTTTGCACAGTAAGTCGCTTCGTATATGTTTAAGGGAGGGAGATGAAGAATTGCAGCAGTGGCACAGATTCAGAGGAAGACTGATGGCTGCAGTCACATTCTCAAAGTAGGTTAGTGGTGCAAAACCTCAGCACAGCTGTGTGTACCTCATGCCTCTCCTCACTTACGGATGTGTCTACATAAATGTATATGTACGACTGCAATTGTGTGCATCTTCTTATTTTGTATCCATGGATTGTCTCACAGAGGATTAGCGTGGGCTGGGAGCCCTACTCATGCATAGACAAACGTAGGAGATCAAGTGGGGAGGGTTATGGATGACAGTTTGTGGATTATAGGTCAGGGGCTCGGGCGCTTGCTGTCACATCCCCACTGGAGTGCTGAAAAAAGAAACCCAAGTTGTACAAACACACACATATACACAAGCAGGACTCTGTTATGGAAAAAAGGGATTGTTGGAAAAAAAGAAAAGCGGAAAAAGCAGAGAAGCATGTGCTTTGAGTCTGTCATGTGAGTTATAGCATGCTTCGTCACCAGGATTTTCTGCTTCTCACGCTTCATTTTAAGAGTTTTTCTTTGCTCTGACCCTTATATTCATATGTTGTTTTGAAGAAAGATGGGCGTTGTTAAATAAAATGAATGCTTTTGACAGAGCAGGACAGGGTGAGGGGGCTCCAGGAGCCAGTGTTGCACTGATAAATGCCTGTTTCCACCCGTTTTCCTGCTATGACAATCACTTTCTCTACTTGGACACATTCTCACACTCAACACGCATAACTCGTGATATGTCAGTGTCATATCTTTGCCAGATGATAGCTGGGTATGATTGATAACCCGGTATAGGTTTCAGTAGGTCACACACAGTGTGTGAGTGATTTACCGTGGCTCTTGGGCACCGGTTCCTTTACACATGTATTTAATCTCTTTGCTGACCTTTGTCACTCTGAATTTCCATCATCATCAGTGACTAGATGTGCTGCACATGACCTTAAGAAAGCTCGCTTCTATTTTAATCATCACCTCCCGTTATTGTTATTTATGTGGCTAAAAAGCACACAATGATTTCATAAGTGAACTTAGGTGATACCTAAGCATCTTTGGCCTCAGGGTAAAATCTGTGAGCAGTATGGAAAACATTTCCATCACCGAAACTCCCGGGAGATGTGTTGTTGTCATGCCTGCGAGCTTTCAGGAGGTCACACATGCACCTAGTTTCCCTGCACTTGTCTGACTTAAGGAAGAGGAAACAATGTGCTCGCTTGTGGTTTGATGAGAACAGCTGATATTCAAAAAAATATGTTCACACTTTTACATAATGGCACTTGAAGAGGAAACGCTGGGCTCTAATGGTTTATTCTGGCAAGACCTGATCTGTGTGGCCAGACATTATTTGCATATCTCGTTAGTTTCCTCCCGAGCGTTCATTGCATAACTGTTATTAGGAGATGATGTGAAATGTTTCTGGTTAAGAGTTTGAATAAAATACCGAATATATCTGCAGCTCACCTGAAATTGTTTCAAATACTGATAAGGCTGCACAATTCTGGGTAAAAGGAGAATTATGATTTTTTTTCCAATATAAAATATTTATTGCACAAATCACCGGACATCAACTTCACAACAGCTGACACTAAATATAAAAACAATTAATGTCGCTTTTCTCTTCTTTTACCTACACAACCTTTGAATAATTTTCCGCTGTTCATTGTTTGAGAGAAAGAGGCAGCGATTGTTTTTATGCAGATGATGTCTCTTATCAAAATGCGGTAAAGTTGTGGTCTTTCATTGTTTAAAAACATTGTTGTCATTTGGAAATTAGATTGCATACAAGTGTGAATTGAGATTGCGATTTTTTAACAATTAATTGCGTTAATGGTATAAATGGCAAGTTTCCATCAACCAAAGGTTTGTTCTCTTTGCAGATAAGTGATGTTGCTTTAGGAGGGGATAATTAGTTCTGATATTAACCTCTCATTGCTAATCAGGGCTCAGAGGGGTCACATTGGGTACGGTTACAAGATGCTTTTTCATTTGGAATTATATATTCCCAATTAAATCATTCTGAATGAAATTCTGCTTTGCATTTACATGAAAATTTTCATTACAAATTAGGGTTTACATGACAACGTGTTTATTTGCCTTTTCTTGATTCTGACGTGACAGCAGAAGTGATGCATACAGGAAATACACAAATCACTTCCTGCTTCTCGCCTTATCTGCTACATGGAAAACGTAATAAAAACCGTTATCACTTCAATCTTGTTAATATTTTTGAACAAGGCCGATGCTGTTGGAAGCAACGGAGCATTGGGAGGTATATGTCCCAATACTCCTATTCCCCAATCCTTGAATAGACACAATAATATAAAGATGTACATGTTCAGCCACAAAGATAAACCTGGTGTTGAAACTTTAAACCAGTATGACGTCAGGACAGGACGCATACTGAGGTCATGACCTTTTATGTCCACTTGATTTGAGGTCAATGAGACAAATAGTTCCAGAGATATAGCCAATAATCTGATTTGGTGCGCATGAAGTGCCACCTGGTGGGAAAACCATAAACCCGATAATCGTGAAATTCGATACAGTTCGTCCTCATGGGAACCTAAACAGATATACTAAGAATCAAAATCCAATTGTGAAAACGTTTCGCGCTCACACGAAGGAAATCCTGCGGTGAACGCGGAGGTCATGATGAAACCATTATATCCCCGACACTCAGCGTTCAGGAATATCATTACTAGCTCGACATAAGTATACTAGTTCAATTTTTTGAGCAGCTGAGGATAAGAAAAATAGACCGGACCTTATATAAAGGACGTGCAGTCACAGGAGTTTACACACCAAGAACCCACTGATAACTGCCGCAAGCTGAGCATGTACACATGAACTAAAGCATGAATCCGACATAAACAGACACAGTATGGATCCAGTATCACTCGCCAGACTACTTTTATCATCTGGTTTGTATAATTTTATTCAGCTAAAAGGAAACTATAACAACTATAACAATAGTTACAAATGTGAAATCCACAGCCTACCCGATGTAAACTGCATAATCTGCTGGTAGCACTGGTTCCCAGTTCTCTCTTCTAACAGCTTCAATCCATTTGTACCGTCTTTCGATGTTTGCAGGGAATCTGTGGAAGGACAGGGTGTCCTTTTGTCGATTTGTACACCCAAATGTAGTATAAGAAATAAGCGTTTTGAGTGAAAAATACACCTGAAACAGCAATCTGGTAGATTGGAACCAGTTTAGAGATCGTTCCGTTTTGCCGTCCATAATGGCGGATAAACAAAAGTCAGGTGACTCAGTGATGTCAGCACATCCTCTATACCGGAGACTGGAGGGATACGACTGAGCATGTGCGTCTTTGTGGTGAGAAAAGATAACAAGCTGAATGAACTCAGAGCAGAATAAAGGTTTAAATGGAAAAGGAATTAATTAATTCGGCTTTAAAAGAAGAATTAACCAGAAAGAATAAACTTTTCATCTTTTTAAAGCAAAACCCGGATCAGAATTTTCCTTTTGACCTGAACCACCCACATATTTTGCATGGAGAAAAAAAACCTGGCTCAGGTTTTAGCACAGTTATGAACTCTTTTCCTCCTCCTCCTCATCCGCCTCCTCTTCTTCCTGCTGTCTGGGAACAAAGTGGACACACAGTCCTACTCGGCTGCTGGAGTGTCTTTCTGACTTTCTGTCTCTATCCTGTGTTCCTTTCTCTTCCCTGGGTTTTAGCTGGAACACAACATAAACAGTCTCTGCTGCTGCCTCCTCTACAGTCTTCGTCTTGCCAGCGCCTCCTTATCAGACTGTGCAGGTGTGATGCAGCGAGTAGTGTCTGGATTGGTGGGTTCTTCTCAGAGATGACACACCACCTCAGCGTCACATTATGTGCGGTGTTTTTATGACTTTAGTAGGTTTGCTAAGTCTACTGATTCTTTCTCAGACATGGCTTTAGCATTGCTTACAACTCATTTGCTTACTGCTCATTTATCCAGGAAATGAGAGTAGATTTTGTGGCGATATAGAGAAAAAAACTGTTAAGTCAGCTGTTTTTTTGGGGTTTTTTTTTGCTCAAACACACTCAAGGAGTAACTTTGTTAATTATTTTGGTTGTAAATTGAATTCATACATGTGTGAGTTTGCTGTCACAGCTGGTTTACTCTACAACTCCATGCACGTGACAGTTTTGTCCAGAGGCATTTTTCTGGGTGACCTATAATCCTGATTGTCCTGTTGTTGCAAGTTAAGGAATGCCTTAAGGAGATTTTTTTTTCAATTTGGTTCAATCCTTTCTTTCATATCAGTAATGAACTGAACAAAGTCTAGTTTGCTAGGATGTAACTTATCCCACATTTTTACCCCTGAAGGCTTTTCTTAAAATCTATTTATGACAGATGCAGTAAAGATAGAAATCTAGTCTATTTTAGATTTTTAGAAACATAAATCAGGTCTATTAATATATTTTAGTAATTACTTTTCCACATGAACACTTTTAAAGAAGAAATTTGTCTAAAACTGCTTTACAACGATCAGTCACATGGGTCAGTGGAGAAACAAGACATTGCGTGAAGGGTGCTGACTCTTAATAAAGGAGATCTTTCATCTCATCAAAGCAGGTTTAATTCTTTACCAAACAAATTTCCTCAGGGATTAATTCGGCCCCACACATACAGGCTTTGTGACGTGAGAGTTAGTCTTATTGTGTAACTCGTGAATCCTTGGTCAGTTAGGAAAGTTCTTGTCTAGACAGGGTGTAAGATTATAAAGAAGATTATGTAGAATTATGTAGAAAGAACCAAGAAGGCAAAGAAAGGTTGCAGCGAGGGGATATTTGCACACATGTGTGGTTAAGCTGGCGAAACCGACGAGCGCCAAAATCACCTGTTGCTTCTGCTGTTGCTTAGGTAAAATTCAATTCAATTCAATTTAACTTTATTTGTATAGCGCCATTTCACAACAATGTTGTCTCAAGGCGCTTCACAGAGATCGGCCAATTCAGAAAAATAGCCTTATATAGAGAACCAGCAAGATTGCATCTAAT
>JBAMHX010000023.1:12276302-12293915 GCA_037177515.1 Pseudomugil tenellus | reverse complement strand
TTCCTCCCATTGTTTTCTTATAGACTCTGGGAACCACAAGTAGACCTGCAGTCTGAGAGCGAAGTGCTCTGTTTGGAGTGCTCTAAAAGAGCAGAGCTGTGAGTGTGAAAGACATGCTCTCGTAATAGATGGAAAAACGGGAAATGATAAAAAACAATTAGACTGATTTAAAAAGAAGAGGAAGCTTTTTTGGCTAAAGCAGGACTTGTTCATGAATTAGTTACTGTGACTAGCGGGTTCTCTAAAGACCGTCTTGCTCTAAAGGATTGTGTTACGGAGCTTTGAAGAATCAAACAACTATGTTTTATTTGATGTAGCTTCAGATTTTTTTCTTTGTAATCAAAATTTCATTAAGGGATTGTTGCGGATGTCGCGTCTTAGATGGAAGCTAACAGCAAGAGGCTGCTGCAGACTTTGAGATATTCTTAGATTTCTTTAATACAAACAAACATTTACATGTTTTTGCTATTAGACCTTTTAATACGAGCATAGTAATAATTCTCCAGGTTCATTAATGTATTTCGGATGTGTATTATGTGTCTTTTAGAAAGGCAGCAGTGTCTATAGACAGTAATTGTCATTCATGGCAAATTCTGATTGATTTCTCCACAAGTGAAAGATGAGAAAATGTTTGTGTATGTGTATATTTAACTAGAAGTAAAATATTTTCTAGGGCACAGATCTGCACCCCATGTGATTCCACCCCATGTTATAGTCCTACATTCATTTTATAAGTATACACTATTAGATTCACTGATAATGAATCCAGAATATAGTGAGGTTTTTTTTTGTGTGTGTTTTTTTTTGCATGTTTATATCCAAATTTGCTCTCTTGCAGTGATGAAATTTCCAAAACCCCCATAAGTTTTCCTGTAATGGATCAGGCTATCCAGACTTTTCCCAGGATCCAGATCAATTTATGATATAATATAAAAACTGTTCTCATGTATTTTTTTATCAAGCACCCTGACTGTTTACGGTGGAGTGATATGCAAACACACTGAAACTAGAAACTACACCATCAGAGGCGACGGCTGGTGTGGAAACTTTGAACCATCCTGGTATGACATCAGAATAAGATGCATCCTGAGGTCATGACCTTTTATTTTTACTTGATTTGAGGTCAATGAGAGAAGTAGTTCCCCCAAAAATCAGATTTATTGTGAATAAAGCTTTGTGAGGAAACCATAAATCCCAAAATGGTGAAATTCGATAAAGATCGTCCTCTTAGGCACCTAGTTGTGGAAAGTAAAGCAATATCTGTGATAAGTTTTTAGCTGAAGGAATCCAGACCAAAACTCCACGAGTTTAAAAACGATGCAAAGAAATGAAGAACACAATAGGGTAAAAATAAAGAACTGGTTGGACCAGACTGGGTGGTTGCTGTAGGAGGAATGTGGGCTATTTCCAAACCACTACTGTCATCTGTCAATAGGCAGGAGTCTGCAAAAAGCCTGTCAGTGCTGTGTATGCAAGCGATTTTGTGCATATTGAGAGCTACGTGTAGGTGTAGCACAGAGGGAAAAACAATTACTGCACACCTACCAACCACTATTGCTGCTTGCATAAGCAGGAAACTCCCGATTTGGACGGGTACAGACTCCTCTACTGGTATCATGTCAGTCAACATGACTAATGGGGAGAAGAAGAGATGGGCGAACTCTAATCATCTTCACCACTCTGATAAACAACTGCTTTGCACATATTTGCTGCAAACATGTTGTAAACTTGTGTGTGTGCTCTGATCAGCCCGTGGTGAGAAAAGACTCACACCCTTTTTGATGTTTGCGTTGTTGCTTTTGTTACAGGAAAGCCAGCCCTGATCATAACACACATCCCCTTCATTGTCCTGGTGAAAGCCTGGAAGTGTTTCTCTGGCTCTGTTTGCTGTTTTCTGCTGTCATCAGTACAAAGTTGTCTCTCCCAGTCGGGCTCTGCGTGGAGACTGAAGGGTTTTTCAGCAATGAACCAGAAAAAAAGGATTGCTGCACAGTCTGTGGGGCCTGTTTCGCGAGACAGCAGCTGACGTGCATTTTTTTTTAAAGAAAAGGTGTTTATTGATAGTAACTGATACAAAGATTAGTGCATTTAATAAAGAACAGCATAAGGTGGCGTGATGAGCGGACCTGGAACACAGCCTCTGTTATCAACAGCATGAATAATTTGGTTATGATCGCTGCCTTCTTTTTTTTTATGTGTGAAAATCTAGAGCAACGCAAATCATCACAAGTTCCACTTTTAGTAGAGTCATAAGACTTTATTAGGTACAAATTGTGGTCACCTTTGACAGTAACCCGATGACTGCGGGGCATCAGAGGGAGCTGAAAGTTAAAGCTCTGCTCTGTTGTTTTTTATCTCTGGCTGCCTGGCATCTCGGTCCAATATGTGCAACTAACAACTGTTTCCGCAATGATTTGACAGTATTTGCTTTCTGATCTTCCCCGAGGTGTTCAGGTGCTGGTACCCCCCCTCAGATTGGAAAGAGGATACTGACAAGCTCAATGACTTTGGCTGTGTCCGAAGGTGCATCCTATGCCCTACATAGTGCCCTATATAGTGCTCACGCCATTTTGTAGGGGTGTCCGAATGTACTTTGGGAAAAAAAGTAGTGCACTCAAAATTACCCATAATGCATCTTGAAAAGTAGTGAGCATTGATGGTCATTAGACGGGTCAATATAGACCACAATGCATTGCGGGGCGGAGCTTACTATGGCGGAAATAATATGAACATCAAAAATGTTTAATAAAAAAGTATATTACATAATTTTGCAGCTGGCAGTCATTTGATGTGCGACAGGGAGAAAGTAGTGAGCTTCGTGCCTGAATCACCAGCAGCGTGAGGGCGCTGTATAGTGTGTTATGTAGTGTAGTGAATGAGGGTTTAGGGCATAGGGGGCACATTCACACACAGCCTTTGTTTGGGAAATACTTCAGATTTGTGTCTTTCTCATAAAATTGGCACTCCATAGTAGTAATTCAAAAAATACTTGCTCACCACGTGAGGGAAAAACATCCAAGCGTGCAAGTTGGAGTTATTATGATGATTTACTGTTTTAAACTGGAGTAGAAGTTCTCAGTGTCTTCATATGAAAAGTCTGAGTAATCTTTGCAGCTGTATGTGGGGGTGTTTGTATAAAACCTAATATGGATTTCTTTCCCGTTGGAAATAATCACATGTACTAGATTCTTACACTCTCATAAATAATGCATCAGATGTCCGGGCTTGGTTTTTTTAGAAGTCCTCGCCCTCACACTTCTGCGTAAGCTGCAAAACACACGTAGCAGGGGTTTGTTAACTAAAACAGATCAGACAATTAGTCCCATTCTGCAGTCCAGTTGGGTTCTTCCAGCAAGAGTCGGAGTGATGAAGGAGTGATTTGTTCTTCACAGACGTAAATTGCCTGCAGGGTCTCTGCACTTCACAATCACTGCTTTATGAAGCAACCTTACTGTGGACAGATAAACAAGAGCAACAGGCCGAGAGGGTGAAGAGCTCCAGTTGGCCGGTATCTGTTCCTGCATCACTTTGCTCTTTTCTTTGCTGCTTGGCACTGAGATTATCCTCTTTGTTTCACTCAGAAAACAGTCTTTGCTTCTTTACAACTTTTGCTTTTCTTCCTTTTTATCTGTGCCAGTGCTAGCAACCTTTTGAAAGAGTTTAGTCGTACAAACTTAAAGAGACTGAAGAGACGATTATTACAGATTCTAGTTGACAGTAAGACTTTTGGGTTGGTGACATGCCCAGCGTGCACTCTGCCTTTTATCTAGCGACTGTTGGGATGAGCTCCATCATCCTATGAAAGGAAAACCAACCAACCAAAGAGAAAAAGCCAAATGACAGCATCCCTACTTGTAAATGGTATAACTTGTATTATGTCTGGATCGCTAGAAGTATCACTAATCGCACTAATCCTTTTCAAAAGTCATTTATAAGAAATGGTTCATTTACAAAATTAGCAAAGCACCTAAACAGAAACTAACTGGACTACATGCTTTCCATCTGCTAGGTAGTCTCAGACTTAAACTGTATTTCTAAGTAAACGCGCCCTCCCCAAAAAAGTTGTTGTTCTGAAACATTATGGAAAAGATGGAAAACATCCCCAAAAATCCAGAAAAGAAGTCCAGTAGCCTCGTGTTTTAGTGTTATCATGACTTAGATGAATCTCACTGGGGGAAAACATCAGTTTGCATGGTGAGAAATACACTGGACTCTGTGGATTCAGCTGCATCTGGGACAGAAAAGCTCAAAAGGGACAGATTAGGGCTGGGCGATTAATCGATTTAATCGATTAATTCGAATATTTTGTTTATGAAGATTTATTTTTACTAAAATTGAGATTTTGTTGCCTCCCCAGCACATTTTGGGCCTCTTAACATCATAGTAACATCAGCGTAGTGGTGCTGTTTTCCCACAAATCTGCATAAACACATCAACATGGCAGCTAGCAAAGAAGAGCTTGTTCCCAAAAAGACCAGTTTCCTTTATTATTTGGAACTGGTTTGGTTTTGGAAACATGGATTCGGAGCAATAAATGCTAAGTTGGAAAATCTGTTTAAAGGCTGTTGCAAGCAACGGTGGGAGCACAACAAATTTATTTAAACACCTTTTTGAAAAAGAATAATTTTTGTCGTTTGTATTTTTTTTCTTTAACAGAAGTGGGAAAAAATTGATTTAAAATCGATATTTGGTTTGCAAACATCGGAGATTTTACTTTTAGGTCATATCTCCCAGCCCCAGGACAGATGTTTTTAATCCTCTATATTCTTATCCCTGCCTTTATCTGAAGGATGGTTTGTTTTCAAACATGTCTGGAAATTTCTGCATGTATGTACACCATCATCTACAGAAATGTCCACACCTCCATGATGAATCCATAAGAAAGAGAAATCATCATTTGCAACATTCTCTGAACTCCTTTCATTCACCTGTTCTGCTGCAGCAGATGGCTTCAGCGTCTACACTCACCTGTTTATGAGCTGCATCTACAGCTGCCAGAATCTCACAGTTGGTCCTAATTATGGCACCTTTTTCACAAACCTAAAGCAGCCTTTCATGATGGTGAGTTCACAGCTCTCCAGCTGTTTTAGAAGTTCAAGTTCCTCCTCCTGCAGATGTGTCTTGCTCAGCTGTCCAGGGAAGGAATCGGTTTATACGGAAATCTTTCTGTGCATTTCAAATAACAGCTGCTTAATGTGTCAGCTTATGTAGTTTATTTCACTAAAATAACTATTTAAATGGGTGCATTCATGTTTTTCTCCCTTGTGTCTCATTTTTTTCTTCATTTACTAGGTGTACTTATGAAGTCTGTGATTCACATACATTTATTCAGTTTACGTGGGATCCTACTGTGTGCAATTACAGAATAACTCTTTGACTTTGTTTGCAAGTTTTATCTTTCATAAAAGGAAAACCAGGGTTCACAAAATCTTCTTCCAGCCTCCCATTGTTCAACGACAGACCAAATAATTTAATAATCTCAACAAATCACTGCAAAAATGTACTGAAAAGTCTATAGATAGGAGTATAATAGCAGCAATAAAAGCAAAGAATCCCTTGCTATTAACAGCGCCTACACACAAAACTGATCCTTCTACAATTAATTATGGTCTAAAGGGGACAAGCTTGAAGCCTGTCAAGGTTTTCTATGTATTAAAAGATTTCTCCTCTGTGCAGTCAAGCCCGTAAAAGAGCTTCTTTTGACATCTTGAGAAATTAGGAGTGAGTCATCACTCGCTCTTGCATTGCTTGTTAGACATGGTATTTATACACCATTAACGTTTGACCTACTTTACATTTACTGTATGAATAATCACCCATAAAAAGTTCTGTTCTCCTTCTAGGTTTCACATGTCTACTTGAAATAATTTCACTCTATTTCTTTTCAACGGTATCGGCTCTTTGGAAAGTCTGGTAAAAGCCGGTGCGTACTGCGAGCATCAGTGTGCGTGAGAAAGCCGGTTCGCAGTATCTGAAGACCCATCTGGATTGCTGCTCTCATGACCGACTGCTCGCCTGCGATAACATGGGCTTCATGCCCTCAGAACATAATAACCTAATAGTCCATGCTGCTTCTGTCACTTTGTCTTTGCAGAGCAGGACGGAACAGAAGGATTGATTCAGACAGTGTGAAAGAAAGATACAGTAGATAAAGAAGAGAGGAAATAACTTCCAACATTATTTACCCTCATGGGGGTGGGCTGAATTGCAAAGCTGCTTAGTGGTATGATTCATTTGGGGGATTTGAATCTACACTCACCCCCACTTCAAGCATGGTGGAGTGGGGGTGGACAAAGAGTGCGATTGGAGGGGGAGTGTGCATGTGTGTGACTGAGAAGCAGGAGAAGCTCAATCTGGTGCAGCTCCATGTGAAAATGACCTACTTCCTGTCTTGAACGGATTGCTGTTTTTTTTATGTGAGGAGAAGCGAGGGGGAGGCGGAGGAGAGGGGGGGTCCTCCATGGGGTCTGTGTGAGATGGTTAAATGAGGGAGAAGTTGACGGCTTTTGGGACCTTCTGTGCAGAGTAGAATGAATGTTTTAGTCTGTGCATGGCGTGTGTTGTGTGTACTCACCTGTGTGTGAACTGTGCATGTAAAAAGGAAAATGTGTTGCTGGATGTGCAGTTGTCACTCTCAGGTTTAATTACCCCAGAAGAGATCTCTGAGTTTACTATCAAAAAGCCAATATTTGCAAGGGCGCGGATGTGCAAATGTTCTATACTCGGCTGGGTCGGTGGTGTGTGTTTGTCTGTGTGTGTGTGTGTGTGTCACACAGGATGTTATTTATGGATGTCATCTGCTTTTCAACAGGGAAGTTTCTGTGGTTTGAGGAAAAAAAATTCTCATGAGAAAACCTTTTCCTTGCATGTGTTATCTGCTTTCACCACCTGCTGTAAAATTCAAACAGAGAACATATAGAAAAAGTGAATCAAGATTTATTTAAATGCATTTATCTTATTCCAGTCCAGAAGCCTCGATTTGTTCACTAAAGCAAGTCCACAAATCATAAAACAAACATAAAACTGGATACAGCAGGTTTAGTTTGTTTTCCCAAAACTGAAATCATCCACTGTATGACTGCGTAGATGAACTGTTGACAAATGATACATTACAAGCTCAGCACCAAACAGCAGATGGACCCTGTTGAAGTGGAACAGGTAAACAGTGCAGCGTTTAGCCGCTAATGACTCATGCATTTCCCTCAGGAGTCGGAGAGATAAAAAACATATTTAATTGTCATATAGATGCAAAAAGCTTCAGATGATTCTGGAGCGATCGATATGTTGAATGTTGCATTCAGAGGTAAAGAAAATACATGTAAAAACCACGAGTAATGCTGTGTAAAAATCAAACGTTCAATTAGGGCTGTGGGGAAAATTCAATTTAATCGATTAATTCGAATTTTTTGTTTATGAAGATTTATTTTTATGAAAATCGAGATTTTTTTTTGCTTCTCCAGCACCTTTTGGGCTTTTTTTACATGATATTAACATCAGCGTACTCTTGATTTCCCACAAATCTGCATAAACACATCAACATGGCAGCTAGCAAAGAAGAGCTTGTTCCCCAAAAGGGCCAGTTTCCTTTATTATTTGGAACTGGTTTAGTTTTACAAACAGGAATTTGAAGCAATAAATACCTAATTGCAAAATCTGTTTAAGGGCTGTTGCTACGAATGGTGGGAGCAGAAAAAAATGTATTTCAGCACCTGAAGCAGAGGCACTCAGCGGAGTGGAGTAATTGTGCAGTTTATGACATGCTCAAATCGATTTTAAAATCGGAATCGGATTTGGTTTGAAAACATCTGAGACTTTACTTTTAGGTCGTATGGCCCAGCCCTACATTCAATAATAAAATCTGTCAGGAGCCATATTGATAAAGTCTTGCTGTTGTTAATGAGCCGATAATGAGCAAGAAATGTGTTTTTAACCCTAAATTAAATTAATTCCTCATGATTAAGTTATTAAAATGCTTCACGCTTATCCGAGAGCTCATATTTATAGTCAGTAGCACCTACTTTCACCAGTTAATAAACTATAATTAAAGGCTCTTAATTCCCAAGGAGAGTTTATCTGAATATGTTACAAAGCTTCAACTATTTTCCCCACAACTCTGCACCCACCTGCTGGGTTAAATAAAATATGCAGAAGAAGAAAAGACTCCCAAAATTCCAACTTAGGCCTCTGGGGCCTCCTGCTTCCCAGTCGCTTTACTGTATTTAATCCTCAGCTTGAAAATGAAAATAGCACCTCTGTCTGTTGGCGCATTAATTTGGGTCATATGTGATGCCTTTTCGATGGATTCATCGAACAGGTACACACTGTGAGGCTTAATCCATGTGAATCTGCTTGGCTGGTCGGAGGCTGAATTAATTTAATCCATTCTCATAACCCTGCCCCTCTCTTGCACTCGGATGCTGTTTCATTTTCCCCACTCTGTATTTTTCAGTGCCGGAGGACCTGTCTTTGGAGGAGAGAGATGAGCTGTCGAATATACGACGCAGGAAAAAAGAGCTTCTGGATGATATTGAAGTAAGTAACAATGACAGTACCATCATTTGTTGGTAAATGAGGGATGAGGGAGTCTCAGTTGGATGAAGTCTAATAGTTGTTTGAGTCAGATTCATGGTGGAAGCTGACGTGCTGGAGTCCTTTGGAAGAGACATGCAGAATGATGTACCGTTGCACTGAGAGCAACTTATTTAGTTTTTGCGTGCAGCTGCTACATATTTACCAAACAGTGAAAAAACCCTCATAATAGGAGTTTACATATCATTAAAAAAAAGTCAATTAGGTTTAGAATAATAATATGAGTCGTGGACAAACAGTATTATTATGTAATTATGTAACAACAGTTCCAATAAAGTTGGAACATTGTATAAAATGTTAATAAACAATGATTTAGAAATCCTTTTGCACGCTATTCATTTGAATGCACTTAAAAGAAATGATATTCAATGTATAAACAGATAAAATATTATTGTTTTTTGCAATTATTTACTCATTTTAAATATAATGTCTGCAATATGTTTAAAATCAGCTCAGAGGGGGTGTTTACCACTGTGTTACATCATTTTTCCTTTATTTATTTATTTATTTTCACCTATAACTGCTGGACCGGATCGGAGGAAGAGGCAAAGTACGGGAGAAATACGGGAAAAAGAGAAAAAATAAGTTAAAATAGGGGAGCAAATAGAAGAAAAGAATTATACAAGCCATAGCAGCTGGATCACAATCTCAGCAGACACACTGACCATTTTCTACACCTTTAGATAAAAATTAAGTATTTAACAGCTTTAAAAGAAACTCAGCAAACATGATCAGGTAGAGAAACTGCAGAAACCTCGAATACCTGAACACAGTCACATTCAGTATGTCTGCATATGTGTATATGCGTTAGCTCGTTGCTGCAGGCAGCTCAAAGTTTGATAAGTGTCAATCATCCATCCACATGTTCATAGTCCATATCTAAACTTTAGCCCATTTTTATATTTTCCTGGAACGATCTTATACGTGACGCTGCCAAGATGGCGAGGGTACGAACCGCTCCAAGAGCTACACTTTCGCTCTCCATAAACCAACTGGGAGTCTCCACCCAGCTTTAACATAGGTCTAGGATGTGTATCTACAGTCTATGGTATCTACGCATGTGTGCAGGGGGGGGGGGGGGTAGTCTGTGCACACATGTGCGCATGTGTGTTCTACACATTAGATGTAAGTTGTGTTGACGAATCATGCAAATGCAACCACACCCCCACCAAGGTTCAGAGACAGACTAGGAGGACTCCAGGTCTCACGCAACCATGTCTTTGAGCCCTCCAGCACATCACCTTTCCGTTTAACAACACTTAGACGTGTTTGGGAGCTGAAGACACTAATTGTTGAAACTTTGTTGGTGGAATTCGTTCACATTCTTGCTTGATGTACAAACATTAGTTGCACAACAGTCCATAGTCTGTTCTTTAAAACGTTTGACATATTTTCAATGGGATACTGGTTGTCTGGCACACACACACATTTAAAATGGCATTGTCTTGCTGAAATAACAGAGACGTTCCTTAAAGACATCGCTTGGAAGGCAGCATATATCGCTCCAATGTGTGTTATTTGATTTGCTGTTCTTCGGATGTTATGGTTTATTATCAGTACTGGAACCTTTTAATAATAATATCCAAATCCTCTCATAAGTAAAAGCCTTCACGAGGTTCTTTATACCCATTGTTTAGTTTTGTCCACATGTTGTTTTCAAGTGGATTAAATACAAACTCACATACATGAAATCATCTTGTGTTTGCAGCGGCTGAAGTTTGAGATCGCCGAGGTAATGACGGAGATTGAACAGCTAACCTGTGTGGGGGAGAGGTGAGTTTCAGTTTTACTTCTTTTGTCTCTTTTTAATTTTTTAACCAACATTTATCATTTATTTTATGACTGACAGTAAAGACTCGTTAATTTAGTTTATTTGTCAATTTTTACAATGAACAAAATAAGAAAACAACAATGGCTCCAACTACGAGATCAAAAAAGTCATCTATAAAAATATTTTTTAGAAGACATTTAGTTACAAACAATTATTACACATTAAAACGTTCAAACCACCTTACACCTCTTCTCTGAAGGTTCTGCTGATTAACCCGTCTGTCGTATCGTCTCTGTGGCATGTGGGTCCTATCACTCTTAAAACCTTAGTGCCTAATGTCGCAAATACACATTTTGCATCACTTTATGGTAAAAACTTTATTCAAAACCCAGTCGCACACTATACGATACTGGTCTTCTGCCCCTAATGAACACAAGAAAGCAGAAATATTTTGACCCATCACATGGTAATAAATTATAAAAATGCTAAAAAAAAAATTTTAAATTTTTTTCCAAATTTTTTTAAAGGACCATAAAAAGATTTCAGATTTAAAAAAATTTTCTGAGCAGTTGTTCTTTTTTGAGGCATTAAGGGGTTAATAATTACAAATTGTTTGAAATGCGTGTACTGCCTTTAAGATTCCAGGGTGGCATTTACATATTCCTTATTTTGTCCAACAATCAGACATTTCGTACAAAATGATGGAAAACAGATGAAACTGTCATCTGCATCATTTTATCTTTCTTTATCTGAAAATTATTATTTTGTTTAAAATCTAGGTAGTTACAAGGTTGAATTACACAAGAAAGCAAACACATAAGTCATGGCTACTTAGAAAGGCGTTTATAAGAAAATGTACAAGCATGTGTGCCAACATGATGGCTTAAATTAGATGCTACAGTTGATAATTTTTTCCATTTTTCCCATTATATATCTGTCTTTCCTGCACATGTGGTTTTGTCGTTAGCTTCACACCTGTCTTTGTTAATTGTATGTGTGTCCACATGTCAATCAACCCTTGTTTGAGTAATAAAGCGGGACCTCCCCTAGACTAAACATTAGCCAAACAGCCTGTATGCAGGGCCTTTTGTGTGATTGGTTGATGAGGTGGGTGAGACCATGTCACTCAGGTGCAGCTGGTAAAGGGGCTGGTTACGCTGGGAATGTTGGGAGCATACAACACACGAAGGTGGAAAGTTCCCTGCGGGATGCAGGCGATGTATGTTTTAAAGAAGCACAACATTTAAATAGGAAGTCATATTTTTTTCAAATTGACAGAAGAAAGACTTAACTAAGGAGACAAAATTCCCTTTTACTAAGTGAAATACCATATTTTCCGGACTATGAGTCACACTTTTTCAACAGTTTGACTGATCCTGCAACTTATAGTCAGGTGCAACTTATATACTCTCAAATTATAGCAGGCTGAAGGAAAGCCTGAACTTGATGTGTGGTGGGGTCTTTTAAACACCGGTGCAAAGGGTGAATCCTACAATCTTGTAGCCATTTTCCAGATTTAGTCTGTTCTCAAGTATATTTTTCCAGCCAAGTAAAATAAGTCTTTACTTGGATATTCTGCATGTATTTAATAGTGGCAGGTTGAGTTCTTTCATAAACCTGTGGGTTGGAAAAACCTCGACTTGAGCATCACTAGCCAGAACAACGTGCTGCCTGAAGTTTGTCAACGGCACAGTGTCTCAACAGTCTGGAACTTTCCAAAGATATTCATATATGTGCAGGCAGGCCTTATGAATAAATATAAATGCGCCTTATATAAGATTTTATCCTCTGCAAGACTCATTTTTTGACTGATGTGACTTATACTCCGGAGCGACTTATAGTCCGTAAAATACGGTAAAAAGTTTTTTAGTTTAATTCATGTCAAAGACTTCATTTGGCAGAGAGGTAAACACACAGTCCTTAAAACACTTCACAAACTGATGCACTGAGCAAACACCCAGCCTGAAAACAATAGCTCATGATAAAAATGTCATTTTTCCTCCTAATCCCAGCAAAACGACACAGAGAAACAAGCAGATAGCCATGGGAAGGAAGAAATTCAACATGGATCCAAAAAAGGTCAGAGCTGATCCTGAACTGTGTAAATTACATGTGAATGTGTTGAATGAGCCTAATGCATTTCATCACAGCTCATTAAAACAAAATAGCTCAATGAAGTATCATTTATTTTAACAGGGAATCCAGTTTCTGTTAGAGAACGATCTTCTCCAGAACACCCCCGAAGACATTGCACAGTTCCTCTACAAAGGCGAGGGCCTCAACAAAACCGTCATCGGGGACTACTTAGGGGAACGGTGAGTACTCCAGTTTTCCTTCTGTTTTTCTTCCACCTTTTTTTCCCCTTTCCCCATATGTCAGGTCGGCATTGCCTCTGCTCAGACACAAGCATAAAGCTCCAGGAAGTCAGCAGTCTGGACTTTCGGAACAGAGCAAAGACCATGCCACTAAAACAACTGAGGGAACGTCGGAGGGAGGTCAAGGGCAGGAGGATTAACAAAACAACACAGATGTCAACTAGTTTTGGGAGTGCTTTTCTTTACTTGAAGAAGGCTTTTCTTTCTTATGCTTTTGTTGCAATGTGTAAATATTTCAAGCTGTGACATGTGTTCCTTCTGCTCTCCAGGGATGAGTTTAACATCAAAGTCCTTCAGGCATTTGTGGAGCTCCATGAATTTGCAGACCTCAACCTCGTTCAAGCCTTAAGGTGAGCTAGTCAGAAGGAAAAATACAGAACGGAAAGTCCAGAACATACAGACAAGTCCTAACAAGTCTTTTGCAGTAATAATATCCAAATAATAAGTGAAAGTTTTGTTTTTTTGGATGCATTTCTATTCTCCAGGTAATATTTTACCCCCTAGTTTCTTACTGTTGTATCAGAGCAAACACCATGTTTCCATGCAGAGCCCTAAAACATTTGTTCCAGCATTTATTTTTTATGTTAATGTCATTTTAAAAACCCTTTAAAAAACTTTATTTATGTTTTTTTTCTTTATGTTAAGAAATATTCTAGAAAAGAAGCTTTTTCATTCACGGCAAACTCTCAGTGACTATGATGCACATTTGCATAAATGTTTCGCAACCAATCTCTTCTCTCTGCTGTTGCAGGCAGTTTCTATGGAGCTTTAGACTTCCCGGCGAGGCCCAGAAAATTGATCGTATGATGGAGGCGTTTGCCTCCAGGTACTGCCAGTGCAATCCTGGCGTCTTCCAGTCCACAGGTACTGCACCCACACACACATATACACACACACACACACACACACTACAAAAGACCCTTGAGTCAGACTGGACAGATATGTGCCAGACAGACCACCGCAGACTCACATCAATGCTTCTGTCTGTCTGCTCCCACTAGAACTGAGTCTGTTTGTGCTGCATAAACCTGACCACGTGTCCACAACCGATGATTTACCTCAGACAGCTTTTCCCTGCAGATAGACGTACATGTTCAGCGAGGTTTTTTTCTTTTGGATTCTTTATACTTAGCTTTTATTTTCCGCTTCAGTTTAGCACGCTGCTCATTTAACAGGTTGCGAACTGATTCCAGTGTAATCACTATCCGTGTCTCCAGCAGTGATAATGAAATTGATCTCTGGTGGCCATTAGGGCAGTCTTGTTGTGCATTGTCTGCTGCTCCGGTCTTCAACGAGGACATGGGTGACAGCTCAGGTCATGAATATGGATGTGGTGCAGTGGTGACACACCCAGTCTAAGTTATTGGTCATCTTTCAGGACGGGAGCGTACAGTGCTATAAATGACAGCACAGAGGATGTTGACTGGAGCAGTTAGTGTGTAGATGGATGAGGTGAGCAGGAGTTATGATGTGGACTTTTAGGAGCAGTGGGCTTTGGAAATGTGTGTGTTTTTCTGAGGTCATGACTACACGGACATTTGGCTTCAAAGCACTTCTTGTCAATGAGAAAATGAGGCTTTTTGTTGATTGAATTCTGTTTATTTTTGCATCGTTTTAAATTTCTTGATCAGGAATTCAATTGATATACTGCTTCCTATAAATCACCAGTCCATTAGCTCTTTGCACCACATCTCGTCTTAAGTTTCCCAGTAACTGTTTGTGCAATTACCTCCACAGACACCTGCTACGTCCTATCATTTGCCATTATTATGCTGAACACCAGCCTTCATAATCCCAACGTCAGAGACAAGCCCCCAGTGGAGCGCTTCATCTCCATGAACAGAGGGATCAATGAGGGGGGAGACCTCCCAGAGGAACTACTCAGGGTGAGAGCGCTGACTTAATTAGTTTGCTACGCTGTCCGAACACAACTCATATTGCATACATTTGAAATATTATTCTGATAGAGTAATGAAGTTTGGATTTTATGAAATATAAATGTAGGATTTAGGAAATAAAACAGAAAAAAGGTTGGACGCTGGAAATCGGGACTTCAATGTCTTCAGCATTTTGCCTTGTTGCTTTTTCTTTCCAGAATCTATACGACAGCATCAAAAGCGAACCCTTTAAGATCCCAGAGGACGATGGGAATGACCTGACGCACACGTTTTTCAACCCAGACAGAGAAGGCTGGCTGCTCAAATTAGGTTAGTTTAAGTCTCCCTGCATTCGGCTGCTAGCCAAATGCAGGATGTCCTGACTGAACTTGTTTGTTTATTCCTGCTGTATTTGTTCTTCGACTGTGACCCTGAAAATAATTTTAATTCAGTTCCTGGTTGCATTTTTCTATTGAAATAATCAGTATGAAGTGTTTTTTTCTTTAAACAAATCTTGTGACAACCGTATGAAGATGTAAGACGTTTTTAAAAAACACAGATTTCTATCTAATACGCCTTTGAGTTTTCTCTCAGTGTAATGCCACAGAAAGGGGACATCTGGGGCTGTCCAGTTATGACACAGTGGGTATGGTTACATGATGCTTTTAATCACAATTATCAATTCCACTTAAAAGTAGATGTTTACATGGATACTTTTTATCCGTTTAAAGCGGAATTGCCTTTTATTCGGAATTAGAGAGGAATTAAAAGTCTCGTAAACGTGGCCACTGGGATATGAACAGTTTCTATTATGCTTTCTGGGTTGGTTTTCTGGTGTCAAGTGACCTAAGAAATTGGCTTGATCCTCAGCATTTAGATGGGTAGTGAGGTATCTATGTCCAGATCCAAGGTTTTACAGGATAATCCCATGAAGCATACTGATGAATGTTTTCCCTTGGAATTAAATCTAGTTTTAATTAGATCATATAAAATCTCTACAAACTAAATAAAAACTAACAATGAACCTGCATCACTATTTTTCTTTGGTACTGTTGACAGACTAACTCATTTTCCTCTGTCAGTAACCTCAGAACCTCAACTAGGATAGTAATATGTTTGCTTCTTTCTTTACTGACAAAATTCAGAAGTCAGTCAGGGCTTCTATGCCAAGGACAGGACATCTGTCATCTCTGTGTCACGTCAGATGACCATGATGCATTTCAGTCCTGAAAACCTGGAAGAGGTCATTTGCCATACAAAAAACACCACTTGTTGTCTTGTTGCCCTGCCAACAAGGTTTTTCATGATTTTTTGGGATACATGGCCTCAGATATTTTACAGATTGTAAAGATGTCTACTTTCAGGTGTTTTCTATTAAGAGCTGGTTATTTCCCTTCTTGGGTCACAATTGGAAAGACGTCAGACTCACCTGTTAGAGCTCACATTCGCTAAAAAGTGAAGCTAGCAAGTGAAGCTATGAGCATGTAAGCTAGCAAGTAAGCTAGCAAGTGAAAGGTGGTGTTTGCACTTCATACTCAGGCCATGGTGACACATATCACTGCTAAAAAATAACCATTATAAAGGGACATGTGAAAAAAGAAGGCTTTTAATGTTTTTTTTGGCAAGAAACATTACATTGCTTTTGTCTGAACTTGAATAGTTTGTTGATTCACAATTTAGTCGGATTGATATTCTATAAATACATTATCATCAAAAAATAAAGTTGTTTTATGTTTGAGTATTTTATGTGTCAAGGATGATTCATATTTAATTTCTCCATAACTGTGCCGCTGTACACAAGGGTGGAAATCTAGTGAATAATTTGAATAATATGAATACTCATAATCAGTTGTCCTATAAAGCACATTGCAAGTGTTGCATACATTGTATTTGGTTGTGCACCATTTATAAACCTGGAACTCGTGGCAAGCATCTAAAAAGATTAATGGAGGGCAACTTCATTTGTGTAAGTGGGCAAGGAGATGCATAACTGCTGAACGCATGCTGTAGGGGCTAAAAGCCCATGCTTAAAGCCACTGAAATGTTCAGAGTCCAAATTTTGATTGACTCGCTTTTACCTGGTGTCGATGGTGTAAATGAACTGTCCAGATGCTCCATATTGCACATTAAAAGGCGCATTTATTTGCTTCCAATGGTTCCTTTTCTTGGTTGAATAGAAAGGAAATGGCATTCTGCAGTAAAGCGGTCAAAACTGACTTTTCTTTCTGGTCTAACACACACCCCACACATATCACATCCTGCATTATAGCTTTACGTTAATTAGTCCCTTCACATGCGCTCTTTTTCAGCTTGTTCCTGCTTGACTCCATATGTTTTTTATTTGAATCTCACTTCATCACCGTTGCTCGAGCAGTGCCTGGATCTTATCACCGTTTATATGTGTCCTTTCTTCAACACTTAAATTTTATTATTGGACATAATGATTGTTTAGTAGCCTGGGTGCTGTTTGTCATGGGTTAAAGGGCAAACTCACTGCAGGTGGTTCAGTTTATTACCGTGTTTACACACACACAGACACCTGGCTTTGACCTGCACATTCTTCCAACTCTGTGTAATGTCTCAGTGGCCTCATCATGTTCATGAGCACGAATGCAAATAGCCCCATTGTGGCTCACAGACCTAACATGATTATATTCTGGTACGGTTCCTCCCCGGAGCCATTTCCCACACAAGTTCTCACAAAAATATTTCTAATTTTACACTCTAAAAATAAACCCTGAAGGATAAGAGGGAGTAAATGCCTTTTTAGCAAATCTCTCTATGCAGAGCGGAAATTTGGCCATGCTAATTCAATAGCCAGAGTTTATTGATATGTAAGGAGGCGCAGAGCTTTTGTAATTGTGTGTATCATGGAGATTCTTATAAGGAAGCAGGAAAACAGGAAGGAAGTGCTGCAGCTCAGTCAGTGCATCTATCTATCTATCTATCTATCTATCTATCTATCTATCTATCTATCTATCTATCTATCTATCTATCTATC
>JBAMHX010000023.1:12235608-12249738 GCA_037177515.1 Pseudomugil tenellus | reverse complement strand
GTTATTTGTGGCTGTTACATTTCCAATAACTGTAAAAATGTATAATGTGTTTGTTCTGATGGTTACATAACCCCCCCAGAAGCCAGGTTTTAAGCATTTCCCCCCAGTACGATATAAAATTCATCTGTCAAAGTACAAAAAGCAGGTTGTCACTCGGTGAGAAGCTGCTAATCTCAAACCTGTAAATCCAGCTATAATTACCACAACGCGCATGTTAGCAGCTGACACCTCACTTGCATGTCAGAAGTTGTTCAGCGGGATGAGAACAAAACCTGCAACCACTATGGAAGCTTGTAGCCTGTCGCAGACTGAGTGAAGTAGCTAAAATTGTTCAATATTGTGTAAAGGATTTCATGTATTGGCTTAATTACCTTGCTCTTAAATAATGTCTAGCTGAAAGGTCCGACCATAAGGCTCCTAAACTGATGTCATTCTGACCTTATTAAACAATCTGCAAGGCCGGCGTCCTTCCATCGGGGAAATGTTTAGGCTGAGATATTGGTCTTGTTGTCATAGCCAAAGAAGAGGCCTCAGATTGACACAAGGGACCAAAGTCTACAAAGCTCCCCGATCTGAATGGAGCAGAATAGTTCCAGACTTCTGTGTGACGACAGATCTCTGGAGAGATTCTCCCCGGGTTATAACCTCGTACCATGTCTTTATATCTTAATGTTTTGTCCCTTCATGTTTTAATGTTTAATATATGCTCAACTTCTTTTCTTTTTCACTATTAAATTTATATATTTCTCAATCTAAAGAAACCGAGTCCTCGTCCTTGACAGGAATAACGGTCATCTACAATTGTTGTGTCTCTTCCATGAGATTTCGCAACTCAAATACTTTTATAAGCAACTTACATAGTTACTTTATCTGAAGTTCTTTCACACCTTGACCAGATTTGACAGATTTCTAAACCCTTGTAAGCCTTACGTACCCCCTTGCAGATGGATACAGCTTCTTTAGACATGGACTTCGGGTAGGACACATTGTGCTCCATGATAGACTGGAAGAGCTCGTCCTCGTCTTCTCCATCAAACGGAGGCTGAGGAGGACAAAAGCAAAGATGAGGATACTGTTATGCCAAAAGCTGTTTGCAGTTGAAGGGTATGATGCTGATACGTAGTAGTAAAATGATTAACTTTAACATTAGTGTTGCTACTTCCTGTTTGGTGCATCGATAACTACTTATCGAATAATTACGTAACGATCCTTTAAATCCCTGCAAAGAGCTGGTGCAGGAAAAGAGCACATTACCTGTCCTGCCAACATCTCGTACAGAAGCACCCCATAAGCCCACCAGTCCACTGATTTCCCATAAGGTTGGTATGCTATGATCTGACAGAGAAACAAGAGGAAAAATGAGAATGAACAGAAAAAAACATAACAAATACAAACACGTCTTTATTTCTTCATCGTACAGAGTGTGGTCATTTATACATAAACATTCCCTTCGTCTGCAGGGTTGCACAACACAACCACAAAGAGCTAAAGCGACGACATCAAAGACAAAAGAGACAAGACTCCTTCATTTACTATTAACTAATCAGATCAACTTCTGCTGAACAGTCAGTTATTCTGAGCTGATAGAACAAAGGCGCTTTCTCCTACCATCCAATTTACCATCCCACACACACAGTCTACACACAGACACGTTAATGACTGCACAGATGCACGGACAAAGAGCTAAATCACAGCTGAGTCGCATTTAACACAAATGCAGCGTCTTCGATCACATTGAAAAAGCTCAGTTTCTTCTCTTTAAACCTGAAATCCTGACTCGACTTCACATTTTATACACAAAAATATGCATTAAGTGGTTTAGAAAAAAATCATAAAACATAAACCTGTTGAGCTTTTGCATTGAAGGGTGCAAAGTCTTAAAAAATGACTTAATTTGGTTTGTTTTGGGAGTCCAGGAGAACGGGATTACCTCAGCTCCCAGCAGGGAGACGCTGTGCGCATGAGTCAGTGCACACAGATGGAACAGATAGAAACACATTTACAGCTTTACTCACAATACCAAAGAGATAAACAATCAGCTCATTACCCTCCTCTTACCCTCCCTGAGACACCTCTCTCCTCTTGAGATGTAATCTTAATTCTTTTTTCTTTTTCTGTCCTCCAATTCTGCTAACAGCCTTTTCTATATGATCCAGTTCTACAGCTCTACAACATCCCTGAATGTCCCGCCTTAATGTTTGCAAAAACACATTTTTAAGTGACTCTGTCTCCCAGGATGAGGAGGATTTAGCAATGGGGGGGTCTTAGGATTTACACACTGCTGTGAAAGTGCAGCGTGGTCATTTCCTCCCTGTTGTTGCTTCTACATCCCAGAAAACTCACCTCGGGCGCGATGTAATCCGGGGTGCCGCAGAAGGTACGCGTGGTCATCCCTTCATACATGCTCTCCTTGCACATGCCGAAGTCAGCTATCTTGATGTGACCCTCTGAGTCCAGCATCACGTTGTCGAGTTTCAGATCCCTGCAGGAAACACAGCTTTCTGAGCATCCTTATCAGAGAACTTGTGACAGCTTTGATACTCTGTGTGAGCTGCTGTCCGCACTGCGAGCAGCAGAACGCAGCGGCGGCGTGCAGCTAACATCTCAGGGCGCTTTACTTGCCTCCAGCTCCCATCATGTGCTGGGTAACAACATCATTTTTACATCAGCTTTATTCCTCTGTGCTTTGACTCTTACAGGTCAACCTGCAGCTCTAACTTGTGTTTTATGTCTCCATTTTTTTTTATCTTCCTTCTCTCAGACATCACTTCTGGGAGTTTTTTTTTTTTTGTCTAATACCTGAGTTGAGGTGACAAACACAAGGTTGCTAAGATATGAAGAATACATGTGTTTGTCTTACTCTTGGTAGGGTAGAGGTTTGGTAACCTCTCTGAGCATTTGAGGAACAAAATGTTTCAATTCATTCGTACTTCTGAGAAGATTATCAGTATAGATGAGCATTTATGCAGAGTATCTTTGAAAAGGCTACTCTGCAAATCACCAGCAGAATAATTACTGACTCCTCGCATATTTTGTATAGCGAGTATGAGCTGCTTCCTTCTGGTAGGAGGTTTAGAGTTCCTTGTTGCAAACTTAATAAATATAAGAATTTGTTCGTGCCAATATCCATAAAGCTGCTAAATATGAAAAAATAATTAGGATTTTGATAGAAAATTAGATTAGAACAGAATCCATAAGCTCTATTTTCATGTATCATGTGTAGCATTGTGTGTCTATGTATTTATGTATATATGTATATCATGTTATTGTTTATTATTTGCAACTGTGGCATGGGTGTATGGCCCATAACAAATTTCCCACTTGTGGGACAATAAAGTTTATCTTATATTATCTTATCTTGCTTTTAACATAACGGTCATTGATATGGATCTGTTGTCAGTTTTTTATCTCCAAGGTTTAAACCAAGAAAGTTAAACCGATATAACTATTTTCAATGAGTTTTTTCCTTTCATTTGTCTAAATTTCTCTCTCTGTAAGTGTGTTACCTCTTGTGCAGTCTGTTATAAAGTGCAATGTTTGTTTAAATAATCTGTCTATGCGATCATTTTACACTGCAGTAGTTAAACATCGTGTTACTCACCTATAAATGATTCCTTTCCGGTGCAAGAAAAACAAACCAACAGCTATTTCTGCTGCATAAAACCTGCAAAAAGGGATAAATTGTATTTATATGGGCAATTTAACACACATTCCTAGACTGGGTATTACAGGATTATTTCTAAGTCTGGAAAAATAAGTGAAAACATAATTAATGTAATCTTGCTCATGTCAGTTATTTAAAAGGTTTCGAAATTTTAGATTTCTCTTAAATACCTGGAAAAATATTCATTCAAGCAAGGCAAGGTTATTTGTATAGAACAATTCACCAACAAGGTGATTCAAATTGATTTACAGAAAAAACATCAAAACAGTAGAAAATAAGAAGCATGATTTAAAACAAGAAAGAAAAAAGGAAATAACATTATATAAAAAGATTCAAATCAGGATTAATTCCAGTGTAAAGAAACAGATTTAAAATTAAAATAACTTCAAATGACTAATATTAACTAAACTGTGTGTGTTTAGTTAATATTGGTCATTATCAATATCTGCTGTTTCATTGTTGCAAATATTTCCATAACATATTTCAGTTAGCTGTAATCAATGATACTGAAATAATTGCTACTATTGCGATATCAATTTGAGGTCCAGGTTGTTTTGTACCTGCATACCATTTCACTTAATTCTGTCATTGTTTAATTATGCATAAAATGAACAAAACTATCCCATTAATAAATATATAGAGTCACTTATTTGTTATGCCCACAAAAATCTAACACTGGAATTATGGATTCCACAAGAATCTCCAAACATTTGCCATAATTTAACTTTGAAATAAGCAAAATGGAACCCAACATGTTTGTTAAACCTAAACTGTAATCTGTGTAGTTCTTGTTAAAAAAATATGATATTCTTGTGTATCTCATATCCAGGGTGTTGAAACGTTTCACCTTCCTGCTCGGTTTGGTCACTTAAGCTGGAAATGCACAAACAAATGAAACGGCAACATTTGGAAAAAGCCCAATTACTCGTAGTAAGTATCTACACTTAGAGGACAAATAAGAGAGTAGCAGTTGCTCTGTCTTTTACACCAAATGCCAACAGAGCTGTTTAGCACACTAATGCAAAATTCACTTTCTAAAGTTTTTCTTCAAGTCTTTTTCATCTCAGTTTCCTACATCTCACTTGCTCCCCCCACAGGAGTGTACAGTGCCATTGACCTGTCCCTCTGCTAGCTGATCCTGCCTTCTAAAATCCTCCCCCAGGTGCCAAAACTGTCCCATAAACCAGTGTGGATGGACATGGACAAGCACCGTTCATGAACATTTAAAGGTTCAGACGCAGCCTGCTGTCAGTGAAGCTCACTACAATGACCTTTCGACTGGCTGAAATTAAAGGCCAAGTCCAAGTTTGGGGTAAAAAAAGTTTGAAATAATGTTGCTGGAACTTTAACTCAACAAATCCACAGAGATTGCTGCACTTTTACTTTTTACTTTTGTGTACCTTTTTAGTGTTTTAGATGTAATTGTGTGTTTTTATCGCACTTATGCAGCAGTAAGAAGTGCACGACAGTGAAAATTTCCACTTTAGTGCACAATGATGCCATTTTCTATTATAGTCTATTCAGTGATAACAAACGTTTCACACTTTGGGGGTTTTATTTAGAATTTTTCTAATTAATCTGGGAATTCTTTGATATTTAATGACTATTTTTCCAAAAAAATTACAGAGTATGTTTATTCCATTAAATAAGTCATTATAGTCATGATTTTATTGCAGTTAGGTAGAAAAAAAGATGCTAAAGTATCAAAGGTGGTATAAAATGTGGTGAGAAAACATTGGCTAATCCAAATAGCATTGCATTCCTTAACTGTATTCCTAGAAATTATGTTTATTGTGCCTTATTTCTGTCTTATTATCTGTACAACTAGCATAAAACACACTGAAGCATCCTTCAGATTGATGTGCATGAGTCAGAGCTTACACTGCATGTGGCTCCTTAAACTTGCCCATACGTTGGATATGATACATCAGGTCTCCTCCATTAATGTATTCCATCACAAAGTAAAGTCGATCCTATTAAAAAAAAAGAAAGTTATTGTCCAGAAAGCAGCTTATAAGTAAATCAAATGAGTGAGTTTCAGAAGGAAAGCACGTAAATGGAAAGCAGACACGACATTAAAGTCTAGACACGGGCAGGAGATACAACCCCATCATACATTATTCATTCTGCCTGTGTGTTAAATCACAAGTCAACAGGCTTTGATCAGTAGATATAGTTTTTATTTAAGGTTTCTTGAGTCACTCTGTCTACGCAGAGAGCTGACGTCATCCAAGACTTCACATTCAAGGCTGGTCTCAGCTCACTTTCAATTTTCTCTGTGGGAGCACTGGTGAGCAATGCAAAAGCAACGCAAGGACAAATAAAAATGTAATGAATGACACACTCAAGGCTCGAGCAGACAGCGGATGAAAGATTGTTATGGGAGAACAATGGCCCCTGTTTTAATAAAATCATTCTTTTTGCGTCAGTGCAGGAGGCGAGCATTAAAATCGGTGGTGAGAGCAAAGGGCTTTTACGCACCACTGTCTGAAAGCAGGAGTGGAGCTGTGTGAGGAAGGGCGGTTTGTCTCTGAGGGCTAAGACCCGCTTCTCCACCATTGTACATTCCACATCATCATCCTGGATCACAACATCTTTTTTCAGGATCTTTATGGCGTAGAGCTCCTCTGTCGACTTCATCTCTGCCAGCATCACCTGCAGACAGAATATACGTCTATATGCGAGACTAAATCTTCACGCTTTGACATATAAAGTCCCTTTATTATGTTTTCTTGTATCACCTTGCCAAAGCTGCCCTTCCCAAGCAGGGCCAGGAAGTTGAAATCGCTGAGTCGGACTCGGTCCATGTTACCTGAAGGCAGACTGAACCTCCGATGGTCTGAAGGAGTGATCACTTTCTTACCATGGCCCAGTTTGGCTTTCTGCACAAACATAAAGCAAAATGCTGTTTTATTAAATCATTCTTAGATTTTGTACTTACTACTTTAAATGCCTTAAACGTATATTTTTGCAAAGTAAAACAACTCATTGCACATTTACAGTTATGAAAACAGGAAAGCAGATGAATCAATACACCCTAAAAACAAGTACCGTAATTTCCGGACTATAAGCCACACTTTTTTAAAATATTTTGTTCCTGCGACTTATAATCAGGTGCGACTTATATCCTTATATAAACTTTAAGAAAATGTGTGTGGAACTGATGAAAAGTTATGTTAATCTTTCTGCAAAGAAGAAAACAAAGAAAGGTCTTTGCAGGCAGAAGGCAAGATGGCTTGAACCTGGAATGCACTGTGGGGTCTTTCAATACAAGAGAGTAATCTACAATTTTGTTTCAGTTTCACTCTGTTTTCAATCATTTTGTTTTAAGCCAAATAAAATCAGTCTTTACTTGGATATTTAGCATGTTGGGTTATTTCATTAACCTGTTAGTTGGAATAAACTCAACTCGAACATCACTAACCAGAACAATTAGCCTGAAGAAGCTTGTCAACGGCACAGTTACGTCTCAACGGTCTTGTAGTTGCCAAAGATATTAATATAATATTTGTTGTCAGACCTTACAAATAAATGCGACTTATATATGGTTTTATCCTCTTTATGACTCATTTTTTGACTAACACAACTTATAGTCCGAGCGACTTGTAGTCCAAAAACTACGGTAGCTGGTTCTTGACATGACTTATAAATATGTAAAGAAAAACTGATTCTGATAAACATTATGATATATTATACCGTCACTATGTTTTTAATCAAAACTAAGCCACCAAAATATACAGCAGACTTCATGGTTTAGTGTAATATCTGGAAGTAATCCTTTTCTTTTTGAGGTCAATGTCTCACTCAACTCCATTTGTTTATGCACAGTTTTGAACATTGAAGTATTTCAGTGAAGCTGAGGCACTTTGGCTTGTTGCGGCAGCTCCACACATTCTGCTGCGGATTTACTCCTATGTCAGTGACCGTTGTCACGATGGATGGTGCAAGCTTCAGCTGGTAGACAGATGCTCTCACAACTGACTCTAGAATACCTTGGTATACTGAGAAGTTAATGATTGAATCAATGATGCAAAGCAAGCCCAAATCATCACTCCTCCACCACCGTGCTTTAAAGCTGGTATTATTTTCACTGAGGTGCATACACCAATAAATTCGAGCATTCGAGAAGCAGCACCTTACTGCTGTTTATCCTCTTAGTTCCCATGGAAGCATTAAAATATTTTTTTTCTATACATCACTTCTGTAGTTTGACTTAGTTTTTGTTTAAAAAAAGTGACATTATAGTTTGTCTTTTGTTCATTTGAGGTTGTAAATAGCTCATCTTAAGATGTGAGGAGCAGATTATTATGTCCCAACACTTAAAACCTGGGAAAGCGAAAGAGGGTCTACAGTTCTGTGTTAATGAGTGGAAAACAAACAGGAAGTGTAGGATACATGCATACCAGCTGAAGAAGTTGGATTCTGTGTTTTTATGCAGCTTTTAGCTTGAAAAAAAAAGAAAACACCCCATAATCATGAAATGTTTTTTCAGAACTGATTATAAAATAACCTGAAGAATAACTATTTATTTTAATGGTTTAAAAAACTAATTAACTTTAATGAAATAAAATGTTTAAGTTTAAATTAATTGTATATAATATAACAGGTATAAAGATATATACATATTATTGTTACTATATTTACTATTATTTACATCGGTAGAAGAATTACATTCCATCCAAAAACAAACCAAAAAACATAATTTTTATTAATTAAATCCTACAAATTTGATTATTTTGGTAAATCTAATATATTTCAAGATACCTGATAAATTAAGTCAGCATTACAGTAAAAAATTATCAGAATGAAAACAACATCATGCTGTTATTTTTCATTTAAAAGAGCAGAATTAGTTTTTATTCAGGCTTCGTCACAGGCAGTCCCCATCTCACTACAAGTGCATCTTGGGAAAGTGTCAGGTGGGTGTTCAGCAGGGGTTGCCAGCATCTCAACGCTCCCTGTTGTTCTAATTTGCGGTTTTCCAAACATCTTTGAACAAAAAGGCCAATTAAGGTCCCACCAGCTCTCATCACGGCTCCACCGCGAGTCTGTTTCTGTCAGATGGAGCAGAGAAAGCAGGCAACTGGCAGGGCAATGAAAGTCGTTGCCAGGACGACCGTTTCTCTCCTCTTGACTCAGTGTGATATTATACTCCACATTATAATTGTTGAAAATGCGATTTAATTCAGGTTAAGTGGTCATACAAGTACACACATTAACAGACCACTAGTGTAAGCATGAGGCAGACTGAGTGGTTACATTTTGACCCGCATCATTACTGAGTCTATATGTCGAGAGTTTAGTCCATTTAAATGCAGCTGAGAAGGAAAAGAAATACCTGCATACATAAATCTAAACTATAAGTGGTTGGCAGGTCAGTCATTTGCTACAGCTGTCTTCACGCAACCAATGATAAGGTTGGAGTGCACCAGACCCCTTAATGTACAGTATTTATGACTTCTGCAGACTCATGACTTATATAACCCCTTCATTACCTTCAGGTCGCTGGTGATCTGGTATTAAAAGCATTGTTTAGAAAGTATTTCCCTCTACAAATGTAACTCTACATTTGTTCCTTCTGCAAAAAGCTGAAGCTGAGATGTGGTTCACAATTCCACCGTTGCACTGCACCAAGGTGTCGCCTTGTCTTATCATGAGGTTTGCATAGATCATAATAAGTAGGGCTGTAAGAAACTATCAATATATCGATAAATCGCAATATATAGGTATGCAAAAGAACTGTATCGATCTTTACATGAGCATATTTTTGGGGCAGATTTTAATTTCTTTATTAATTTCTTTTTTTTTTTTTTTAAAAAAATAGACCCCCCTCCCTTGTTCTTACTCAGTAAGTTGGGCATTTATTAAGCTGTGAGTTTTCTTACTATTAAATTTCTAGTAAAGAAAAATTGCAATTTATCGCCTGGTTTATAGTATCACAATATATCGCAATATATTATATCGCTACCTCTGTATTGCAATCATGCCACCAGATTCTTACCGATACACATTCCTACTAATGAGGCACATGTCTTCAGGTTTTTTAGAAATCACTTCCAAGCTGGAAGAAAAATCAATGCGTTTGATTTTAGACTCAGTAACTTGAGCTGTAAGTCCACAATGCTGACGTTAGCAGTACCTCAGCAGTCGTTCGGGTTGTTTTTCAGATATTTCCTGTCACAAACTGTTGCTGCATTTATGAAACACTGTGCAGCTTTGTGTTCTCAGATCACCACCTCAGAGAGACACCTACTGGTCGCTTTCAGAAAACAATGACACGATGTTTCTCACAACCAACACAGACAAACGCATTAAAAAAAGATTTAAAAAGAAAAAAAAGTGAAGGACCTCACATTAACTGTTTACAAAACCAACATTTACCAGTTTCACCTCGAACAAACTAAGCCACACAGAGCTGCAGTGAAACACAGAGAGCAGCCAAACACCAGTCTCATGATGTATATAACACTGCCACTGTGTGGGGAGACCCGGCAGACACACAGCAGCCACAATAAGTACCTGGGAGCATTTCCATTCGAACGGTTACTGTGAGGGACCATGCTTTGTGTCCTCATGGCCTTCTATAGTCCAGGTCAGACTAGTAGAGGCCGGACTGAGCGCGCCCAGTGAGGAGCAGCTGTGAAGCTCTTGCAGTGGCGTTGCAATGATGATAAGAATCATAGCAACAACCAGAGGCATGAGTGCTCCACAAATTTACTAACAACAATGCTGTCTGGTGCTTGAGTTAAACAAAAGAAAGTTTAGATGCTGCGTTTTTAGACTAGTAATGAGTTTGATCAAAAGAAACCATGATTAAAATAGTTACTGACTTGTTTCACTTCTGTTTTGTCATATTTTCCCATCAATGCTTCAAAAGATTTGTTCACAGTTTTTCCAAATCTGCCTTAAAACAATAGACGGGAGCTCTTAGGAGAATATAACTGGCCTAATTTTCTCCTAACATGCACTCAAAAAGTAAATGTGATGCTTCATCTGTCTGAATCCGACTAATCAGTGGACACACTTTCATTTTATAGACATATTCAGATATATTTGTACATTTTCCTTGTTTTAACACTTGGAAAAAGTGTGAACTGATCCTTTGAAGGCTAATTGAAATGGTACAAATACTAGAATTTACTGATCTGATATTTGCAGCAGATGTTACAGATGCTGCTAGAAACACAAAAGGAAAGAAATGTGACCTGTGTAAGAGGAGAAAAGCAAAACAAAGTGGGATAATTCAACTGTACGCTGCAGAAAGCTTTTGTTAGTAAATCAGATTAATTTGTGGAATCCCATCAGAGACCCACAAACAATCCCAATTAAGTGTGAAGCAAGCTGGACATGAGAGGAAAACAAGCGAAGCAGGAAGAGAGCTACCTTCAGATAGTGGATATTTAACTGGCAGTCCTAGAAGAAAAAAGAAACTCACTTATTAGTCATTACCTGGTTCATGCACATGTGTTGCTGACATGTGGGCAAGAAAGATGATTAATTATAACTTTAAACACTCATAAATGTTTAACTGTAAATCCACAAAGATTAAAGGCATAACTGGAAAGCTTTCACATCCATTGTGTCCCACCCCTAGTTTCCAAGGCAACCACACAGCTGCGTGAGGATGTAAGAGGGAGCCCAAGGTCAGCGTTGTACAATATGACGAGAAGCAGAAAATTAAAAATAAAAGACTCAAAGCTTTAAGAACAGATGAGAAAAGACAATATTTACACTCAGTATTACAACACCTACATTCAGACTCAGAGTTGAACTTAATTACATGTTTTTTTTATTCATATTTAACACAGTTTCGTACATGTGCGCATTAAACTGCTCAGTTTAGTCGTCATGTTGTTTTCTGTAAGTTGTTAACATATCATTGAAAAGGTTAGGGTTTTATGTAAGGATGCATCTTGGAAAGAAACCTTACTGACAAATACATGCAGTAAACAGAACGGCCACTAGAGGGCGACAGTTGTTTAGCAGGGCCTTTTACTGCATGCTTTTCTCCACATTGACAACAAGACAGAGAGCTATTTTACAGCAAAGCAATTGTGTTTTTTTATATATCCTGTCTGTTACAACCTGTCTGTCACAGATTTAGGTGTCTGTTAATTATCTGATGATGTGAGATGAAATAAATTCCATGAAAACTGGAAAATAAGATGTTTCAACACTGCAGGATGTTTTATGAAAACAAGGATTTGTCCTAAATTCTAGAAGAAATCATGGTAATCTCATACAGAAGATTAGTTTGGTGGGAAAATATTGTTCGGTGTGAATGTGACCAGCAAAAAGTATTTTTACAATGTGTATAATGATGTTTTAACTCATGCTGTGTTAAGCTAATCCTGAGCTACTTTTTGCAATGGGTAACATGTGTTTGCATAGATATGTTGAACTGTAATGCCAAACCAAAAGAAAAAACACATACAGGTTAAAGTTGCTGCAATAGTTGCTGTAAAACACAGAGTTATGATGTAACTGTTTCCATCAGTGACAACAGTGAGTAAATGTGATTATTATTTACTACTTTCTGCTGCTTTGCCTCCTTTGTTGTCTGTTTTATGTGCCGCCTAGCAAGCACAACCCTCGCCTTCCCTTTCTACTGGAAGTGCAAACTGATCTATATCAGTAGCAGAATTGACATTTTATACCAGCAGCATTATCTGGATCTCCTTCTCTGGAACACTGGGAGAAAAATCACAACTAGTAACAAGATGAGGTTGCTATAGAGACAAAAGAGAGACGCATTTTTCTATGCTGTGAGAGCATATCACGAATGGACGAGTTTACATATGTGAAAATGGGAATTCACACGAGCTGCTTCTCACCTCAAATTTCTGTCGGAGCTCCAGGTTGACATCGTCCACCTCGGGAATGGGAACGTTGTAGTATTCCCCCTCCTCCTGGTTCAGCAACTTGTACCTAAAAGAGGTTAAAAAGATTTTTTTAAACATTTTATTCATTTTCAATAAATTAACAGATTTCTTTGTCATTGACTCCTCTTGTACCTGCTCCTCTCAACACCACACTTCTGCTAGACGTCAGGCATTTCTATACTCTGCCCTGCTTCACAGGGACAACTTGACTCTATTTCTCTTATGTGTACAAGCTTTACATATTTCTCGATGCCACAAAATGCCATTGGAGGGGTTTCCACCATTGCTGCCAACATTTATTTTTACTCTTCGCTATTTCCTCGGGCTCCTTCTCGCAGCAGCAGTTGATCTGACTGGTTTGGGCTACATTGCAGCAGGTATGCTAACAGGATGATTGTGTGTTTATCATCGTGAGACTATGCAGCCAGACAGAGGCAGAGAGGTGAGGAAATGGTGTTTGGAAGTGCTTACTGTTCTGCGCACAATGTGCTTCTGCTTTGAAGGGAAACTGGATGCGCATCCCTCTGGACTGGTTTCGTTATGATAATGAAAATCTTTTTGACTTAATTCAGATGTGACCTCATTTTGATTATATTAGATTTTGTGTGCAGTTGATCAAATATCCGGATTAGCAACACTCTACTGACCTGTCCTGTACACTGGAGTTGCCAAAGATAAGTAATTTCTCACTGAGCTACATCAAACTAAATAGTAAATAGTAAATAATTAATTAATGGAAGTTAATTTAATTAATAAGTACTGTGTAAAACATTAATTTAGGGTTATGTTAGATGCTAAAATAATTAGCTTTTTCTTTCTTTCTTTCTTTTTTTACATAAAGTGAGGCAAGAGGCTGGACATTATTTGACCATTTGCAGTTTTCTGCATATGAATGGGTTAACTGACCATCCACAGTTGGGAGCTTTGAGGAGCTCGGAGACGCCAAATGACATGGAGCCCATGAAATCATTCCTGGTGGTTCTGTCCCAGTCCCACACTTCAATGGACAGACGTCTGTCCTTATCTGATGCTTTCAGCTTACTGCACACAGGTGAAAAACATTTGACAGTCAATTATTTTGAACGAAGCTCCTGAAGCTACAAAAGTGGAAAAATATGAGACTCCTTAACCTGATGAAACACATTCTCATGAAGTGTATTTACTCACAAAGTGAAGGACTCATTCCAGCAGGGGTTGAGAGAGGAACGTATGGTCCTAGTCTTCTGTTTGGTCTCATTCTTTGGGTCTGGGATGAGCTTGAGTTTTACATACGGGTCTGATAAACCGTTTGGATCCATTGGAATCAGGTTCCTGGCCTCCCCGACTAGAAGAAAGATAACAGAAACTATCTCAGACTGAGTCAAGCAATAAAATGTAGATGAAAATATCGAAGGATGCAGAGAAGGTTGAGGTAAAAGACGAATGAGTCAGTGGAAATCACTTGGGTCAAACAAGAGATCTGAACTTCATGTGACCCCAGTGTATTAGTACATCCATCCATCCACCTATCCATCCACCTATCCATCCATCCATCCATCCATCCATCCATCCATCCATCCATCCATCCATCCATCCATCCATCCA
>JBAMHX010000023.1:12206663-12235508 GCA_037177515.1 Pseudomugil tenellus | reverse complement strand
CATCCATCCATCCATCCATCCATCCATCCATCCATCCATCCATCCATCCATCCATCCATCCATCCATCCATCCTTCTTCGCATATCAATTCCATATTTTTGTGAAATGATCCAGTTCCAGTACAAATAAAGCCCCAGTGCATGCATTATCTCACTATGCCAGTTGGCATGGTAACATATTGCCTGAGTATTACTCTATTAGACATACTGTGACCTTTTGCTATTGTGGTTAAACAAATGTTAGTTGAGTTTAAAGGCATTAATTTATGAGCAAATGGCTCTTCTAGGGATGGAAAACTAATATTAAATATAGTCTGAGTGTGGCGTCCAAGCAACTTCCAGCCAATGACAACTTCTTGTCAGCTGAAGGTGATATTTTGGATAACCACACCTCCAATCAGCATGTGTATAACACCTAGAGCACTGAGGCTGTATGAATTTCACCCGTGCAGTTTTTACTTAAACGATGCCCCTAATCTGTATGAAAGATGCAACCTTTAACTGGCACTGCTGGTAGATTCATGTGCAAAAGTGTCTGTGTGTAAATTTGTGAGAAGAACTGAGTGTGCTTTTAGACTACTGTGTCAAAAAACAATCTTTTGAAGCACTTTTGAGTGAAAGTGGAAATAAAATGAGAAATAAGAGAGATTAAATGATTTCCTCAGATGGCATCAGTAGACACACAACTCCAAATCAAATCAAATCAGGCTTCACATATGCTGAGCAGGAGCTGTGAAGCAAAACATACTGTCAAAATTCAGTTAGGCTGAAGTGTGAAAAACACCAACAGGACTGTAACACTTGTGGGTGTTGGGGGCACATGCACACGTAAATCAAGAAAAACAGCACAAAACTACTCATCTGAAAGTCTGTCTCGCATATTCTGTTATGAAACAAGTAAATAATACGAGTGATAACAAAATTACGCTCCACTAAATGCAGGAGGTGAGCAGACATTTCAGTCCCTTCTTGCCAGCTGTGCGCAGAAGTTGAGCAAGGTGAGCAGATAATGTGGGGTGACATTTCCCTCTGTGGTACCAGTCAAATGGAGAAAAAGAAGGTGCTAACAACAGCAACACGAGGCGGCGTGAAGCAGGCGACATTCACCATGGCAACATCTGCTGTGAGCATTGAATCCCCACTTAAAAACATCACGCGCACACAAACAAACAGCAGATGCAGGACAATCACACAACAATAAATAATAAGCAAGTGGAAGAAACTGTAAAGGAAATCAAGTTTGAGACATGAAAGAAGGTAAAAGCAGAAGAAAGGTTTGTTGCCACTAGTTACAAAACACTAAAGACTGCATATCTACAGCAGATGGATGGAGCAGAAACAGGGTAACGCTAATCTGGTTTACTAGATCCAATAGTCCCCATCTATGTTTTCACCTGCAGATAAGAAGGACAAATGACTTATAAAAATGTCAACTCAGATCATTTCTGAACCCTTGTTAAAATAATAAAATTAACTGCACAGACCAAACAGTGTACTGAAGGCAACAGTTCGCTTGTTTTGTGCATCTTATACGGTTCTGGTGAGATAAAACAAATAATAAAAGAGAATAAAACCCTCTCCTTCCCTCCCTCACTCCTGAATTACAGTCAGGAGCTTTTATGAATATATGAATATATATATATACAAATATAAACTTGGGTAGTCATTGGGTAACCATTTCTCCATTGTGGGAATAGAAATATTGTTTTGAACTTTTTGGAACCATCGTCTTCTTGACTAGACATTTTTTCCATCTTATATGAAGAATAAATCTCACTAAGGACATAACTCAACTACTTTTTCTTTTTTAGACAACTATAAAAATCGAGAATGCAGATAAAACTATCCCGACCTGGCAACCTTTTGACCTTTCTTCCTTCACAGATACAGGTGTTTTATGTTATGTTTTTTTTCTAGTTTTCTCTGCAACCGTGAGGATCAAATGGTTGCAGAAAATGAATAAATGCTACAATATACAATTGTTTTGTTTAAGTAGTTTTTGACAGACATGGTTATTTATTTCACTAATTATTAAGATCATAGTCTGTAATAACAGGGTCTTAACTGAACATTGATATTGGATTATCTATCATCTCACCTTAAAGAACAAACCTGTTAGTTTTAGTTTAAATTTTATTGTAAGTCAGCTAAAATAGTGACACAACACATTTACACATTTTATTATTAAACTGACCTTTCAATGTGGAACATTTCCAGAAATAATGACTCTCAGAATGAAGACGGTTTAAGACTGAATTTATGGCTTTGTGTTGCCAGTAAAATAGACTAAAATGAGGGAATAATTTGGGATTTTGTAGCTGCTGTAACCACAGCTGACCACTAGAGGTGACAGGTATGGGCTGCCTTTGTAGGCCGGGCATTGGTAAAGAGACCAAAAGGAACCAAACACCAGCTGCTGGTTGACAGAACTGTCAAAACCTGCACCTGTCTGGTGAGTTCTTTGGTCTTCATAATGCTGATGTCATCTAACAACACCCTGACAGGACAGGTGTGTTTATGCTGCTAGTAAATTACACACAGATGGACTCAATTTACTAATTAGGTGCAGTGTTAGAATACAAGGCTGTACATAAATACAGCTTTCAGATTCATATTGGTTTAAAGTTTTGAGAAATGTTTGAGATGCATAATTTATGTTCCCCTTTACAATTATTAAGACATTGCTGGTGCTAGTTTGGCTCATAAAGGGGCTTTAAAGAAAACAATCAGCATATCACAGTCCACAAGTGGATCTGTCTCCCTCCTCAGAATATTTAATATGAATCTACTCCCCTTTAAGATCCTGCAGCTACACAGACAGTCAGAAAGCTGTCTGCTCTCTGACTGGACTGTTTGATTAGCCACCATACAACCAGATAGAAGGATGAGGACAGGGACACAATTTGCAACTAGAACTTCAGTGTCTTTCACACAGTTTTGCGCTTAGCATCCATGTACAAAATATTTGTAAACTAACTTATTTCCCCTTCAAATATACAAATCTTTTTTACCACCATGCAAATCATCGTCTAAATATTGACAAACGGGGCAGATTGTCTTTTGCAGAATCACCAAACTGGATTTACAAACTCTGAAAACATTCAAAATACTATGAGCCTGAAGAAAGAGCAGAGTGGTGCAAAGCAGCTGCTCATTTTAGGGCAATATGTCTTTATGGTGATGAAAAGAATAAAAAAAAGATGAATAAAAAAGTTCTAGCTGGATCCAGCAGAGGGCAGTGTAGGTCTCTCAGTCTGAAGCTGTCGCCTTCATATGACTGTCGTTTTAACCTCACAGTTCACTCCTTGTTCAAAACTCGTTTTCAGCCAGTTAACAACCTCCCTGTGTCTTAGTCTCTCTTTTTCCCTCACCCATTAGCCCACACACATGCACACACATCTACATGTTGACACTATTACAGAAAGACACACATGCATTATGAAGAACGAAGAAGCAGGAGGATAATCTCAGCATCCTACATTCTAATCTAAAGCCTTCCCTCCGCTGGCATCAATCACTTCCATGGCAACGCTGGCACCAAACAATGCTAAAGAAACTTCCACAAGCAGACTAATACACTAATGAGGAAAGCACATGCACATACAAACACTCTATGTCATAAGTATGGATACTACATGACACACTCACACACACATTCAGTCAAACACAATGAAACATCATCATCAAGGACCATTTCTGCTGTCAGTTGTTGCTTAGATACAACAAGAGCTGCGTGCTGTCTGTGTCCTCCCTTCTCCTCGCTCCTTATGAGGTAGCTGTTAATACAATTAATGTGTTAGTGTTCATGTTTTTCCCTGTATTCCCTCTGTGAGGGTAAAACTGGCACCATGTGGATGGAAAACGCTGATGCTAGCTAATATGTGCCTGTCCAGTAGATCAGTGGCTCCAGCAGGGAAATAAAAGTTCGCATTATGCATTTCATGCTTAGAGATTATTGCCGCACAGAAACTACAACAAATTCTCTGTTAATTGTTATTTGTGCAATATAAACGTCATATGATTGATGCCAGGGCAGGTACATGCAGGGCGGCGGGGGGCCAACAGTGTAATCTCCCAAAAAAGGCTTTGAAATTCATGTGTTGCATAACAATGACATGTGCAGCCAATGAATTTCTGATAATCTGGGAGGGAAAGCTGTACGGCCAAAGAGTTGGCTATATCCCGTCTGTGCAGAGTCAGAGATCCAAAAGCACATATCACGCAGATGATAGAGGGAGAACAAACACGAGGATTTATTCTGATGTCTGGCTTATTTTAAGGAAAAGCAGTTAAAACATTTAACTGTTTTTCCGGTTTTGGGGAGTTTTTATATCTCTCTAAGTGGATAAAAGAAAACAGGTATTATTATCAGACATGATTTATTTGATCCTTCTCCAGTTTCAGAGGACTGACTCTGGAAAGGCTAGAACAGGTTTGGGTTGTCCCAAAAACGCTCTACAAAGTAAAAAGAGCACTTCTTCCTTGCATTTAAGCTTTTCCTCATCTGCACAATCCGGGAGAGAATTTAATATTCTTCTTACAGGTAAACGTCTTCATGACCAAACTCCATCTCGCTCTCAGACTGCAGGTTTGTTTCTGTGTTTCTCTAAGTAGACTGAGATGCAGAAGCTTTACTTATCGGGTCTTTCTCTTATGGGATCAGCTTCCATTTGGAGTTCAAGAAACACACATCCCTTTTACTTTTCATGTTGAGATGAAACTTTCCTTTTTTTAAAAAAAAAGCTTCATGCTGGTCCAGATACCCAGCTGTCCAGCAGCGCTCTGGTTTCCATTGCTACGCCTTCTCAGGGTTTGGGACACACTCCACCCAGAGAGAGGGAGCGGCTGCTATGAGGAAGTTCCCTTCTTCTCGACACACCTCTCCCTCCCTTGCTACCTCGTACACCCAAAACACTTAGAGGATGGAAACGGAGTACAGTATCTTGTGTGTGTGGATGGTGTTTAATGGGAACCTCTGAGATGGCTTGCTCCTCAGTTTTAACCCTTAAAGACCCGAACCAGGTAAAAGCGAAAAGTCCAATTTATTAAATATGTGGTTTTTATTTGTACCTTTAACAATATATATATATATATATAAACAGGGATAAAGATATTTAAGAGATATTAGACATGTTTATAACAATGCGATACATCATAGTTCTTATTGTATAATCATCTGCTTTCTGGTGTTTCACCCAGTATGAGTTCACTTTTATTCCTGGTATTGTTTTTATTGCATTGTTGATTGATTTTCTTGTTTATATTTTTTTATTAATTTTTATTTTATTGCTTAATGTTTAATGCTTTTTGATATTTTAATTTTTAGTCATTTTATGTGTCAGCTTTTGTTGTGGGAAAGTGCTTTATAAATAAAGTTGGCATGGCTTGGAAAATTAGATAGCAGAAGACAGAAATGTTATTTTGCTCTACAGAATTTTAAACAAAGGTTTTATTATAAAATGATACAAAATGTCTGAGAAAGTAAATGTAAATGTCACGCTGGGCTCTTAAGCGGTAAACACACACAGTCACCGCTACATAGAAAGAATGAAACCCTTGTTTCTTGTGTGAACATGGTGCCCTTGAGTGGCCAAACCACATGTATTATAACATGGTTTTCTAAGGATAAACTAAAAGAAAAAAGGAAAACAAAGTCTGACTCAAAACTGGCATTTGCATCATAGATTCCCCAACGGTGCAAAAGCCTGAAAAGCCTTCAATGTGCGTATTTTTGGGGTTAATATTCTCTCTTACCATCCTGGTTTAGGTCAGATTTACACTCCAAAAGTCTCACGAAAAAAGGAGAATATGTGTAGCGCAGGATGGAGCTAAAACAGCTGACGAAGAATGAAACTTGATCTAATAATCAAGACAAATACAGAACAGTTCATGTGGAGCTCTTCATCAGAGTTTCCTCCTTCATTTCATGATGCTTCACTGCGTTGTGTCATTACAGGACAACGTGTATTTCTATTCAGCTGTGCTTTAAACCTGAGGCGAGCACGTCAGCAGGAGGAAATCTCACCCCGAGTAAGCTGCTGTGTAAACCGCCGCACTCACAAGCTCTTTGTGTGTGTGGAGGCAAGTCACTGAGGGACGTTTGTATGTTTGCCTATCATTAAAACTCCAGGAGAAACGGCTGCTCCTGCCCAATGGGTTATAAATGTCACTTTTATAGGAAAATACAGTGATGTGGATGAGAAGAAAGAAGAAGGAGGAGAAAACAGATTATGTGCAGACAGATAGGCATCAGTAGGCATCAAGGGAAAATAGGTGATGAGAGAGATGAAGCTAGCTAAGGTCTCAGGGGAACCGGTAGGACAAGATCGCATGAAAAGTCAATACAGAAGGAGGAGATGGAGAGGAAAGATAGAGAGGGAGGAGAAAAAAACCGAAGAGAGCAAGTCTGCGATGTGTCTGTTTTCTTGGCTGGAAAAATTTAATGAAGTTCATGTCAGTGAGGTGAACCAAAAAAGGGGGGGGCACTTGTCTCTGGGAGCCAGAAGGTGTGCTGGAGAAAGCGCCGCAGCTTCACTGGTCAGACTGCTGCCATTAGACGGGAGGAAGAATAAATAAATGAGGCAAAAGCGCAGCAACACTCCTGCACTGCTCTCAGTCTTCATTATGAACCTGAGTTCTGTAGTAAACTACCAACTGGCTCGAATTCACACGTCTGTAAAGTGTCCTGAGATTACATTGTTGTGAAGAGGCGCTACGACAGCAGTCCTGCAAGTCTTAGGAGTTTCCCTGCTGCAACACAGCTGACTCACATCAATGAGTAATCATTAGACTTGAGCAGTTTGATATTAAGTTCTGCTAATTAAGTCTGATGCGAGACGCTAGCGCTCGGTTTGCATAGCAACTGCATCCACAAGATGGATCAGCTTGTTTTTTTTTTTTTTTTTGCATATAAAGCCAAATGACTTACGTTTACGTATCACACACTCAATGCGAGCAGCTTGCATTCAAATATGTTGTTATATTTCACTGTTATGCCTAAATGTGGTGTTATATCACAATGTGACTTGATTAAACTTCTGTACATAATTTATTTCGATTTACACACTGTCCTTATGCAAATTGTGCATTTTATTAAAGTGTGTGAAAAACTAAGTTACGAACAAGGTCAAAAATGTGTATTAGTAGTTTTAAAGGACTTTGCATCTTTATGTGTAACATACACTGTAGTAGGTTTTAAATGAAACTTCAACAGACACAACGGAAAGATGGACATGGTGTTGGGAGTTTTCTAAGCTTAATTACAACAATCAGATTTGCATAGTAAAATAGAAAAATACTCATAAGAAAAAAAAAATGAGAAAACAATTTGTTTTTTCCCCACAGGCTGCTCATCAACACTAATCATCATATTTCTTTACATCCATCTCAGTTATGGGCGGGTCGAATGTTTCTGATGCTAAAGAAGATACAAATAAATAGTTAACCTTTCATGTTGGCTGCCACTTTAAACATCGCAGGTCATTTCAATCAGTAAGAAACTTTGAATAAAACCCACTTAGACTGGACTTTACTTCCCGTACTGATCCATACACCTGACTTCCTGCTCAGCCATCATAAAGTCTTAACACCATTTATAACTGAGCTCTTTAAAAACTCAGCCTGCAGTTTTGTAGCAAGTTACACATTTTTATTGCCCTACATTTGGTCATATTAAATCTTTTACCTGTTTTTAACCAAAGTGGGTTCGATGTTAATTCAATGCCGGTGCAAGATTCGGTGTAAAATGGGTTTAGCTCGGAGCTGGTTTGGCTTTCCACACCAGTCACCCGTCCTTCTGTATGGCCTGTATTTATGCAGATACACACCGCAGGGAAACAGTTCATCTAAAACAGCAGCAGGTTACGAGGTGGGATTCATATTCCCCTAAACTGGATGCCAGTATCACCAGTCTAGGTTTAAAATGCTATTTTAAACAACAGTTGGTGTTTGTAAGCGCCTTCTCCAACACCAACTGGTGTTTTCAGACGCTACCAGTGTTTATGAATGATGAAATTGAATTCATACACGCTGCTACGACTGGTATCTGTTAACCAAGATGATTTTTAAAACACCCAACAATATTATGGGTGATGGTGAATGCTGCTCTATGTGGAGATCTAGGCAGACAGACAGACAATACTGGTGTGACTTGTTACAATTTTACAATTTTAACATGTTTTAGCTCATCTAGTCTTTACCTTTTGCAAATAATGGCTAATAGATCATTAATTTAATCATTTGCTGCAACTTTGATAAACACAAGCCGAGTGATGAAAAGAAACACAGATTCCAGGCGCTTTATCCTCTTTAACATGACTAATCACATTTGTCAGTAACATGCAGCGCGTACTGCGATATACTCCTCCAAGCAATCCCAGCATAATGTGGCTCCAACACATCGGTGGTGGGCGATCCGGTTTGTGTAAGCATAAAAATCAAGGACAACAGGACTGGGGAGACGGAGAAAGCACATCAATTTGGCATGGCAACGGCATGCATCTGAGTTTAGTTGAACTTGTCACTGATTTGCCAAATCTGACTCAGTCGTCCCTGTTAGCAGTCAAAATTTACCAGCAGACACAAACATGTAACAGTCGGGGTTGTGCGGGTGATCAAAGCATGTTCAGCAGTATACCAACAAGAAAAGGAATGATTTGTACAACACAGCGAATAAAAAAAAAAAAAAAAAAAAAATCAGCAACCCCCTCCAACAACAAACACATTCTCATGAAAGCAATATAAACCCAAGTCAATCACACCCGTCCCTCTGTAGCTGAAGGTTATTTCTCTCTGATCCTGAACTAGTTACTATATATTGGTTTCTCAGAAAAAAAAAACTCCCTGATGACCATCATCCCGCCATGAGATTGTGTGTAAATGTCTGAATGTGTAGAAGCAGAAATTATGTGACGTAGCATCCATTTCTCTGCCTTCTGAAGGAGATCTCCACTCCAAGTGCTGCTCTTGACTGACAGGATAATTTAGAGGTGTTGAAAGTACACACATTGACACACACACACACACACACACACTCACACAATGTGGAGTCTTCATTTTAATGCTGACAAGGAAGCATGTTTTATGAGCTACCTCATCCCTCGAGTGAGTGTTGCTTCTTTTTTTGGTTTCTTTTGTGACTGACTGAAGGGAAATTAGACGTGTGAAAGATTCAGTAACAGGTTGCAATCAAATGAATACTTAGCAGCACGCTACTGCAGCCAGAAAAATAAGCCAACTTTTTATTTTGCCCATCTTGACTACTATGATAACCTTTGACTGACTCTCTCACAACGACCCCAACCCACTGCTATGCTATCCGATATGAGAGCCGTTCCCTCTGCAGAGCCACTAACAGAAACATGTGTTGGAAGTGTTGCTGCCTGATGTCTCCATGTTTTGATGATACTATGAACAGTAGATGATGGACTATTTCAACTGTTCACAACTTGATGTTGACAAAGTTCCTTTTGGATTTTTTTCCAGTGAGTCTCATCACCTGCAGCATGTTCACGTGTTCCTCATGACGCGTCACTGCCAACATCTGCAAACAGACCTGTCGCAATATGTGATGAGTCAATTAATTGCACGATAAGAAAATAAGTTTGGTGGATGCAATAATTTTAGTTTTGGTTTTTCTCCGTCTTTCAAGATTGCAAAATGTTTCACTACGATGCATCACTGGCACTTTTTATATGTAGTTAAAAAATGACCCTTTATATGAGCAACTCTATGTAACTGCTGACTGGAGGATGAACTCCAAGTGTTTATGGTCCAGATAACTAGATTCATGAAAGAGGAAGACCAGAGACTAGTCTGCACATCAAGCTAAATGTTCTTTAGAAATTAATGGTTATTCTTCTAAGGATTTATTTAGCATTATTACTGCATTATTATTATTATATTAGTTGAAAACTATAAAAAAAATACATTAATCGTTTAGCACAATTTCATCATTTATCGCAATAATTACTGAGACAATTAATCAAACAGCAAAATATTTTATCGTTACAGGTCTACGTGCAAAGCATTCACAACTTCCAACATTTCTGTGCACTGATATAAATTTTTCATGAACTTTATACGTTTTATTTACTTTTTGCTCAGTGTTTAAGCATATTGTGGTAAAATAAAACCTTTGTAGGTGAGTCACCACAATCACAAAATGTCAGCTAACGAGTGTCGGGAAATAAAACTAATTCTACAAATAATTCTACAAACTTGAAACTTACAGTTAAGCAAACTTATAAAGATGACTAAATGTAAGATATCTGTCAGCATTCACACAGACACATCTGGGAGCTGCTTGCTAACGTCACTCTGAGACCAAACAGCTGTTTGCAGGCGTGTTTTTTACAGGTAAAGATTAAAACCCACCTGTGACATGTAGCCTGTCCCCGCTGACCTCGATCTTCAGGAACAGGCGACCTCGTCGCTCTGTGTGGTCCGTCCCGCACAGGCTCGGTACATTGACCACGCACTGCTTGTGCACGTTCATGTCGCAGGCTGGAAAGAGACAAAACACAGAGACAAACAAGAGTGTGGAGCTTATCTGAGCAGGACTTTGTGTTAGTGTTATTTGACTTGTATGTGTAATCTTACAGCTTCCTATGGAAACATTCAAATTCTTTCCTGCATGTGAAAATCGAAGCTGAGTCATTCATACATACATACACTCAGAACAGGAAATGTGTGATTATTTCTATGTTACTGTGAGTTTAATAAAGGTTCATGGGGTTTGAAAGGCACTGCAAGGAAAATTCTGTCTCTGAGGAAAATGGATAAAAATAGTTGGAGGGGTTTGATGTGATGAGAAAAGAAGTAGAACAAAATGAGGCTCAGAGAGTGGCTGAATTTCTCCAATTAACAGCAAAAGAACTGCATGAAAAATTAATGTTTCAGAGTAAAATTTCCCTGAAATCTATATGAGAATCATTTGCAGTTACATACATTTTGGTTTACATAATAAATCCACAACATCCCAACTGTTAGCCAAAGCAATAAGACCATATACTGTCATATCTGCATATCTGTGACAATGACAGTGTAGATGACCGTTATTCCTTTCAAGGAAGCGGACACTGGTTTCTTTAGATTGAGAAGAGTATAAATTTAATAATGAAAAATAAAATAAGTTGAACATACATTAAACATTAAAACATGAAGGGACAAGGGACATCCAGAGATGTCACACAGAAGTCTGGAACTATTCTAGTCATATAGGGGAGCTTTGTTTAAAGACTTTGGTCACGTGCGTCAATCTGAGGCCTGTTGTTCGGCTACGACAACAAGACCAATGTCTTAACCTAAACATTTCCCTGATGGAAGGACACCGGCCTTGCAGATGGTTTACGAAGGTCAGAATGACATCAATTTAGGAGCCTTATGTTCAGATCTTTCAACTAGACATTAATTAAGAGCAAGGTAATTAAGCTAATACATGAATTCCTCTACAATAGTAATTCTAAGAGTTTATCATCCAAACCTTTAAAATGTAAGTCCAACAGCCAAACTAAAGAATAAAACATCCAATATTAGTGCCTAGAAACTGGTTAATGTTTTCTCCCTCCTTGATCAACAGCCATGAAAAATAATACTCTGTCAACAAATAAGGAAATTAATGAGGAAACAAAATAGTAAATGTACAAATAAAAAGTGGAAATTTGTTTTTCATTTTTTTACTCTTTATGATTATTCAGAACCTTCTTTTGTCATTCTTTCCCCTGTTGCATCTGTTTCCCTCGAGCCATTCAGATCAGAGGAGCTGCTGCTAAGTAGTATTTTGACATTAATGTGTAATCACCACACTTGACTTGCACAGCTTTCAACGCTGCAAACAGATGACATCCCTGCTCGGTGCTCTAGCAGGGAGTCGGGCTGCAGGAAACACGCTCAGTTATAGTTCAACTAAATAAAAAAGAGACTAGTTCAGCACGTGGAGCTACATGGCACGGGTGTAAGTGGAGGGAGGTTTTCTCTTTTGCAGGGGAATAAGAAGAAAAAAGACACCCCTCTCTAACCTCTCCCACCTTTTCTCCCCTCTCAACATGCGTCCTCCACCCAAAAATCTATCTTGCTTTGTCTTCTCTCTGCAGCTTGTCAGGCTGGGAGGAAACAAGAGGATTCGGGAGGTGGGCAAGTAGCTCGTAATAGCGATAGTCTCCCTACATCAGTGTGCTCCCATTACCATCTGTGATGACCCCCCCTCACCAGAGACTTACAGATGGAGGTACAGAGTAAAAGAGATGGAAATATTGTGGAGACAGAAGGGTAGGAGGGACAAAGAAGACAGTACAGAGAGGGATATGTATGTATGGAAGGTTAAGAACAAAAGTTTGAGAGTACTTGACAGAAAAGGGAGACTAAAAAATGAAAAAAATAACAGAGCAGGATGGGTCATACACTTCCCATAATAAGGAAAAGCTTAAAGAGGAGTGTGGGTGGAAAGAATGGGGACACATGGACGGCTCAGTGGGGCAGGACAGTAAGTTCTGCCCATGCTGTAGATGTGGTGGATTGTAGTAAAGCACAAGGCTATTCCCATCTTTTCTCATTAGGACTGGCTCTAAGAAACCAGTCCGGCATATTAAACACCGGTGCCCTCATGCACCTCACACACTTACACACACACACACACAGTGATACTTACTGTCACATTTCATCCCCTGGTGGATGAGCCCATACAGGAGCGAGCCACAGTGGTCGCAGAAGGTTGGGCTGCCGTACGTGTGAATCTTGAACTTGTGTTTGCTTCTGGGGTCCTGTGAAGAAAAAAAAAAAAACAAAAAATACAGGGGACTCAGAAAATATTTTATGAAAGATTCAAATAAGAAGACAAAACAAAGAGCTGAAAAGAATGACGTGGTAAACATTGACTAGAAAGGGTTGTTTTAAACACTTAAAAGTTCTTATGAATAAACTCAATTTGCACTAAGCTTTTATCAAACAACTTCACACAATAAACCCAACAGTGATAACTTAGTGGATTTGTAAGTGTTTGCAGTGTCCTTGCCAGGCTGGTGAAGCAGCTCTTATGTCTTTTTTCCCCATCAACTGGCTGTAAATGGTTTGCCACAGCAGAGGGATTGGCTAAAGCTACAGCAACCAAGATGGGGACATTTCCTGACACAGAAAGCCAACAAGGTATGAAGGAAATGTTTTTGATGTCACAGATGTACCATGACCAGTGTTGACGACAAGGAATCTAAAGAAGAAATGCATAATTCTGGCATCAATAATGATTCCCATTGATTCACAAATGGACATTTTTTCCTTTTGTGTGGTTGTAGCTCAAGAGGATGAGTTAGGTTGGTAGATCAATTCCTTTCTACTTCCCTTACCCCCCTACTGTTTTTCCTAAGTGTCCTTTGGTGCTTAGAGTGGTCAGTAAAAGTAAAAAAGCACTATGTAAGTACAGTTACATTTGTCATAATCATGTATAATTAGTGTTTAAGTACATGGTCTAACTTCTGTTATGTGGGTTTAGAGTAATACTGTAAAGTATTTGGGAGGTTCTAGTTGTATAAATAAGCAAATACAATACATAGAGAATGTTTTTCAGTAGTCCTTAAACTAATGCAAGCTAACAACTCATAATGAATCAGTGGTGAATTAAGGTGAAGCTGATGTTACAAAAACCTTCTCTTTCATATCAAATCAAATCACAAATTAGGTTGGAGAGTAAAATCAGTTCATCGTCACCATGGCCAAGCTTGGTTTGTTATGATTTCCTTTTTGCATTTTTCACTAAGCGCTGAGGTTAGCTAATTTCAACAATCACCATAAAACAAACACGGCTGTAATTAAAGCTTTCCAAATGAGGGCGGATAAGCCCCCGTCAGCGCACTTCCATCAAGCCAAACAGCGTCATAATGGCGGCGTGTGTAATTACACAGGTCGCTGACTGAGCAAGAAGGACTACATCGCTGAAGAGTGCCCATTCCCCACAAACACTAAGCAAACAAGATGTCAGAGAGAGGAAGAGATGTGGAGGGAAAGTCTGTGTGGAAGAAAGGGGCGTGGCTAAGTCTCAGTGGTGTGACTGGCGAGAGGAATGAGCCAGGGGGCGTCATGAGGGTCCCAGAAAAGTCTAATTAGCATGTTCTCGTTTTAGTAGGCTTGCCTGATCCTTAAATAATTTCTTGAGTTTTTTTTTTTGTTTGTTTAGAGGGGGAGGTTAGTAAAAGACAGAAAAAAAAACTCTGCTTTTGTGCTCATATGTGTCCTGGCAGCTTGCCCTCTAGATTCTTCCCTAAAACACTCATTCAGTTGTGAGAACATTGGATTTATCTTAAAACAGACTTGCTGAGTGTCCTGCAGTCAACAGGGAGTCATGGAGGAAGTGAGAAGACACTATCCTTGCTTTCTACTTTCCTTTATCTTCGCCTGTGCCGGTTCTCTGACTCTGTTTCTTTCTGTGAGCAGAGAGAAACCTGCACATTTCAAGTTTTATTTGCTTTCTCTCTTTAACCTGCTGCCATCTTGTTGCTTGTTCCGCTTTGCCTTTTGGTAATAATGGGTGAAATGAAGCAATCAGAGTAATCCAGTAGTCTTTGACTCAGTGTTGCAGAAAATTGCAAGATGTGAAAACATAATCTGCTCAACGCCCTGGGCTTCTGCATGTGTGAGAGCCTCCATGTTTGCATGCATTCACTTCACACTTCAGACCATCTCAGAGCTCTGGGTTTGTTAAGGCATCTAGAAAAGGGCAGACGCACATTATTTCAAATACTTAAGTAGGGACAGAGGTCTCTGATCATCAGACAAATGGGTTAAGCTGTTGTCAGTCTGCAAAACAAATAACTAGCATTCGTTTATCGCACAACTGCGAGACATGCCACTAACGCCACATTCTACAAGCATTACGAATAATTCATAGGAACTGAGTAAAAGCTTTTTATCCTTTAATCATTTGCATTGCTAAGAAAAAATTCTGCCTGTCTAGTTGCTTGTTATATCCCCGAACGTGGATAATATTATGGTTTCGTCCCGACCGCCACCATGGTGGACGATATACTTCATGTCAGCGCGATAACTCCAACAATTTTTACAATTTCATTTTGATACTCAGTATACCTGTTTATCTTCCCAAGAGGTCGATCTGTATCAAATTTCACAACGTTAGGATTAATGGTTTCCCCATCAGGTGGCGATATATGCACCAAAAAATCATATTTTTGGCTATATCTCTGGAACTATTTGTCTCATTGACTGCAAATCAAGAGCAAATGAAAGGTCATGACCTCAGGATGCGGTCTTCACATCATACCTGCCTTGTTCAATATTTAACACCAGGAGGAGCTTTGCATCTGAAAAATCCCTGTTTTACCATATTTTTGTAACTATTTGTTAGATTAATCTCAATTCTAGTGCAAATAAAAGGTTGTGACCTCAGGATGCATCTGGGAATGACTTCATACCTGCCTGGATCAAATTCTAATTAGTTATCTAAATAGTCTACTTTCTTTATTACAGACTTCAGTGGGATTCAATGAATAAATATAATAAATGATCATCAAACATATTGGCAAAGAGATGCTGTCTGACTCCTGTTCATCACTTTGATCGTTTCCAGTTGTCCATCAATCAGATATAATTTAATGGATCATATTAGGTAATAAAGTTCAGTTAAAATGAATTCAGTTTTATTCTCTATAATTTTTTAAAACATAAATACAATCCAAAGGACATATTTATTCATTTAACATGACTGTTGAAGTTGTGATTGTTTAGCAATTACAGGAATGATTCAATCAATCAATGACTGATTTGACCCCAAATCTCTAAAATAGTGAGTAAATTCTCAAAAACATCAGCATTATACTGTCTCTTTATCCCCAGTGCTTTCATGTTTGTAATAATTTATGCAGTTTAGTTAAAACCGGTTCTTTGACTCTGCAAAAACTGGTTAGAATAATTTTTTTCATAGGCTGGCTTTCAGGCTCCTTGAAGCTCCTTATAAAGTGTTTAATCATCCATCCATGGGTGAAACGCTTTGAAGCTGAGGGGGAAAAAAACACATTCAATCTTGTCAGTTTACTTAAAGCAAACATGTGTGCTCAGTTAAATCATACATAATTTGTCTGCACTGAGTTTTCATTGTACACCTGTTAAACAAGACTCACAAACTATTAACACAGTGTAAAATGTGTACGCTTCAGAGTCAAATTATGGAATTAAAGTACTGAAAATATATGTCTTCAAAATGCAAAATTAAACTGTAAAGTTTCAGCCTTTTAAATGTTCACACACTGGATGATTAAGTGGGAAAGAGGCAAGCAGATAAACCCCTAACACTCAAAAGACAGGGCTGCTGACTCAAAACCAGGAGGGAAGTTGGTTGTAATGAGGCGAGACGATGAGATCTCAGAGCGTAACAAGAGCCACATCATGCAGAAGAAGGGGAAGAAGCTGATTACAAGGAGTCAAACATCAGTCATGCTAATAATAGCAAGGCATTGACAGACACATCATCACTAAAGGTTGCAATATATAATTATCTGGCAATGCCTAATTAGTAAAAATGATTAGTGTAAAAGGCCTCAAATGTCTCTTTAGCCTTATTTTACACATTTACTGCAGCATACTTGGTATGCCATAGTAAAATTAGAAATAAGCTTCTTTATAGTTTCCCTCTGGAATTGTTTTAAAGATTAATCATTTTTTTTCGGCTACATGCAACTTATCACACATTTATGTTTTAGCATCTCCTGTTAAATTTAGGATAGAGTTTAAAATCCTTCTCCTTATATATAAAGCTCTCCATGACCAAGCTCCATTGTATATTAGAGATCTCATAGTTCCATATATTCCAAACGGAGCACTTCGCTCTCAGACTGCAGGTCTACTTGTGATTCCCAGAGTCTATAAGGAAACAATGGGAGGAAGAGCCTTCGGCAATCAAGCTGCGGTCTTATGGAACCAGCTCCCAGTGTCGGTACGAGAGGCGGACACCCTCTCTGCCTTTTAAATCAAACTTAAAACCTTTCTTTTTAACAAATCTTATAGTTAGGGATAGTCTAGCCGCCCATTAGTTATGTCACCATTGAGACATCCCATGATACACTGAGCACTTCCTTGTTTTCTGTGTTGCTTATTTTCCATGTATAAGACGGGCATCATTAACATAGTTCCCTTTTTCTGCAGGTCTTCCTGGATCGCAGCTGCAGCATATATTAATCTCTCTTTAGCCTATTATTTTAACATTAAATGCATCACCAAAAACACTCCTAAAGGCTACAAAATTACATCAAGTTGAAGTTGAACTTCTTAACTACAGTGCTGTGAGCGAGACCAAACAAGTCTGACACGTGAGAACAAAATCATTTATTAAATATAACTTATGAAAAAATGCAAGTAGTGCATTTTCCCCCGTTAACTCTGCGTTTACTTCGGTGGTCATGAGAAAACAAATCAGCGAGCTTGTTTAGAGTTGTTGATGGCTTTTTGAACGGAGGCTGTGGAAGTTGATGCTGCTTCTGCAGCATTTCCTTGCTGGAGTCATATTCCGATTTGTGTTTCAGTTGGTGGAATATTTGTTTGTACTATTTATCTGTAAACTTTGCTAAGTACATATATCTGCTCTGCCTGCGATTTCTGAATCCAAACCAGTTCCAGGTAACGGAGATGGCGGCACCTCATCGACGAATAAGCTCCTTGTTAACCAAAGTGTCCGTTACTCCTTTTACCATGTTTGTCAACGCTCCGCACGTTGTGGGTTTGTGAGCATGTATCTCACATATACACATGATCAGTCGGAATTTATTGTTTTTATCATGGGAATACAATTCTTACTGTGGGTGGGGGGTGGTGGTGGTGGTGGTGGTGGGGGGGGGGGGCATTTGTGACGGTAAATTTGTGACGCACATATCGCACATTTTATCCTCACAATGCTTCTCTGGATCAGTATGTCAGGTCTCTGCAACTTTAAGATGCGTTACCACATGCATGTTGATGATCCATCATTTTAAACAGAGTTGAAGCTTAAACATCTCAAACTTACAGGACTCGAAGACAAGATGTAGACATTTCTGGCAAACAAAATGGGGACCAAACAACATTAACATTCTCCCATGAAAGAAAAATGCAGAACTGGCAGTAAAAATGGATAAAACACTAGCATTGTTATCACATTTTCCATTATTATCCTGGCAAGTTGTAGCATCTTTATCATATTGAGTAACATTATAACTTTTCAAACATTATGAAAGCAGATGGACAAGAATGTGGCACCTAAAACCACTCAACTGTGGTCCAGGCCTTGACTCAAACAGCGCTGCTTAAGCTAAACACATTCAGCTTATCTATACACATCTGTGCAGGTGACATGGAGAAAAAAGCATCATCGAGCCTGATACATTAGCAAATCATGTCCTACATCAACAAGCAGTTGGATTTATTATCTTTAATTAAAAAATAACTAATTCAAAAAACAGGTTGGAAAACAATATACGATTTTAATTATTTAAACATGCAGGCATCCGTCTGGGATTTTGTATTTGTTGTGCTTCTAAACAATCAGTGCAAGTATTTATGCACACCACAAACAAACAAACAACCACCCCAAAAACATGAGACAAACAGAAAAGCTACAGTTAAATGGCCAGAATCGAACTGGGATTGTGTGTGCATGTGCGTTAGAAAATGTCATTTGGGGGAAACAAAGTGAACAACTGTACAGTTGCTATGGTGATTGAGCGTTAGAGCAAACACAGAGTCAGCGGAGAGAAAGGAAACTATGAGGGAGAAGGTGGAAAATCACACTGTAAACATATCAGTAGCCTTGTACCCACGGCAACAGCAAAACAGCTATTACAGTACGGTGTGGATGGAAGTGAGGCAACAATGTAATGACGTAAACCATCATTACAGCCAGACATAAAGAAACGTCTCCTTTCCACCGTGCTGAAGGTCACCTGTTGAATGACAGGACCGTGAAGGGTTGTCATCACTTATTCTCCACTATACTGAGGACCCAAAACGGCCACAGTTGTCAGGCTGCCCTAGAAACACTTTGCCCTCAGCTTCATTTGAAGAGGCAGTAGTCTGACTCACAATGGTGAAGGCTACACACTGTGTATATCAGTGGTGTTTATCTGTCTCTTACAGAAAAAGGAAAAGAAACTTGTTGAGCATGAAGTGACAGAGATGAAAAAGAAAAGTAAAGAAAAAATAAAAATGAACTGTATTTTGATCTGAATTTAATAATAAGAAAATAAAAAATGATAAAAAAAAGGAGACCATCACACACATGGATATCAGGGATAAGTCTGTGTGTCTGTGTGAGTGGGTAGACAAGTGGGTGGTATCTAAGTGATGTCAAATCTCTAGATGAAGAACGGACTCTTTGTCATCACCGTGGTTATCTGAACAAGCTAATGTCCATGATATGGAAGCAGAGGGTCAATTAAATACTGCCTTTACCAGATGTTATGGCATCATTTAACACTTATTGCTTTGCAGATTTTTGATTCTTTTGGGGATTTTAACACTTGAACCATTAAAGCTCCGAGCCACTTTTTACTCTGCTCTTTACTCTTTGGTTTCGTTTGTTATGTAAAATACAAGTGGAACTAGAACTATGTTGTGCAAAGTCAACATACACTTTTTTCTTTCAGAACAGCCTTAGCCTTAGGCAATAATATTGGCTATATAGGATTTATAAATAGTATATATTATCATATATTTATAATAGTAATAATAATACATTTGATTTAAAAGTACTTTTCTATTATTATTATTATTATTATTATCATTATTATTATTATTATTATTAACAACAATATTTTGCCGAAATAAAACACAGATTAAAAATGACTAAGCTTTTTTTTTTTTATCTGTATCTGATTCTTTTCATGTCTTGTCCTTCAGAAGAAAAATATATTGGGACAGAAACAAACACAAAAAATTTACATAATTACATGTTTCTTTCAGTTTTTTATTTATTTTTTGGCTATATATTATATAGCTTTATTTGCTACTATTCACCTTCTATCCTCACAAAATTAACTTTAAGTCTCCTTATTGGCACCACCATGCATAAAATATGTCTTCTGCGCTTTATTTCAGCCATATCCGACCTTTATATTTATTTTTTTTAGACAAACATATGACCTCTACGCCACTTGTTGACTGTTGGTTGCTTCTGATTGGACAATACTTGCTCTTTAAGCTGTCTTATTGGTCAAAGGTTTGACAGGAAGTGCCTTCGGCAACTTTGCTGGGTGAAAATAGAAAGCTTTAACAGTAAAGTAGTGATAATGATCTTGTTTTATTACAAAAATGTGATAAATTAGTGTTATCACAGATTTACTGTACAGTTTCCAAATTAACACCCTATTTATCTGGTATAGCAGATGTTTGTTTCACAAATATGTTCGACCCTCATGGCATTTCATGTTTAAGTAGCTAATGGAGGTGGAAAACAAAAACAATGGAAATTAATACGTTGCTTCTGCCAAATGGATTGAGGATTTCCAAACAGATTGACAAAGTCACATTAATGTTACAATGCTGTTCAGTCTCAATGCAATGTTGCACCATCTGCTTTTAGTAATAATTAGTTGTGCTGGCTATTAAATACCCCAATTTTTCACATCACATACTGTCGTTCATAACTTCCAAATGTGTGGAAGTGCACAAATGTAGTGATTAGCTGTTACTTTCTGCTTATTTTAGACACACTTCATGGAAAAATAAAACGGTTTCATTAAAAAATGTTTCTTTTAAGCCAATCAACTGAATTAAATCTGTCAAATCTGTCTTTAAACAGTGTTTACAACAATGATGAGGCTACAAGTTTGTTTAAAAGGGACCGAATATGTGAGATACAGTAACAGAAAACTACATAAGACATAATGAATGTGAGAAACAAAAGGCGCAAAATCAGTCAAAGTGAGCTGAAACTTGTGAACAACAGCAGATTTAAAGAAATAATAAGCTGCTTGTTATCACACCATCTCCTCTTTTATCTTCCAACTAGCATTTCAAACATCAGAAAGGATGTACAGAGACGTGTGTGACTGTGTTTGCTCCCTTTAGGTTCATCTGTTTCTTAATACGATGGCCATAAAAGTCATTTGTACTGAAAATGACTGATTAAATCCGCAAGCTTTCCTTCCATCTCTCCCCACCTGCAGCCTTTTATGATTTTAACGCTCCATTGCCTTCCTACCATCCCAGTTGGGAGCTGTTTTGACGACGGCAGACTCATAGCATTTAAATAAAACAGCCGATGCAAACCAGGCGATTTTCTCATGTACAGTCTTTTTTTCAATACTCAGCTGTTTTCAAGCTCACTGATGTTATACAAAGTGATAATGTGTATTGTGCATGTTTCTGCCCACAGCCTGCATGTGCTCTTGGCAGTAAATGTTGTCTGTCATTTGTTGTGTGCAGCCTCTGATTGCATGCCTTTCAAGTTTCGTAAATGAATTAAACATCAAAAGGCATTAGTATATGAAAAACAACACATTCAACATAACATCTAACCAAATATGTCATCGCATGCATACACACATGCAATTATGCAGACACACAGAGGGGGAGGCATGAATGGGCTCATTACTGAGAGCCATGTTCGCAATCTCCAAGGAAACAGTGATTTTCAATGATGGAAAGGGTGTTTATGTACCAACGTCAGAAATCTTGGTATTTCAGGCGTTTAAATGGTTAAATATGACTTGACTGTTACGCAATCATTGCAAGCAAACTTTATTATCATAGAAAGAGACAGCAGACATTGGTGAAAGTATTCTACAAACTGTCCAAGTAAACATTCCTTCCAATATTTGTACACATAACGCATGCTACGGTTTAATAAAGGAAACTATATTTTGTACTTTAATTGGAGCTTAAGCACCACTTGTTACCGTTAATACATAAAACATCTTTTCACACATAGCTAGCCATCCACAATCTCCGCATTCTCATTAGTTAACGCAACCTGATTGGTCACCAAGGTTACAGTGTGACGAACAGCAGCAAAGCAACAGAGATTTAATTTGTTTTCATGTTGTGCTAATAAACAATTTGACCCAAACTCAGGATCTGCTTTAAGACATACTGTCAGAGTTTACATGGGAATTTTAATTTCTCTAAAATTGTGAATAAAAGTTGATTCCACTTTAAAGTAACCATGTAAACATCTACTTCCGAGTGGAATTGAGCCTAATTCTGAATAAAGTGGATGATTTATTCTCCTTTTAAAGCCGAATTAAATGATTCCTGTCTCATGTAAACCTTAATTCCAATCGGCAATGATTCCGGCCATTCTGCACATGTTTAACTTCTCCCGCAATGATGCACATGCATGTCTTCTGCCTCCAGTCTTGCTGTTTTGTAAATGCAATAAATAAAAAAATTAAATAAATGAATAATAATAAAAAGTTCTCCTCCTCAGCTGCTCAAAAATGTGAAGTAGTTGTGAACTTGTGACAAGCTAGTACTTCAAAAATGTAATCAAAACTGAAGCTAAAACGGCTTTTATCAGATTGTTTTCCATGTAGCTAATAAGGCTAAAAACAGGTAAAGATTTGTGTATTTACAGTTGCATCAGTGCGTCACTTCAGCCGTCACATCGGAATTAAGAGAAGGTGAATAAACCTTAATTTGGAATTAAAATTCCATGTAAACTCAAAGAAGAAGAAGAATGATTTAATTTGGAATTAGTTTACTTCTGAATTAAAAGCATCATGTTACTGTAACATGTTGCACTCCTGCCTGGCAGTATACACAGAACTGCATCTCTGCAATATCAAAGCATCATGCTTGAACTTTTCAATATCAGCTATTCTTGAAAATAAAATTTAATAAGCAGCTATATGAATGGTTTGAAAGATAACCAGGTCCATGGTATAAATGACAGTTGTTCTGTAACCATGTAAAAGCAGTATTTCTGGTGTAAAACACTTTCACCCTCTCGGTGGGGAACTTGACAGCTAACTGGAGTTGAAAATGGGCAACAGAATGAAAACCTGACATACATCACGCGAATTGAACCTCATATTAGCATTTCAAACACACCTCACAAGTTAGTTATCTAAAAATATCCCACTTAACTGCTACTCCCAAAAAATCCCAGTACAGGCTTTATTACAGATGCAAAGTTGGAGCACAATCTGGTTCTCCAGCTCCTTTTAAAGTACATTATCTAATTATCTAATTCACCCTGTTGAACTCTCTCCTCAGTTCCTTTGCTATGTAAATAATCTTCTACGTACAATAGCGCTGACACCTCCTCCTACCAATATTTTCGGTTTTACAGTGCTGTCACACTGCATACTGCAAACATTGGTGATTTATCCCTCGGTCCACTCAGTGCTACCATCTGGCAGCAGTTGAAGGGCTTGAAAGTGGAGAAAAGCTCAGCAGCATTAAACAAATTTTATTGGGGATTGCGTCTAGATCGGAACACATGTGGATGTACGAAGTCAAACATCATTAAAACAGAAAGAAAAAAACTAAAACAAACACATAAAACCCACTTCAGTAGAGTATAAGTGCTTCAAAACTTGCATCACTTTGAAGGTTCTTAGTTTCACAGAGAACTAAATCAAACTGAGTCACAGGTGTTGGACCCTTAATCCTTCCCTATTGCACTCTAATTAGCACTAGAGGAGAGATCTAGTATTCAGAAGCATTCAGATCGCACCTCTGAACACGCCCTTTCATCCGAACCCAGCTTTCATCATCAAACACAGCATTTAATTAGACTGACTAAGAAATGAGGCTTGCTTTTTTATGCATGAATGTGTGTTGGCCTTTGTTGGTGCGGTCACACAAAAGCGAAGCAGGGGTCGCAACCTGTGAGAGTGTCATCATTTCCTGTTTGCCTCTCCACCAGACTGAGGGAGCTCCTTTACGAGTCCCAGATAACAACAGCTTCATCTCTGTTCAGTAATTAAGCTAGATGGCTATGAGAGTGCTAAGTATGGCTGTCTGGCTCAAGAGTAGTAGAAAAAGCCAGAGCCTACTGCGTCTGCACTTGACTTGTACTCATTACTTTATATAGTAATCAAACACGCAACTGCAGCTGGTGAACCTGGTATGTATGTTTTTGGAATGTGGGAGGAAGTGAGAATACAAGGAAAAGCCCATAGGTATAATTAGCATTAGAGCTGGGCAATTAATTAGATTTCAGTTTCAATTACGATTATAGTTTTCAACGATCATAAGAATAAAATAGCTTGATTATTTGCATCTTCGCAATTCGTGTTGTTTTCAGTTGCAATTCGAGTGAGTTGCCCATACCCCAGAACTCTGGAACAAAAGCAGGACTAGGATCACATCGACTATCTGGAAGGCACCTGTCAACCCTTAGAACTCCGCTGGACCGACAGCGTCAGTACTTTGTGGAACATTTCAATCATTCTAGCTTTTCTAGAAGGATTTTATTCCAGCAGCGTTTTTCCAGGAACTTCGGCACGTTAATTCCACTGTGATACCGTCATTATTGATTACATTTTGTGATTAAAAACATGTACATTGTAATAGCGGACCTCCATATTGAAGCTTGATGTAAATAATGCCGATTTGCAGTCGGTCAGATGCTTTAATTTCTTCTTTTGGTTTTACATCCGATCGGATCAATCAAAGATCACTGTGAAACAGTTATCTGCTCGTATTTAAAAAACAAAGGAATAATAATCGCCCATGGGCAAAACAAAGGTAAATAAAAATGTAATAAAACTTTTGAACCCTCTGTCTTGTTCCCCACAGAAACTTATTCAAGGAGTGAAACATAGAGAAACAAATTTGAAAATAAACAAGCTTGTACATTGATGGCTGGTTTGTTAAGAGTTAATATGATTTTGGCTCAGGCCACACTTGGTTTAATTTAATTAAGTAGCTGTTTGTTCTTTGATGGGACAACTGCATTACACTACAACATCTTTTATGTTTTCTGTTCTCTTTAGTTGTCTCAGTTTTCTAAAATTTGTTGAATCCTAAAGATGTTTAAAAGCCATTTTTTATGTTAAATAAATTCATTTTATTAAAGTTAATGGATAATCGTGTTAAATAATCAAGATCTCAGTTTCAGTCAAAATCATTGTGATTATAAATTTTTGGCATAATCCATCAGCCCTAATTAGCATGAAATCTGTAGATTGAAGGCCAAAGCTGAGATTTTAACCAATCATGGAAACCTGCACCAACATGTAGCCTACTCTAACATCAGGTAATTGGTGGTATGATATAATTGTCCTTTATATTATTGTACAGTGGTTTGTTTATCACCAGATCAGAAGCCTTTGCTTCCAAGTGGGAACACTCACTGTTTGACATTTGCTCCAAGATGACCTGTTACTATGCAAAATGTCTTCTTTTACATGCAAGGTGGAGCCACTTTCATTACTGTTTGCAGCATTATAAATCTGAAATGACATAAAGGCAGCCAGCAACTTGTTCTGGTCCTCCAACCACATCTGCTATCTAAATGGTTGTTACATAACACTGTAGTTAAACTGCTGAGTGCCCAGGTGTGGCAAGCCAATTAGTTCAAATGGAAGAGATATTAAACCAATCAAAGTAATAAGACTGTAATAATGATGAGGACATGTCTCAGCAAGTTGCTGAAAATGAGTGAAAATGAGTGCTACTCCGCTTTTAAAAGAGGACACAATCATGTCCAATTAGGAAAACATCCCAGTAAGTAGCTATACAAAAAAATCCTACAAAACATCACATAAAGAAAGGTAAAGAAAAGGACCTTTACAGTTAAAGCTGAACATAATAAGGAACGGCAAAGAATATCCATGAAACACTCCAACATGTTCAACAGTGAATATTTAAACACAATGCATTGCTAGAGTTTCAGTTTTACATGAACAGCATCCAGCCGTTTCTAACATTTACCTCACTGTAATAAAAGTTTAGGAGAAAGGAAAAGCAAGCAAATATTTTAGGTCATCTATCACTAAACTTTCCTCAGCAGTTCCAGTTATACCTCTGTTCCTCTGGTGAGTTTTAGACTGTTTCAAGTGGACAAGTAGCTGTTCACATACCAGCATGTTAATCACTGCAACATCCTCGCAGAAAGCAAAGAGGACAGGCCCCAGGCGACTAGCTCAGGTGAAAACTATTTTTAACTGATGGACAATAAACAAGGTTTTTAAAACTAGAATAGAAATATAGAAAGTATGTGCATATGAACATTACATTATTCTCTCTCACACAGTCCATTACGCTGTAAAATAAACACAACAATACATTACATCTGTTACCCAATTTGTCAAAAGGTTTTGCAGTTAGTTATATTCAAATAGCTATAAGTCATGCCCCATTTTCCATGGATAAGTTTTATAACTGTGTCTCTTATTAATGTAAAATATTGTATAGAGAAAAAGTATAAATAATAATAGTTCTGTTATGTCACCTTATTATTGTGTATGTTGCTTAACAGTGCAGGATATTCTCTCAGTCTACCCTGTTGCACAGAAATGTTGCTACATCATCAAACACAGCCTCTAAAGAGTGCCTTCCCACTTTCTTTTTTGCCCATTTTAACTGTGATTGTCCAACACATGACATAAATTTGTGGAATTTAGAAACACACTTTACATGCTCTTGTGTGATGCTAACAACTAACAGGCATTACAAGGGGGATCTAACACGATGATTGCTGACTCTTGCAGCAAAGATAATAGTAAGCTAGCTGATTCTTGCTAATAGCAGGAAAGCTAATAGTAAACTAGCTGACTCTTGTTAATAGCAGGATAGCTAATAGTAAGCTAGGTATGCTTTAAGTTGTACACAAACTTCATAAATTATTTGTCAGTTTTTCCAGAAGCATGTGTGCGACTACAGTTTGAGTGTAGCAGCTGTGAATATTAATGCCACAGCTGGCAGTGATAAAATGAACAAAGAAGTTAGGCTTGCAGTACTGGACTGAAAAAAAACCCACTAAGCTGTTAATACACAACACAACCCCCAAATTACGTTCAGTGCCCCTGGGACTGAGTTAATCGTCATCTCTTTGATAAATCCTACATCTTCTATTTTGATGAGTGACAGGAGTGCAGCTTTACACAAGCTCTAACAAGCTGTGTGACGTCAACAAACAAACCCAGGAAAGATACATGATTAAAGCTACAACAGCAGGAGGACATCAAATATCCACAGTGATGCAGGAAGTATGGGATCCCCCCGACTAAGTTTTATAAATAATCCCACAATTTACAGAGGCAACAAGTATAGAGTCGAGGTTTGATGTTATTCATGTCACCTCTGTCAAAATGAGTGTTGGCACAAATGTTGAATAATTTGAAAGCATTTCTCTTATTATAAGAATCCTACATTAGCCTAAGTAAAAAACAGTTTTCTGTCCCTCTGTGCATCTTTCTGTGTGTGCTGTGACGTCATGTGTCCTAAACCCTCTGACATTCAGGCTGTTTTTGAGCTTGTGACTATCTTGCACGCACTGACATGTGCGGGTGTGGATTATGCCAGTTGCTCTGTAGCTGGCAAAGAAATCACTTTAGCCCCTAATGTTTCTGATGAGCATTCAAATAAAAAAAAAAATGGAAAAAAAATCATCCGATTACCCCTGCACCACTAAACTGTCTGTGTGGATATGAAGGCGTGTCCAGGTCTATTTACATCCCTGAAACTGCATAAGCAACACAGCTGCTCACCACCTCTTTGTCTTTGCTCCGCATATGCTGAATATGCAGCTTTCCTCCCAATTTTGGCACATTCAGCTTACAAGTTTCTTGTTGATTTCATCTGAGAGTTATGTAGCATTAAGATGGGGGCAGAGGTTCAACAGCTGGCCTGCTAATCCATGAGGTGTTAGTGATACGGGAACATCCTCAGCTGGCTTATCCATATGTACTACTCTCATGATTGGACAGAGGGGCATATCACTGATGAAATGAAACGTGTGTGCCTTTGATAATATGAGCCTCTGACCTGCAGATCGCTGCATGGGGATAAACATATAGTAGATCACTGTGGAAATATTAAAGCTTTAATTGCAATGAGTGCATCTGTTACAGTGAATGTGACATGTCATAACTGTTAATGTGCTGAATGTGCAGAGAAAAGATGATAATGATAAAAGCTGGGGGAAAAACTAAGCAGTTAAATGTTAATGTATGAGAAAACCTCCCAATAGAGATGTTTCTAGAATAATCCAAAACTGTCATATAGATGGACTTCAAAGGATGCATGCAGAATAATTGCTGCAACTGGTTGAAGACTTGCACTGTTAAGAAAAAGCAATTATACAAACTGTATATTTATAACTGTTCTTTTCAAACCATTATGCCACTGAAAATGCTCTGTTGGATAGATTAAAAGAGAAAAGGGTTAATTCTGTGCTTATCCAACACATGAAGAGGAGAATCTAAGCTATAAATGTTTCCGACAGGTTTAAATCAGGGACATTGTTAAAGTACTGAATATATATACCGGCAAAATGTTTAATCAAATATTTTACTCTGCTCCTCTTCACATTGATGTTTGTTGCTTAAAATGATGATGTGGCTGTTTGCTTGAAGCTGAAAATGATTGTTACAAACATAACAAAACAAATAGTTTAGGCCTACCTATCACAAAAAGATTATGCATCAGTACAAATAATTTACTATGTATCATAACGTCTCCATGCACTGACCTGTCATATATCCCAAGATAACATAAAATTCAATGTTTTAAAATAAAGAACATATTTTTCTTTCTTTTTCATTTCTTTTTTTTTTTTACATTTTCAATTAACAATAAGGATTTGGGGTCTTAACTGACTGTACAGGAAATTCATGTATTAGCTTAATTACCTTGCTTTTAATGTCTAGCTGAAAGGTCTGACTATAAGGCTCCTAAACTGATGTCATTCTGACCTTTAGTAAAC
>JBAMHX010000023.1:12195815-12206309 GCA_037177515.1 Pseudomugil tenellus | reverse complement strand
TCATTAATAAATTTATATTCTTCTCAATCTAAAGAAACCAGTGTCCTTGTCCTTGACAGGAAAAACGGTCTCCTACACTGACCTTTAACCCTTTAAATGAAACACAGGAGTTGATAACCAGGGCATATAGATTAATACTGATAAGCAGCACTGCATATTCTTGCAGACACATACATAACCAACCAACACATTAAAATATCTCATCACAAATATTACATCCTTGTGTGCTTTGGCGAGACTTATTGATCTTTTGTTAGCCTTGCATTTGTGGTGATATCAGTGCAGGTACGACTATAATCTAGACATTTAGAGACTATTAACGGTTTGGGAGTTTGGGCTGATCTATTTTTGTCAGGCTGGGCATCACAGACATGGCTGACTAATGATCCAGAAGGCTCGGCCGTGGCAGGAGGGATCTGTGACAGCTTAATGAGGCTGCGGGGCTTGCGAAAAGGAGAAAAACATGGTAGGAGAAGGAAAAAAAGGGAAGGTAAAACAACCGGGGAAAAGGAATACACACTAAAACAAGGTAAAACAAAAGGGTTGACACAAGAGACAGAAAATAAAAACAGACTGAATTGAGTAAATGTGAGATAAAATAATCATATGACATAAGCTTTCCCACTGACGTCCTCCCACTCATGACACGCCTGGGATTCACTGCGTGTGTGTTCTGGTGGAGCATCCCCAACAGCTTGGTGTCTTTAATTATCAAGAAGTGACATCTCAAGCGGGAGTTTTGGTTTTTCTTTTTGCCTTTTATTTATCATCCTCCTCTTCCTGTGTTGGTGTTTAATGAGTCACCCTTAGTAATCATCAAGAAGGGCCATCCCCACTGTTATCGTAAAATAGCCACATTCACACCAAGTGACAAGCAAAGAAAGAGTCAAGAAACAATATAGGATAGATAGTTGCAAATATTTTTGGATGACAAATATATGTTGTGGAAATTTCATGTATTGGCTTAGTTGCCTTGCTCTTAATTAATGTCTAGCTGAAAGGTCCGACTATAAGGCTCCTAAACTGATGTCATTCGGACCTTAGTAAACAATTTGCAAGGCCAGCATCCTTCCATCAGGAAAATGTTTAGACGAGACCTCTGTTTTGTTTGTCGTATTATAAGAACAGGCTTCAGATTGACGCATGCAACCAAAATCTTCAAACGAAGGTGTCTTTAAGTACCAGGGGCAGAATAGCTTCAGATTTCTGTGTGACGACAGATCTCAGGAGGGATTCTCCCCAGGTTATAACCCTAATGTCTTAATGTATTGTCTCACTTCATGTTTTAACATCTAATGTATGTTCAACTTCTTTTATTCTTCATTTTTCATTTCATTTAATTCATTTACTAATTTTGTGTCATGTACCACAAAAGGTGCCCAGCCCGCATGGGCTTATAAGACACAAAAAACAGGACCATGGCATAGGCATACAAACATCATATAGAAATCAAACATATAGTGACCTCTTATGTAAAAGCCAGGTGAAATGTATAGAAATTAAACAAAAACTGAAGTCTCTCTTCATCTGAAACCAAACAGATGACTTTACATCTCATGGTAAAAAGACAGCATTTACGGTCTTCCTCTAAAATCACACGGTACCGGCCTGTCTCCAGGGCCAGAGGAATACAAACGGACCTTAACTGAGCACACACTCACCTCTGAGCTTTAGTAGTAACATAAGGCTCTGGACCATAGAACTGTTTAATTTGTGTGATTTTTAATAAATTTTTTAAACTGTTTAATTCTTCATTATTAAATTTATATTCTTCTCAATCTATAGAAACCAGTCTCCTCCTCCTTGACAGGAAAAATGGTCATCTACATATAGATGAGCCATAATGTGATAACAGATGGAATCATGTCTGTCTCACAACAATGACACATGTAACAGTGAGCAGGTGTGTCATTTTAACGAGGGCCAAACAGTAAAGTCCAATGACAGGGTGTTAGGGGATGTGCTGGAAGCAGTTTGACCCAAAAGGCTTAAAGGTTCTGCTACTAATATGGTAATATGGTGCCAGACAGCAAGTCCGAGGTCTGGTAAGGTCCATGGCTTGGTGAATTACACCTGTTTTGTTGATTCTTGCAAAATCAACAGCATAATAATAAAACTGTAAAGTTATTGTTTATGCTGCCACCAGGTGAGAGTTTGGCTGTCAAAGCCCTGTTTCACAAGTTGACCTCGCTTCCAATGCTTCATTTTTCACCATTCACAATGAATCTAAGTGTTGGAGTTCTTTCTGGGATAAAGTATCCTTTCTGTTAACAAAAAATAACAATTTACAAGAAAGGAACCTGCAACAACTGACTGGGGAAAAGTCTGAGCCACTTGTGCTTGCAACTCAGCATAAAGAGGTATTCTCAAATCAAAAGGTAGGGCTAACACGTAGAGATGAGACTGGGAGTTTTCTGGTTTCACCTCTTTAATGGGTGTGGGCGCACTCACTTAGTTCACTTTCATTCTGACAGACAATTATCAAGAGACAAGATAGAGAAATAGAGTTAAACCTGAACCTGCTTCATCACCTCAAAGTATATCCCAATCTGTTCACACAAACCAGAGCAAGGTGGACGTCTCATCGAAGCGAGGAAGAATATCTGTTACTTATTCTTCTATAAAAACAGTGCGAGTTAATAAGGCTGCATGTGGAAGATGTGGCACTATTCTCTACCTGAGACTATAAAATATATTAAAAAAAAAATACTGATCACGTCTGTTCCCTGGGACAGTCTTGAGTCATACAGCTCCACCAATGCCCAAATATCCTCCAGCAATATACTGAGGTGTGCAGAGTGGAGAGCTAAAGCACACAGAGCCGTGCACACATCTATCTGCAAGTAATGCACACACACACTCACATGCAGGCTCACATAGCCTTTTATAATCTAAGTATACCTCCAAGACTAAACCAAAAGTCTGGAGACGTACATATTTTTTAAACAAAATAAGATTTCCTCGAGTGTTGATGACTTAGGATGTGAGGACATGAGGGAGTAAGAACCTGTGAGGTGGAATCGCCAGTGGAGCAGCACAAACTGCAAGTCTTTGTTGCGGAGACGGAGTCAGACAGAAACCTCCGCATGGCATCTCAACCATGGCGCCTCACAGAGAGAATTGATTGTCCTGATTCAGTCCTATAGTCACCCGAGACAATGGCGTTTCTCAGGCTAATAAAGTTGCTGAAAAAATGACCTCTTGTGACTGTAAAGATTATGATTTGCAACTCTCAAGAGAAAAGGCAAAAGTCCATGTATCTTCCTCCACTGAGAAGAGGAAGATTTATGGATAGCCCTGAAGTCTACATCTCTTTAATTTCCCGTATGGATTACACAGCCTGCACCTTTGCCGTTATGCTTTTGCCTACTGTGAATAGCTGTTTACACGTAAGGATTATGATAAATCAACTTAATGCAGTCCTGATTATTAGCTGGAGGACTTCTACCCCTTTTTTATATCTGTATTTTCTTTTATTTTATATTTCTAACAAGAACCTAATTAATCAAATACAACTGGTCATTAACTTGTAGAGGTTATCACATGTTTTTGAGTCAAACTTAGTTCTTATTGGCACAAGCCACAGTTTTCTCCTTACTTACTTCCCATGCACACAATGGTTGATGACTCATGTACATTGGTAGAGCTGCAGCCTCACAGCTATAAGGTCGCTGGTTTGATCCCTGACTCGGGCAGTAGACATGCATGTTAGGTTAATTGGTCATTCTAAAATTGTCCTTTGGAGTGAACGTGTGTGCATAGTTGTTTGTCTGCTTGTTCATCTCTCTGTGTTACCCTGTGATGGGGACCAGTCCAGCATATTAAACCAGCTTCTCCTTCTTCCAATTTCTTTGCTCATAGAAATTCAGTGGAATGCATTATTACTAGTGACCTGTCCAGGGTGTCCCCTGCCTCTCCCCCGATGACTCCAGCTACCCACGACCCTGAACTGGATGCAAAGGACATACCCACATCAGCCAGACTCCTGCATAGCTGGACTCCTGATTGCTACCACATCTGTTTTCAATTCCTCTTCCAGCTTCATATTCGGCAGTTCACCAGTCACTCCCTGTCGGACATTGCAACAGTTTCAAGCACTCTCCTTTCATTCCCTTTCCTGGCTGATTCCCGGATTCTCCTTGACCTGACTTCCTAGTTTTAATCTCTGCTCGTCTCCTGGACTCTTCTTGGATTATTCTGAGACCCCTATTAACATCCTGTTCTGAAATAAAATCTTTCTACTTGTTTGCAGAGGGGTCAATCGTTACGCTGTCTATGTGAAAGTGGCCTTTAGCTATTTAGAAGTTACCCAGATTCCTTTGTCATCACACGGAAACAATACAAGCTTCCTACATGACAGATGATGCAGCAAAGCACAACGTGAAACTACACAGTAAAATTAATAATGATTAAAAGAGCTGAAAAGGGCAGATAAAAGGTAAAGCTGTGATAATGTGCGAAACAATTCTGTTGGAGTTTATGTTTGGATCAGTCTTTTCCAAATATTACTTTTGCACAAATGGTTACCTTTTTTTTAGGCTTGAGGTGCTTTCGATGATGCTAATATGCTGTGTAGCAGTTAGCTTAGCTCACCTGTAAGGATTCTTCCCTGATTCTCAACCAGTGAGGGCTGAGATCACTGTCCACTGCTTGCACGATGCTAACTACACAACGTTACTTCTGTAGAGCTTTATTATCCATTTAAACTGAGTTTTCTTAACTTTCACGCATTATGCTAAATCTGATTAGATAATCTTTATGCATGAATATACTGCATCTATAAAAAAACATCCCAAACTGTGTGATCGAAAATACACAAATATTAGAACTATGTGACTAAAAACAGATTAGATGCTGAGGTTGTTTCTAGCAGTCAGTGTCAGAAATCTGTTGTAGATTGAAGCATCTCTGTGCTCCTTTTCCTAATCAGACATTCAGAGGAAACAGTTTAAAACATCTAGTTGCGACAGGTTCTATAAAGCAAGTCAGTGTTGTGATATTCAAGAAAAGTAAATGTTTGCACATAACAGCAGGCAAAAGATCTGCAACAGGTTTAGTTTTTTAGAGGGGGAAAAGTGGTGTTTATCTAACTACTGCATGGAAGCAGCAGCAACATTTAATGCTGCTTGTGGGCTTAAAATAAATCCGCCAGTATTTCTGATTCTTGTTTAACTTACTTAGACAACTGTTGTAGTCTGTAGTGGGAAAATGAAATATCTTTGTCTGTTTAGTTGAAGAAAATCAGTGGGAATGTTGACAAGAGTGAATCAATAAATGCATCAATAAACCAAAAGCATATCACAGTAAAAACAAGTCAGTTTGGGTCTTACTTTGATGGGTATGTGACCCCTTTCAGCCACATTGAATATCATTCACCTGAGAGAGGAACGTGTATATCTGAACTGTAAAGTAGCAAAAACCTATTATACCCCCCTGCTGCCTCCCCATCTCTCCTGCGGTCCCTCCCTGGTGGTGACATTAAACACGGAGCTGCCTCTGCCTCCAGACTCAGGAATAGGTCAGCTCCCATGTCTCCCAGCAAACACACACCCTGTCTGCAATAACACACACACACACACACACACAAAAGTATGCCTGAGAGGAAGCAGAGGCTTATACACACTTCTGAGTGACAACACACTTTTATGAATAAATTATTCATAAAAGTCTCATACGACAAATTAAACTGCACGGCTTGATTATCCTGAAGTGCTAAATAACAGAGCGTTCACAGTTAACTCCTTAAAGGATGAAATGCAGGTATTTTTAATATTCCATGATCACAGAATTACTTTTATTATTTTATTAAATCTAACATGCATGCTGACATGTGCAGGTATGTTTGCACGGCATTGACATACGGTAGCTGATGACCTAATGAACCTAATTAGCCGTTCTATTTCTCCTGGTGAGTTTTAGTTTAATAACTTTAACATCCAAGATGCAGAAAAAAGTGTTTTTTAAATAAGCTTTGGCAGGAAAGCTGAGTTTGTGCCATCTGCGCGGTGAAATTTGACAGATTCCACATAAGGTTTTATTTTAGTAAGATTGTTGTTGCTTTTTTATTTTGAATTGATATATTACAATCTCAGATAAAGTACCACATTTCTTTTTTCTGAATTAATCATATGAGAAAATATTCATTCAGTTATTGAGACTTGTATTGAAGTATTGAAGACATAAAATGTTTGTGATGTAGTAAATGTCCTACCAAGTTGCACTCACTAACTGGTAATTTATCCCCATTTTTGCTCAAGTCTTGTCAAATGCAGGAGATGTGCCTACTGTCTTACTGGAAACTGAGTCAGGATTTGCTCTGAACAAAGTGGGATCGCTATAATCATCTTCAGAAGCCATTTATAGATTTTCAATTCTTGCACTTCACACCAAACATCTTTTTGGGCATCATGAAAGATTTCCCATGCAGAAGTCTAAAGATAGAATAATAATAATGTTAACTTCTATCAAACCAATATTTTAGAGAAATGATTAGCTGTAAATTAAAATATAATACTGGAGTTTATTTTCCTTTATGATCCCAAATTTCCAGATTAAGTGTTTTTTGGCAAATCATCTGTCTACTATCAATATTGTATAGTACTGAACTTTCATGGAAAGATAAGGAAACTGACATATTATTTAGCCAGACAAAACTACTGATGTGCATATAAAACATTTACAGGGTTCATTGTTCAAAACAATTTAAAATCTTATGCAAAAAAGGCTCAAAATAATAAAACTACTTTTAACTGAAAAGAAATTCATATGTCATAGTGACATAGAAATGCTTTGGTTGAGTTTAATGGTGTAATGATGAGCCATAGAAATGTTTCAACAAAAAAACACATGAGCGTAATGTGTCACAATGGATGTGCTTGCACTTCTTGAAGACTATGCCAATGGTGGGATGAAGATGGGGAGAGTTTTTTGGGATCATGAGGATTTCCTGGCCAATAATGATGACTGACTGATAAGCCGATTTCTTCTTACAGTTATGTGGGAAGTGGGTCCAGTGTCAGAGTGCCCGACTCGCCGGTCACTGGCTGTTTTTGGACGGTATCATTTAAATGACAGGTCGATACGTGAAGTTTCCCAACACTGTGGGAGAACAGGCCAACATCAAAAGGCAATTTGCAGCAATGTCCGACTTCCCAAATGTAATCGCCGCGATTAACTGCACTCATCTTGCTTTAAGGGTTCCATGTGAGAACGAGGTTTCCTTTTGTTAACCATAAAAACGTTAATTCCACTAACGTACAACTTATTTGTAACGAGGACATGATCCTGACCCCGGTAGCACGGCGGCTTTCCTCTTGTTTATGTTGCCACCATGACTCTAAAGTTAGATCGCTTTACGTGTCCACCTCGATTTCTGAAAAGTTCACGCGCCTCGCAGTTGCCATGATTCACGTACTATGCCAGAAACATTCGTTGATTCATATGCCAACATATTTATGAGCTGCTTTGCACTGACCGTGTATGGTAGAAAGTGGGTGTGTAGGGGCGGGAACGTGAACCAAAATCACCTGCACACCCTTTTCAGCAAGTTTGTGATTTATAAAAGGAAATTGTGTTAATCTGTCCGTAAGCAATGTTTTTTAAATCAAACTTTTACCTTGAGCTAGTTTACATTTTTGCTAAGCACAATTCTAGTAGCGATTCTACGCAAAGTTTATAAATGAGGCCCCTGGGGTATAAGTATCACCAGGGGAACACATGGCACAGGATGCGCTATGGGAAGAATTAGGCAGGGACAATGTGTTGCTTTATGTAATGGTCTGCTTGGAAACCTTGGTCCTCCTTGTGGATGTTATTTATACAGGTACCACCTACCTAAGCTTAACAGATTGTCATGCAAACGACTTTACTTGATGGTTATGGGTTTATTAACCATAATTAATTAAAAAGCTTAACAATGGGTTTAACTTTTTTTTTTACCACATCTCAATCCAATCAAAAATCTGTGGGATGTGTTAGACAAACAAGTTGGACAACTGGACAAATCGCACCCATACACCATCAAGGGTCCAGTGGAGATCTAGTCTTGATGGGTCAGCTATGCACTGAGCTGCAAACATAATATTGGGCACCTGTTGACAGATGAATGATTTCACATAAACTGTTACATTTCTAAAAATTCAACAATAAAAGGGACCAAATACTGGACTAAAACCAGCTAAGTTGGTTGTAATTTGAAAAAATCTATTATAAATGCAGCCATCCTCACCCAGTTACTTATTTAAAACACTTTTATCTTCTGTCTTTTGTTGGACTGACAGAAAAAAATGTTCTTGCTGGCCCAGAACTATTTCACACACAGCTCAGGCTGGAATTAGAGAGAGATTACGACGGGATATGTGTGCACCCTGCAGAAGGATGTGTGGGCATTTGTAGAGCGCTTTTCTGACAATGAAGCAAGTTTTACGTCCCTGCCCTGTGTTTATTGTTACATTTGTGATGACTGAACAACAATGCAAGCAAACTGCAGAAGCTGCAAGAAAGATGTGATGAAGAAAATGTGAAAAATGAGGTCAAAAGGATGAGGACACAGAGAGAAGAAATTAACTAGATTTTTTCTTACTTAAGGGCAACTCCAAGTACAAACTTCTTTCCTCATAAGCAAATCGGACCCAAATCTAGAGTTAAAGCCTAATTTTGCATATTTTATACATACTTTTCTGCGACATTTTGCATCACTTTATAGTGGAAACTATTCAAAACTCCATTGCACACTATATAATTATAATAGTTTGACCTATCACATGGTAATTAATGGTAAAAATGGCTTAAAAATGTATTTTTTTTCCCCAGATTTTTTAAAGGGTCACAAAAAATCTTTCATTTTGATTAGAGTCAAACAACAAAAGGAACCTCAATATCACTAGATGTCGAATGGCAGCCATGACAGACAAATTGGGGAAAAAAGTAGCCCCTCTTATTCACAGTATATTTGCATTCTGATGCATTGTGCACATTAATCATCAACAGCAAAACCCAATTTGAAGTTTATGGAATCATACTCCGCAGTGAGGTGTTGTTCACACATAGCTGGTAAGCTATTAAAGCAGGTTATGCTCTGCTGTGCGCTTCCGTCATTTAAAACACTTCCCCAATAGGCCGCTCTCTGCTGAGAGTGCTGGTTTTTATGACTATTCATCTTCTAAACTTCCCCTCAGCAGGGAGCAGGATCTGGCAGTGTCATTAGTCTGTCTGCTCCTAATGAGCTCCCATTCATTCAGCAATTACACCCATCGATGAGTGTTTACGTGCCTGTAATGATTAAAGGCAAAATAAACGTGATGAATCCAAAGCGCAGAAGCCAAAAAATTTTAAGTGGATTAAGTCATTACGTTTCATTCAGCTTAGCTGACACGTTTGTAAGGCAAAGGGAGAACAAACTGGTGGCATGTAATCAGGTCAAGCACTATTAAGTAAAATTCAGAAATAAGTGATTAATTATGAAAGTTCAAGGCGTAACTTAAGGAGTCTTTGGAAGTAACCATAAAGTTCCTCTTAAAAGAGACCAAACTAGGTTGGTGTGTGTAGAGCTGATCGTGATGATAACACGGCGTGTCAAACGCGGGGACGTAAACATGCCAGGAAGACTAAACTCCTTGTAGTCCACCTTTCTGAGCAACTCCTCTCCTCAGTAACACCAGGCACCAGTTCAGATTGACATTTCTGGGGCAGTTGGATGTGTGTGTGTGCATGCAGTGGTGTGTAACTGTGTACAGTATGTTGACAGAGATGGACTACCTCAAGAGAAAAGCACATAAGAAATGAGCTACAATAAGTTTCCCTGCACAGCTATGAAACAAAATCTTCCCAGTAACTAATATGCAGGTGAAGTGATTCATTTATTCATGTGTATCCACTAAATTACAGCAGTTTTCCTCAATAAACAGCATCGTAAAAGAAAAATTTCTCTTTATCTTCTCCATTGCTCTTCCGAGTTAAGCAAATCTCCCAAAGCACGTCATTTTTTTTTTCCAGGGGATACCGAAGGGTTTCCAGAGCAGATGGAGCATGTAATACCCCCCCATCATGTTTTGGGTCTGTGTCAGGATCCGCTTGCAGTTGAACATGAGCAGAATACGTCCACAGGGGGGTACTGGGACAGGAATCCTGATCAGATGTCCAAACCATAAAACTCTTACCAACATGATGGAAATGTGATTTCACCCCAGAGTCCTTCCTATTGTGCGAATTCCTGCCTCAGTGGGGGGCAATGATGCAAACTCATTCTCATGGCCACTTTGCAAAGCTCATTACTAATTTATAGTCATGCTTTTCAGGCTTCATCCATTAAAATACACACATTTCACTATATCTGTGGATAAAATCATGACAAAAAGGGATAAAGAGCAATATTAAATAGGCTCAGAAGGGGGGGGGGGGGGGGGGGGGGACCCCAAAGTCCAACCCCTCGAAAAAACCCAAAAAAAAAAAAAAAAAAAACAAACCAAAAAAACCCACCCCTCCCCAAAAACAAGT
>JBAMHX010000023.1:12158632-12169533 GCA_037177515.1 Pseudomugil tenellus | reverse complement strand
CCGACACGGGCGAAATGACGTCAGTTATCGTTGAAAATGTCGGTATCGGTTAATTTTCGGTTTATTGCCCAGGCCTACTTCTTATTTCAGTGCATTTTTGGCATTTTGTTGTTAAGTTATTTAATTTGGCAAACTTTGGTCAAAAACCATCTTAGTGCTGCTCTCTTTGGGTTGAATAGTGGCTACTGCAGTTGAATTTTCCTATTGGCCCAAGTGGTACAACTCCACATCACTGGTACAACTCCATGTCACAGGCTGGGGCTCAGGGTCATAGATATCTAATATAAACACTACATACTTGGTCCGCACTGTGGCAGAGTAAGCCTCTTTCAGTGAGGTGAGTTACACTTTAAAGAACCAAGTCACATGATCCTACATCTCGTACATCCAGATCTTATAAAATGCCCACAGAGCAAAACACAGCGATGTATATAAGCTCAAAATTTACACAATGAATATGTTAATCTCATCCACTTCCTTACTGAGTCACAGCTTTTATGTTTTACAGGACAGTGTGATGCAGTATATCTTCATTTGTGTTGTCAAAGCTTGAAACTATTGACTAAAAACAAAGGGGCATAACAGAAGACATTAATCTACACACTTGAAAGTAAGAAATTATTAGTTAGATTCTTCTGTTCTTTGTTTTAGTTGTGGTTCTTAAGTTTTCTTCTTCTCTTACAGATTTAAAATGTAGTTACTCCTTGATAGTAAATACTGCATGATGGTGATGTTGCCTTGTAGAAAACAAGTGACACGAAATACATTGTTGTCTGGCATTGTGTTGCAGACACGTGGATAAAATGTACCAATTGCACTTTTTTATGGTGGACTGAGCTGAATGTTCTAGGGTTATATCAGATTTACATGATGACATGAGGCTAAATTTTGAGCTGCTGAGAATGGGAAAGAGTAAAGTCAGGTGTTGCTTTTACACTCTGAAATGCACAAATCCATCCAATCGCAGTTATGTTTCCCCAAAAGCTCTGTAAACGTCTCAAAGTCTGAAACTAGTGAATCAACATCTGACAACAAGCTCACATCCGTACATGCATCGGTGGGCATGGTTTCTATGCCTGCAAGGTGAGCATCTGGCATTTGGAGAGAGGAGCTGTGAGTTTTTTATAATTATTTCATGACATAGGGGAATATCAAATTTACCTCCACTTCATAAAAAACCAAAAACATGGCTTTACCCTGTAGGGGTTGTTTTGACCCACCCAGAAAATCTAGACTTTATAAAAAAAAAAAAAAAATCAAATATACTAACGTTAGCAACAGTATAGCTGGGTTTCATCACAATTAAGTAATATAATGTTATTTAAAGCTTAAAAAAGACTATTTTGGATGCAGTACCCCTTTAATCTACAGTCCTTCCTGCATCAAAATGCCCTGCAACAGGCACAGGTTTTTATTGGGTTTTCTATTTAAGCAGGTGTGAGAGAAAAGTTAAAACACTTTAATTTTGGTGAAATAAGAGTGTTTGTTTCTGTGAGAGGAGAAACTAAGATGTTTAAAAAGTCAAAAGACCCCAGTCCTCTACCCTGGCCCAGCTATCCTGACTAACAAAATACTTGTTCAGCTTCTCCCAGAGAGACATGTTGAACCCTTAAAGCTCATCTGAGAGCATAGAGGAAGCATTTGAGACGTCGAGCTGCAATATCAATGGCTTCTTGTTACTTACTTGACCACACAAAGATGCTTTAGAGTAATACTTTTCTCAAAGTGTGCAACTGTGGAACAGAAATTCTCATTTGTGACTTCACAGTGTCAGGAACAAATGTGTGACTGTGTCCACTGTATTTATAAAATGTGGTTAAAAACATCAACAACACATTTTGGGAGTTTTTAACCATTAATTCGTAGATCAGGGTTTTGCATACATAAATGGCTCATATTCCCTTTTCACATATGTCTGTTATATGTTTATACGTGCATTTTTTAGGCAGGATATAATAGAAACCCTGTGGATTTTTTTTAGCAATGGTGTCATTACAATAATCTCCCTATAAAGTGGCATCTACTCTTCTGTTGACAACTCTCAACACTCTAAGCAGCACTTGTAGCAGAGTATGCATCACACCTGAGCAGATAGTGGTAGAAAGTCAATTGTTATTTTACAGCAAGTTGCCAGCTAACCTGTGAAATATCGTTCCACTATTGCTAAACAACAAACACATAATTTCCCCTCTGAATTCAAAATGTTTTTACATACATGTACACGTCTAGAGAGAACAATATCGATAAGTACAGTCTACAGTCTCAGTAGTCTTTTTTTCCTAAAATTCAACATCAACCTCTAAAATCCAGTTTAGCTCAGGCTTTGAAGGTCTCCCTTCCTCTCCAAAATCCTGGAAAAAGTGTTTGCCTCTCAGCTCCACAAACACCTCACTAATAATAACCTCTATGAACAGTTTCACTCTGGTTTCCGTCCCCTCCACACCACAGAATCACCTCTTTTGAAAATGACTAATGATCTCCTGATGCCAGCTCTCCTCACCATCCTCATCCTCCTGGATCTTACTGCAGCAATTGACACAATTTCTCACAGCACCCTCCTAAACAGACTGGCATCTCTCAGTCTCTCATACACCTCTCACCTGGTTGTCCTCATATCTATTCGACCGCTCGCAGTTCATTCAAATTAAGGCTCACTCCTCCAAATCATTCCCCGTTTCAGCCGGTGTGCCCCAGGGCTCTGTCCTGGGGCCACTTTTGTTCATTATTTATGTTCTCTCACTTGGCAACATCTTCCTTAAATATAATATCCATTTTCACTCCTATGCCGACGACACCCAGTTCTACATCTCCTCCAAACCAAACGCTTCTCTTCCACCTCCCTCCCTCTCTGACTGTCTTCTTGTCGGCACATCCTCCACTCTAACCAAGTCTTGACTGCTCCTCCATTCTCCCCTCCCCTCAGGTTAAAAGTCTGGGCACCCTTTCATTTAAAGCACATATCAATAGCATCACTCGATCTGCATATTTCCACCTTCGAAACATCAACCTTCTGCGTTCATCCCTCACTCCACATGCTGCTGCCATCCTCATCCACAGTCTGGTCACTTCAAGAATCGATTATTGTAACTCACTTCTCTTTGGTATTCCCAACAAATCACTTCATAAACTGCAGCTCCTTCAGAACTCTGCTGCTCGGATCATCACTCGCACCTCTTTCATAGAACACATCACACCTGTTCTCCAACAACTCCACTGGCTCCCAATAAAACACAGAATCAACTTTAAGATACTGCTTCTCTCCTTCGAATGTATCCATGGTCTAACCCCTCGATATCTGTTTGATCTGCTTCACATTGCCACTTCATCCCGTACTCCCAGGTCATCTTCCTCCCTTCACCTTGATGTTACCTCTGCCCGTCTAACCACCATGGGGAGGAGAGCCTTCAGTTGCTCTGCTCCCCAGCTTTGGAACATATTCCCACTTAAGCTCCATAACAATGACTCTCTTCAAAACTGACCTTAAAACACATCAGTTTAAACTTTAAACCTTTTAACTGTCTTCATTGTACTGTTTTAATCTTTATGTTTTTAAATATTTTATTCTCATGTAACTTTTTATGCAAGGTGACCTTGGGTTTTGAAAGGCGCCAAGAAATAAAATGAATTATTATTATTATTATTATAAATTATTTTATAAATCTACAATAAACATTTTGAGCAACATATGTTTTGTTTATGGGGGGGAAGGGGAAAAATCAAGCTTGTAACTCATGAGAACTGTAACTAATTCATTTCAATTCAGCTTTATTTTTATAGCGCCACTTCACAACAATGTCATCTCGGGGCGCCTACAAAATCACCAAAAAAAGGAGGTCATTCTTTTCTTACATTTATAAATATATGACAGTACTGATATCAACATATTTCTTTTTCTGCAGGTCTTTCTGGATAGCAGCTGCAATGTATATTGATCTGTTTTTCCAGTCCTCTCCACTCCAACCAGTCAAGGCAGATGGCTGCCTTCACAGAGGTTTTACCTCCCTGTTAGAAGGGAATTTTCCATTCCACTATCGCCTCATGCAGCTCAGGATGGGAGATTAGATCCAAGTCAAGATTCGAGGCAATCGGTTGGTTTCCCTTAGCTCAGCTATTTTTTATGAACTGGCTCATATTGATGTTTCTGTAAAGCACCCCAAGATTACATTGTTGTGAAGTGAAATAAAAAAAAAAATAAAGCTGAATTTGCTTGATTTGAATCCCATACGTAGGTCAAAGATTTGAGTTTTTTTTATTTTTTAACAAACACCAAACCCAGCTTCACAATCAGGCAGAAACATAAGCAACCGACCCTACAAAGTGGTTTGCAATGTAGAGCAATGAGCTCAATCACTCAACTAATGGATGGCTCTACACAAGGCCAACTCATCAGACCAAGCTTTTTCCCTCTGTTTAATGGTAAAAGACACATTTTTAAAGCCCACTATCTTGGACAGAATGGACAGAATTAATGGCTGCATCCACACAGCTTGGTTTCAAAAGGTTCTCGGTGAAGACGGAATTGGTGTGTAGTTTATGTCAAACCAGACAAACCCCTGTTTAATGAGGAAGAAGACATTGCCTCTCCTTCACCCTATCACTTCTTAGCCAAGAAAAACAATGGACAGTGGTTACTAATGATCTCAAGGGAGTCACAACCCTCAATGACGGTCACAGACTCTAAAACATATAGTTTCTCAGGCTAATTAAGTGAAATATCGACCTCTCTCAGTGAGAACTGAAGCAGCTGTTGTCGATAAGCCAGTCGTCTTTACAAAACTAAACCCAGTCCAAATGATTTGACTGAACTTAAATTGGATACTAGACCTGGATCGGGGCTGTTCAGTTTGGTATCATATGGAGGCAGCCCTGAGCAGGTATGTTGGAGCAGGTAAACACTGAAACCCTGCAGGACTCAGTCTTCATGTCTGAAGTAGGCCTTAGCAGAAACTGCCATGTGAACCATAATAAGGTCAAATCTTATAAATAAGATGAGCTCCAAATAAAAAAATACAGAATCTAAAAGAAGTTGATTCATCTTCAAATTCCACCAAGTAAATCTGGTTAACAATTAGAAACTGTGACAACACTATAAGAGACTAAATTGCTTCAAAATATCCCAACACACTGTGAATCTCTGTGTTTTTGCTTTTGCCACCACTCCAGGGAAGTGCATGCATTATATGCTGGCAAGGAGTATTTTCCTGCAAAAAGGAGAAATGAAGAGACCTGCATCTACAACAAAGGCCTGGAAATTCAATTTTGGCTGATGCATTCAATTATCCATGCTATAAGCACATAAAGCACAGAGATGGGGCAGTGGAAACACAAAAACAGAGCAAACCGTGAATATGCGACCTTGAAAACAACAATAAAACTATGTACAAAGGCTGCTGATTGAAGAAAAAAAGAGACCAAGAGAAATGAACGAGGGAGATTTTAGAGCAGGAATTAAAAGATAGAATAGATTTGAAAAAGAAAAAAAAAAGCAATGACATAAAACTAGTGAAACGCCCCAGGAGTTTTGTTTGTATTGGGGAGTTATGTCCATCACTGCAACATCCTGCTTTGTCAATTTGCATTTGGGCATATTTAACTGTTTATTTGTGTTTGCAGGAAAAATGTTGTCATTCATGAGACGAAGGTAGAGAAGAACCACTGTGAAGTGGTTTTTGTAAACCATTTAAAACCCATAGTAGAACCAGTTTGAGCCCTTGAGCAGGGCACTTAACCCCACCCAACAATGCGCTAAAAAATGGCCGCCCACTGCTCTCTAATACATCTAGAGATGGGTCAAATGCATGGCTGAATTTCCCAATTGGGATTAATAAAGTAAAATAAATAAATAAGTTTTTAGCACATCTGTCCACATCTTACTAAACTAGTGCATGCAGAGTAAAGTAACCATTGGTTAAGAATACACGAGAGGAGTTTAGATGGAGTTGAAGGTGAAATTAGCCTTGTCAGATTATGTCTGCATCCAACTTATTTCTGACTACATACTGATGCAGGTTGACAGGCGATGACACTTATCAGCTTGGCTCCCTGCCTTCTCAGATCTATATGATTACACACGTCTGGTTAGCTTTGTACAGAAGAGGCAAAGATGGTGTCCTCAAGTATCAGCATCTGATCTGTGTCTCATATGCGAATAAAGTTCCTCACTTTCACATCATTCAAATGCTAGCAAATGATGCATTTCGCAAGTTTCCTACGTAGTTCAGGATAAAAGCTAAATAACTAAAAAAAGAAAGAAATATCTGAGACAAACGATGAATCCAGTTATCCAAACTTTCCATTTACAACCACTGGGTTAGTAGTACAAACCGTCAGAACAAAGAATAGCCTCATCTCCCATTACAAGCTGGTGAATCATTTTATAATTTTCAATGTAAATCTGCTCAAAAACATAATCAAATGTCCTAAAAGAATGCGACAAAAGTATTATCCTATTATTTTTTTTAAATAAAAAAAATCTGATATGACATATCTGAGGTTGGACAAAGTTTCTGCCTCTCTTCAGTGGCTGGTCTGGTCTTCCTCATGCATCAAAAGCATCAGCTAATCGTTTCAAGTAAATGCTGATCATCATGAAGATATATTTGGTCTTATGCACCGAACTGCTTCAAGTTTAATGTTTATTTAATGTGTGATTCAGAATTCATCGCTCTGTGAGGGATGATGAGCCATTTTAGACCAGATTCAGCAAAGCATGCCCAAACCCTATTTCTACCACTTCTATGTTGCTCAACAGGAAGAATGCTTTTATGCGCCTTACATTCTCCATATTTGATCCTTTGTTTAGGCCTTGTGCACAAATGCAGCACTGGCAGCAGAATAGGTTTTGGCTTTCTCTTTGATGGTTTGTCTTTTTTATCATCTTTGCAAACCACTGTAGCCTCCTCTGGAAGTAACCTGTTTGTGAATAATTTTTTTTTTAAAATTTTTTGTCTGACATCAACTGCAAACTTCATATTTTTACCAACCTGAGAGAATTTCAGAAACACTGGATGTGATATAAAATAGAAAAAATCTGAACTGAGATCTTTGGGTAATATATGCACCTTTAGCATTTAGCTTTTGATACGCAGGAGGTTCTAGTGAATCTCTCTCTCTCATCCTTTAGTTAGATATTTCATTGTGTAATGGCAGTTTTTTCCTGTCAAGGATGAGGAGACTGATTTATTTAGATTGATATAAATTTAATAATGAAGGATAAAAGAAGTTGAACATACATTAAAAGTTAAACATGGAGTGGGACAATACATGAAAGACATACAGACAAGGTACAAAGTTATAACCCAGTGAGAATCCCTCCAGACATCTGTTGTCACACAGAAGTCCAAAGCTATTCTCCCCAGTCACTTATAGACTAGGGCCCGACTGATGAATCGGTGGGCACAATAAATCGGCCAATATTAGCGTTTTTTTAAATGTCTATAATCGGTGGGAATCCCGCCAATTATACGCTGATTTATGCTTCATATTTCATAACACCATAGTGGTGCAGAGTGATGTAATTGCAAAGTTTTTGCTCCATTAAACAGAACAGTCTTTTTCCGCCACATAAAGACTGTAAATAAAGTTTACAACACTGCTCTAACTGGAGTTTGCAAGGTAAGCTTATTTATGCTGGGAAATTAATGGGTCTGCATGTATGTAGCGTCAGTTCAACTCTCTTTGTCATTGTTATGAGGAGTGATGTGTTGCTTTATTGTGTCAGTCAGCACTGAGGGCTTTGCTAAAGTTGTGCTAAAGTTAGCTTAGAGCAGCGGTCAGCAACTCCGGTCCGGTCCTGGAGCAAGTGAAGGGAATTTCGTTGAATTGAGACACAGTTGATAACTCAAGTACAATTCTGCTAATTAATTCTGATGTGTGTCACTTGCGCCGTGGCTGGAGGATCCCCAACTCTTGGACTCTGTAAGACCGGAGATTCCAACTCGTTAGCAACTAGCAAAGCATACCTAAGTAGCTCGTCTTTGATCCATTATCAGAGCTGAGCCGAGGCGCTTAAACGCACCGTGTTATTTAAATCGCCTGTATGGGAACATTTAGGCTTCCCTGTCAAATTAAATGATATGATATTAAATGTTAGTGCATATAAGACAAAATTAAGACACTTTAGGACCCTTTTATTAATTTCAAAGTTTTATAAAAAACATGTCGTCATTATGCTGGAGAAATTGCGGTATGACAGCAGATTACTTGCATGTCTTCTGGGACTGCTCATTGATACAGAAATATTGGGACGACATTAAAATTGAGATAAATAGAATATTGCATGTTGACATCCCCAAAGATCCTGTAACATTCATTTTAGGAGTACCACCAGAAACACTTACTGATAAAGACCAAATATACATACTACGTATCCTTCTGTTGATTGGAAAGAAAATGGTGACTATAAAGTGGAGGAAACCCTTTCCTCCAACCAGAACAGAATGGTTGAATAGACTGAAACAAGTCTACACAATACAACAACTTACTGCAAAACTCCAAATGAAAATGGATATCTTCATAGAAATATGGACTCCAGTAACTCAATACTTGAATATGTGACTGTCAAAATACCCAATGTCAAGGACTGTTCTGATGTATGTTTGATATTCTGTTTTTGTGTAAAATTCTTAATAAAAGTTAAAAAAAATGTTAGTGCATAAAACTGTGTTGGCGCTGTGTCACAAGAAGCCATATGACTGTAAAAAACACATGTATCACGGCAGCTGGTGAACCTTCGTCACCCGGTGTTTCACTGACAGCAGTGTAAACACAGCTCCACATCACCGCATCGGGCCCTATTAGAGACACCTTCGTTTAAAGACTTTGGTTGTGTACGTCAGTCTGGAGCCTGTTTTCAGCTATGACAGATAAAAACTGAGGTCTTCTCTAAACATTTTCCTGATGGAATGACGCTGGCCTTGCAGATGGTTCACTAAGGTCAGAATGACATCAGTTTAGGAGCCTTATGGTCGGACCTTTCAGCTAGACATTAATAACCGCAAGGTAATTAAGTTAATATATGAAATTTCCACAACAATAGTTATATTTAACAGATTTAATCAGATTCAGGTCTGTCTATGAGAGATTTATTCCTTTATAAATACTGCTTCAGCAATCCAAAGTAATGTCCTCATGTGCAGGTGTAAATTGCAGATATTAAGCAAGTTGTTAGTTGGATGTAATTTAGGCAGAGTAGTTAAGTACTATTATTTGGCCCAGATACTCATGTTGTAAAAAAAAAAAAAAAAAAAGAAAAAAGAAAAGAAAAAGCAGGGGGACCTTCACTGGAAGTGGTTCTTGGTGTTTACCTGGAGGATAAGAGCCCTCAGCTTAAACTGGAAGACTTGCATTCACGCTAGCCTTGTTGTTCTGAGTACACCTAGATTTATGTCAATGACGAGTGCTCTCCATTACAATTCAAGAGATTACCAGTTTGAAAGACTCGCAAAATATATTGCATAAGCAGGTATTATGAACAGGCATAGTTCAAACAGATGAACCATCTTTTTGTAGCATTCCAAGCTATAGGTGGGAATATCTGACTGTCAGATATCTGAGTCACATGGGGGAAATAGTGATACTGCTTCATGAATTAAACATGACTCTGACCACATATGTGCACATAGCTAATAACAGGTTTATTTATGCACTGCTGCATGCATTAGCTACAAACAGAGTGGCAAATTAACAGAACTGCATACAGACACCGATGCTGGTTCGTGTTCACAGAGCTTCAATAACACACACACACACACACACACACAACACTTCCAAACTCTTACTTTATCTCTATCAGACTATCTCCACACACTAGTGCACACAAAGAACCCACTTACTTTGTCTGGGCCTCTCGTCTCCTCATCTTCTCAGTTACTCACTCAGACATACGCATAAACACACACACATCCAGTCAGTGATGAATCATCTGCAGTGGTTTTCCCAGAGCCTTCCGTGTACATGTATCAGGTGTCAGAGTGGTAGTAATGAAATGAGTCTGACTAGATGTGGTCCATGTAAAAGCCGTGTGGCTGACACTGCCACACAGCGACGGGACCAAATTACGATAAACTGACTTAGTGGGAGGTGTGAGCATGTGCACACATGTAAATTTATGTACAAGTCTGGGTTTTCTTACATTGTTTTGTGCTCAGTCGCCAGAGGAAAAGGATTTCTTTAATATGACTTTTGCTTCTGTTTGTGCAGCCTACACACGGAGAGGGCGATCAGGCAAAAGGCAAAGGTCATGGCCAACCCCAAGTCTAATGCCTGGGGACAGGCTGATATTGCGCATCAACATCAGAACATCTTCCACTCCTGCGGCACTGCATGTCCTAGACTAATTTGTTTGGTTACCAGTGAAGTCAAGGCTAAATTTGTCTCAGGACATTCTTTTTTTTCCCCCTCACAGCAGTCACTTTTCATAAAATCTCACACAGTTTGTCATGTTACTATTTTATTTTACCCTTTTCAAATACAAAACAACGGAAACCCAGAAACCACATAGTTCCAGGGAATATAATGACCTTGTTTGAAATCTGTAGAAGGAAAGTCCACATCTTATTTTTCCATTAACAAAAGATTATGATTTCTGTACGAAAGAACGAGCTGAACTCATATGTTATCAGAAACTACAGGCAGGTTGCTGCTGCAGGGTTGTAACGTTAGCTGCTGCAACAAGTGAAATGTGGTAGTATGATATGCAGGCACAGATGTTGACTCGCATTCATTACTTTGCGTGTTCTCTTGACATTAGAGCAACAAAAATGTGCTAATTCGAATCTCTCTTTCTCGTTTTTTTTCCTCACAACAACTCCTCTTAGAGCTACTAAAACTTAGATATGAATACAATAAATATATAAATATAAATATATATATATATATGTGTGTATATAAATATATATATG
>JBAMHX010000023.1:12136584-12148855 GCA_037177515.1 Pseudomugil tenellus | reverse complement strand
AATATTGCTTCCGTGTGGAGAAAAGAGGCAGAATTAAGAGAAGACATCATGGACGGCTGTAAACAGCTGGGTCCTGTTGGAGAAATAAGCTATTTTTAGAGCTTTAGTTCTGTTTTATGTAGATACTCTTATCTTACAGGACACAAAGTTCCTTAAATCACTGACTTTTCTAGTAATAGCATGACTTTGACAATCAGTGAGGAAAAAATGGCTGCATTAGACTAAAGTGTCTGAAGGCTTTGAATGCAACATAGACAGTTCCTGTCTTCAAGAAACACCAGAGTAGCTTCGTGACCGCAGTTACAAAGTTATCAGCATCAACTCCAAACATATTAAAAAGATTTCCATCTCACATATCTCTCCGCTCGTCCTCCTTCTGGTCTGGCGATGGATGCAAGAGACATAAGCTATCTCACAACACTGACCGGGAAATGGCAGGAAAGCGTAAGTATGGAGAATGAATGAATGAACATGATCGGCACTATCTTGCTATTTATTACAAAATTATGAAGATGGGGAAATTCTCAAAAGTAGTTTTCAATATCTTATAAAAATTCATCATAATTCTGTTATTTTTCTTGCTTTTAGATGATTTTGATTATTTTTCTGTGTATGTAGGTTTTTGTGTGTGTGTGTTATCTCTGTGTCATGTGTGTTATTTTATGGACCTAAGTCTGATTAATAAAGTTTGATTGATTTTAACAAACTGCACAACAGAAGGCAACACAAACCCTGTCAGCAGAACAGGTACTCCTGATTGTTCTTATCCCGAAGAAGGCATTTTGATCTACGAGTTGTGGTTAATGCCACCAACTCTGTAAAAAGCTGTAAGACTTAATTACAAATTTGCTCGCAACAGCTGGTTTACGAGGCCCATTGTTGCTCCTTTCTTGATAAGAAGAGAAACGTGTACTCAGTAGTGACGTTTTGTAATAGCAATCAGAACAGACATGTTTGCTGTTATTTTTAAAGTTTTGAACTGAAAAAATGTAATAAAATTGTCTCGGATTAGTAGTTTTTACCACCAAAATTGTAAAAATATTTCAACTTTCTTTTTCACTCTTCATCAGATTTTTCAGGAATGTTATCCAGTTATTCATTTCTTGAAACTGCAATTCCCGTTTCTCTAATTTTAAACTTTGTTATATTTACTTCCCACCACTTTGCCCCATTTCTCTTTCACTCCCAATCCTGTCTCCTCCTCCTCATCCTCCAGAGTTTTAATGGAAATCTTCTGTCTTATGCGCCTGGACATTGGCAATCCTCTTAAGGTGACATAGAGGAAAGTCTCGTGTCGATCCATATTTAGAGGCGCAAGCTGGGACACAGATTAAAAAGGCCTTTTGGGCACATGTTACCAAGGCTTTACAATTCAATATGACAAGCTACCAGATCAGCAGAGAGTAATAATATTTCTAGACAGTTTGTGACTTTGGTGCCCTTTGAAGCACAAATGGGGGAAAAAGAAAGTTGAAAGTATCTGTGAGAAATTGTGCTTACTTGTAGAATACAGTGTCTCCAGGTAGGTAGAGCATGTGAAAAGGAGATTTTGTTGACAGGGAAAATGTCTATGAATACCATTCAGATCTATAAATGATGAGTTTCTCCTCTTCGTTGTTTAATTCGGTGAATACACAATTAGGAGGCTGTAATCAAAGAGAGCGGATGCAATCAGATAGCATAAAATACACTTCGCCACTGCCCAGAGGAGCTGTTACCATGATAACAAAATGGAAATGGCCCACTTTGTTGCTACAGTGGTCAAGCGAGAAGTGGCGAGAGAAGGAAGAGTGACACAGAATACAAAGAAAAGGAGGAATCCAAACCTAAAAAGCAGAAAGCGACATTTTACACGTGGAGCTGAGACCAGTGAGAACAGAATTACCCATAATTACTCAGCTAGCTAAGCTCCCACTCTTGGTGTTAATTAATGCCACTGATCTGGGGAGAGGGTTTAAAAATCACTCTTATAGTAAAAAAATGGTCAGTGGTTTCAGCACATTCAACACTTTTAATTAGTCCACAGCAGATCCATCCTCAGCAGCGAGCGTGGTGACTTTGAACCGATGTGTGAAACAAAGTTTGAAGTGAAACTAAAAGGAAACTTGTGTCAGTCAAGAGGTTATTAAAGATAGTTTTGTTTTTTTATTGCAATATAGTTTGATCAGACATTTGAAGTCCTGCATTTGATTTAAAATGCATATTAACTTTGCTGGGAATGTGAGAAGCGCTGTTTAAGGAGGTTCCACTTTTTTCCTTAAGCATCACTGGTTTGTCCCCGATGCTTTCCTTTAGTTCAGATTAGAACTGGACTATATGGCCCAAAAGTAAAATGTCCAATTTTTTTTAGAACAAAACCGATTTCCGATTTTAATCGATTTTTTTTCCTATTGTTTAGAAAAAAGCTTTCCATCTACACATTGTGAACATAATTCTCCTACCATGGATTGTCTATCGGTGGGGTTTTGTAGGCTATTGCTGTTTTGAGCATGTCGTAGATGCACAATTTCTCCCGCTCTGCTTAGTGTCTCTGTTTCACGTGTTGAAATAAATTTGTTGTGCTCCCACCTTTTATAGCAACAGCCCTTAAACATATTTTGCAACATTACATTTATTGCTCCAAATCCAGATTTGGGGAAAATCAGCAGGAGTACGTTGACGTCACTATGATTTAAAAAGGCCGAAAAGGTGCTGGGGAGGCAAAAAAAAATCTTGATTTTCATAAAAGCAAATTTTTATAAACAACAAATTCGAAAAAATTGATTAAATCGATTAATCGCCCTGCACTAGTTCAGATAAAGCAATAACTTATATCCTTTAAAAACCAGAGAAAAACAGCATATAGATTGTTTTACTAAGCAGCTAAAGTAAAATCGAACTAAATACAAAATCTAGACCATCTTTCCATTCAAAGCAGGAAGACCATTTAATGTTACAGCATCATCTGTAAGCAGCAGCCTGCTGTTGTAAGATGCATATTTTTTTTTGGGGGGGGGCTTCCCATCTGGAGTTGTGCAGCTCTTGCGCTCATGTTTCAACACCCCCTCACTTCTGCTCCTTGATTGGTTAATGAGGTCCATTCCTCCACTCTGAGTGATTGGCTCCACACCTACGCTGCCATTACGGCTCGGTGACAGACTCTCGTTGGCATATCAGCCCTCGTCATGCAGACTGACAAATGCATGATTTCACCCACAGCCGCTAGCAAATGTCCCACAGAGAGGTGGAGCTACCTACACCCGACGCCCCCGTCTGTGCGTGAGACAAAGATGGAATAATCACCAGTTGATGAGAAATGAATCTTTCTGGGGACGGAGATAAGCACTGGCAAACTGGTCGGAGTCAGAATGCAAATATATTTCAGACGCAGCAAAAAGGAAAGAAAAAAAAACCTGATAGGCTGATTGCAGCTGTGGAGATGTGACCATGGTAGCACAGAAGCATGGAGACAGACGACAATGAAGCAAAGTGAGAAGAAAGCCAGCAATCACTGCTTTGGAAGCATTTCTGAGAGAAGCAGTGTGTGAAGTGAAATAAGTAACAGTCGCAGCGGCTGGAACTTAAATAGAGGCTCTTATTTACCAATAACATCCACTTGCTCTCATTATAATCTATGTAACGATTTATGATTTTCATTGTTCCTATATTTTCAAAGCAGGGGTGGAGCCATATCTGGACCTGGGTGTGCTTAGGTCCACCCACTTCTCTGACTGGCCCAGGGCTAGGCCCGCCCTGACACATTTACGCCCTATTCCCCCTTTCATTATTAATTTTTAAATAATCATTTTGGAAAGATCTGAAACATTCAAACAAAAACGGTAAAATCTGTATTGCTATTTCTAGTTATTGTAGATTTTCTTTTTATACAATAAATAGTGGCAGAATGAGATATTCTTGTTAGATGTCTAATTTTCTGACATCATTTAGGTCTGGAAAAAGCTGGCCTGGCCCATTTTCTGTAGGCCCACCCTATGCAAATTTTCTGGCTCCGGCCCTGGTTTAAAGCAAAGTGTTTCTGCTGATTCAGTGGTGATCGAATCAGAAAAGGGCTCCATTTTTCGGTCATAACAGATTGTACTGATGACCAGGGAATGATATGGAGTCCTGCTAGCATGCAAACAGGAAAAAATAGGTTGCCAAGAGCTGATGATACCCATATGAGTAGGAGATTAAAGTGACTAAGGGACCTAGCTACTGTAAGTCCCTTAGCCAGGTATGTTGCTACATATTCAAACCAAAAGATATGATTTTTTCAAATTACAAAAAACATGAGTGAAAAGGCGTTCTACCGTTATGCTTGAGTTAGGAAAACAGTCTCCTGGAATCAAACATGAAAAGTTATCTGTTAATATGATGGTGTTTGATCCAGGAGATGCCCAGACGTGACTCGGTCATTGTGCAGAACTTGACAACAAGCTGTAGAATCCATTTCATTTGACTCGTGTTTTAGAGCAGGAAAGCATTGAAAGCCTGCAGGACAGCAGCCTTCAAGTACCAATATCTAAAATCCCTGAACTTTGCTCAAATGAAAACCACAAAGTCTGTTGCAACTCTGATGCAACCTGAGCAGTTAACTTCACCACGCAGACATCATATCTGCCGTTGTTTTTGTCGCTTTGTTGTTTTTCTTCTGAGCAGTCAGGCTTTTCTTAACCTTTTTTTTCTCACTCTGTGCTATATTGGCAGCAAGAACCCAAAATATGTCGCTTTTCCCTTTGTCATTTCTTCAGCCTCTCGCTTCCTGCAGTCTTGCATGGATCCTTGCACCTCTGCCTCTTCGCTCTGTTGCAACACGGCACTGTATTTCCTCTATTTCTTCTTTCTCCATCTCACAACTTTCTTGTGTCAAGACGCAGGACTCTCCTCCAAGTGAGCTGCCTAACCCTCCAGATGGCACAGTCATTTTCCACAGACGCTCAACTTCAGAGGCTGCCGAAGAGGAAGAGGCAAGGGGGGGGCAGAGTATCTACAATGGTGGCAAGTGATCTAACAGAAACAATCTCATGTGGTTTGATTGAAATAAAATGTTGAATTGCTTTATCATATGGTGGTTTTCAGGCAGAAATCCTGATTAAGAGGAGGTTTTTTATAAAAATGTTAAATTTTACTTTCCCTGCCTTCATGTGTCGTTCTTACTCAAGCCAAAGCAGGAATTTAATTCATTCATATATTAATTTCCCATACTGCTTATTCCAATTCAGGGTTGCGGGGTAGCTGGAGCCTATCCCAAGTTATCAGCAGGCGAGCGGCAGGGTACCACCTGGACAGGTCGCCAGTCCATCGCAGGGATTTTAAAGTTTTAAATACTATAAATATTGCATGATAGAGTTTCAAAGCTCTGTTTGTGTTTATCTTAGATATTTGTAACCGTGTACTCTGAGAAAGTGAACTACATCCAGATAAATCTGTTTTGTGGTCAAATTACACTGATTACCTTGAGGAGATACAACATGAGACGAAAAAGATGAGAAGCAGAGCAGCAAAGTGGATGTTTGCATTAAGGGCAGACTTTGCAGGAAAGCATCTTCTGAAGTTTTTTCTTAAAAATAAATAAATAAAACCAGAAAAGATTCAACTTTAAGATATGGTTCTTAATATTCTGCCACCACACAGACTCTGAAAAGCTGTCCCACAACCTTTAAGATGTTGCCGTTTTCCCCTTATAATCACGATATCCTAGTGATTTATTCCAAAGCTTCAGATAATTTTGGACGATTTAAATTTTGTAAAACATTTGGAATTTTATTGAGTTTTTTACTTTAAGTGCCAATTAAATTTATTAAAATAGTTTTTGTACATTTTTCAAAAGCAATAATTATTGTGTTTATATACTATATCAACAGCTCACAGCATACAAATAAAAGCAAAGTGTAAAAAGTTCAGCACTTAGTACATAAATTAAAATTTCTTTACAATATACCTTCTGGATCTTAAAAAAATATTCTTATACCTGCAATACATTTTTTTTTAATTTACAATTTAATTTGAATATATACAAGTGAAGCAAGTTGATAAATGTAACATTTTTAAGGCTATGAAACAAGACAATAAGCCCCCCAGTGATGCCCAAGGTACTTAGCGTTGCATCTATGTTCTCTAATCGTCATGTTAAAGAATTGTGTGTAAATGTAAAAACTCACAAAGCCTTAGATGACTTTGTGAATTCAGCTACAAAAATATGTGAAACCTAAACATAGACTCTCATATTATCTGGTAAGCAAGACTATGTGCGATTGGATTTAATTAGAACTCATTCATTAAAATGTTTTATGTGGTTTAAGTCTCTCATAAAGAAAGTGTAAAAAGAAACTAACAACATTACTAGATACAGCTTTTACTGCACTAATTAAATCAATACCATAGATCTATATTATACCTTTTTGGACACAAAACCTATATAACCAGCATGAAAAATTATAAAAAAGTAAAAAAAAAAAGAGAAGGGAGGAGTGATTACATCCAAGTAGGTGTCAACTGGTGTGCAGAATATATCTCAGCATGTCCATATGACAGGATGCATCACTGCTGCTGATTTTCCATAGCCGATTATGTCACAGCCAGTAAAAGCAAATGTATTAAATACACTAACAGATCTGATGTGATGGTTAAGAACCCCTCCCAGTACAGGCTTTCTGAACAAAGGACACATATCTTAAAGATCCGGCTTATGAAATGATAACTTACAAAGGATTAAAAAAAAAAAAAAAACCCAAACGTCTTTGTTGCATCTAACACCACAAAGGTAGACCAGTCACAGCCCCGGGAAGTGCAGGAGTTTGGTCCTCCACCCACACAATTCTCTTCGGAGGATTCCGCTGACACAGGCTTATTTTAAAAGCGCTCCACTCCTTACAGCGGAGTATTAGAGGTGGATAATCAAAGGGAAAAAAAAACCTGCTATCTAGCTTTTCGATGCACAGCAGGAAGCTTCAGGCAACCCGTAATCTGCCCACGCCTATAAAACCAAACACTGATGTCAAGCCATTCTGGGAAATGGATGAAGATGAGAGATCAGAGGAGCGCTGCTGTATCACCTTTTAATAACTCTTAAATAATCAGCGTAGATGCAAGCATCATTACAAACTGCCAGCAGCACTGATGCACAATGATTTGATTTTACACTTCGGCATCAGAGGGCCCGCAATTCAAGTCGGACTTTCTCTTCACAGCATGCTCTGATTAAGACTCTTAAACTTAAATTTGAACCAACCATTCATCTTTGTGTGAAGTGATCCTTAACAATCACCTTGCATAGCCAAACACGTGTAGTTTGTAGGGATCCACGATATATCGGTGCTATTAACGGTATCGGCAGATATTTGTCTATTTTTCAAATATCTGTAAACTGGGCCGATATTATCAACATATTTATTTAGTATGTCAGTACATTTAGTTTCATATTTAAACACAGGTACCTTCGAAGATAAGCCGTACATCTGTTACTGAATTTTCAAGGGATGCATTTATTTTGAATGCCCACATTTTTATGTTACGACATGAAAGAAATTAATATTTGAAGAGACAAAACTGTTTGTTTGGTGTTACAGATACGCCGGAGTGACTTAAATATCAGTTTTTGATCACTACATCCAAAATGAAATGCAGATTATAGTAAATATAAAAATATTGATAACTTATCAGTTAAATACAGCAGAAAAATATTGGTTATCAGTATCAGCTGAAATTTTTCATATAGTGCATCACTAGTTTGTAGCACTGAGAGAGGAAACGATCTAACCCTCTGGGGTTTGCCTTCCTGTATGCTTCTCCAAAAGTCAGGACACTACCACCAAACAAGCTCTGTCAGCATCAACCAGCATAGATATGCCAGCATTTTTCCAGAAGCTACTCGCCCTCCTGGATACTACTGGACTTCCTCCAAATCCCAAATCTGTCAACCAAAACATTTAGCAAGCTAAAAGTTTGTTTTCTTATATGATGACTTTTTCTGTCCTTAAAACACACGGACGCATAAGCTTTAGCAAGAGGCAAGGCTGTTTTTAAATAATCAGTCTAGCTTTAGCAGAAGCGTTCGGTCAGTGTGACAGTTAATTAAAGTCACAGATCCTCTCTCTCCCCCTGCAGCATCAGTCAGTAACGTTACCCTGCAGAATGACACATGTTGGTGTGTGAGGACACAGATGCCAGTGACATCAGTGCACCAACACAGACATGTGGGAGCAGGATGCAAGTGAAAAAGAGATGGATGGCGGGTGCAATGCCCTTGTATTGTTTGTCACACCTGAGTTTATTAGTGTTCGGGTGCAGCTGGCTTGAGGTCTGACCAGACAATAAACTCTTCTGCAAGTCATCAAATGTGTTTACTCACTACAATGGATGTTTTTTTAATACCTTCCCTGTTTTTCTTTTATACATGGACCATCTTATGTGTCTGAAATAAATAATAATAATAATAAAAACATCAGCTGACTCACAACTTTAACACACATGCATGGTTATTTAGTATGAGAAGCATACAGTGAATTGAAAATGGTATTGATTTAACCAGAAATGCATCAATAAAAGGTAGCAGAAATGCACCACAATGGATTCAGAAGGTTAATTAATTAATTTTTTTTTTACATTTTTATCCTTCATAACTAACTGGAACTTTATGTTGCAATTTTTTCATAATAGAAGAGCAAATATTGATGATATGAGATTGGAAGAAATATAATTGAGCATTTAATCTTTTTTTTGTAAATATACACAGCACCAGTCAAAAGTTTGGACACGCTTTTACATTAAATCTAGTGTGAAAGTGTGCCCAAACTTGACTGGTAGTGTATTTAAAAGAAAATTACATTTTCATGTAATTTAAATAATTGACATTAACAAGATTATATCAATTACTGGTTGTAAATGTTAAATGGTTTCGTTAATTGCCCAGCCCTTGCCTCTAATTCAACACTTTGATCAGGAGAGATATCAGGATAATTCCTAACTTTATTGAAATGGGTTGTCTCTACCCACTAGCTTTGCTTTGCTTTGCTTTGTATGGAAGCGTCTTCCCAGAGTTGTTATCTTTATGCGACATGAATGACCAACAGTGTGCTTTGTGTAAACATGCATCCACATATATGACAGTACAGCTTACGGCTGATTTGCTCTCATTCGGTTAATGGGTGCTGCTGAGCTTCCACACCTGTTAAAAATCACCACTAATTGGTCTGTGGGCAACAGCTGACTGTGATTGCTGTTCAGTGACCATATATAAGCAGGAAACGGAGCTCTCTGAACTACAAGGTGAAAGCTTCCTCTCCTCTTCATATCTAAGGTTGCTTGGGATTTTTGGGTGCCTCTGTGTCTGAGAGTACTGAATACTGCTCCTCAGCAAACAGCCATGGCTCTAGGAGTCTTTATGTGGTAAGTTCTACTTTTAATGTTTTGTGTCTTTTTAAGATGAAAGCTTAAAAATTTTATCTTTTATAGGGTTTCCTTGATTACTCTGTTGTTGGATGGCAGTGCTGCCCTTTCAATGAAAAAAGGTATGTGTATAGCCATCTTTTAACTAGTCTAAACTCCAGCTCTGCTTAAGTTGCTGATTTCTCAACAGGGCATTACAGATATAAACCATCTAGCAAGAATCTCAATGATCTCCTTTCTCATGATGACTTCAGTTCCCTCACATCTGATGAAGGTACTTTAGATAAGCCAACCAACAAGCCAGCTGACTTTGTGTACACAAGCTACAACAAACCTTCAGTACCAAAGCCAGTCAACATGGTCCCAATTGGCCAACGTCAACAGAGCACTCCTGATGTGGAGAGAATTGTCAATGGAGAGTTGAGACGCTGGGAGGCTAAGCTGTTTGACCCAATCACTTTTCCACTAAGTGGCAACCGGGACGCTGAAGCACCCAAGCTGCCTCCTACCCAGCCTCAATCAACCCTGCTTAATGTGTATACAATCAGCAAGCCTGTTTCTGCCCCTAGTCACCCTATTAGCTATACACCTGTCCAACCTTCCAGACCAATGGCTGTGCCAGCTCCTAGCTTTCAGTCTTGGCAGCCTGCAAGTGCTTCCCAAATCCCTAGTCGTCAAGGAATCCCTCAGTATCTTCTCGGTTCCCGCCAACTCCCCACTGTAAGTCCTGATGCTTCAAGCAACAGTCTCATTGAAGGACTGTCTTCATATGGCTCTGAGGGTGTTAAGCGTCCTGCTGCTACGCTTTATGCCTCAAGTTCTAATGCGGAGGAGCTGGCCAAGCAGTCTTCAATGAATGAAATCCCCCAAAGTTACACTCCCATGAGATATGGCCTGGATAACCGTGTGGATGCGACCAGATATACCAGTGTACCTTACGACTCTGTTCTTCCTGGCTACAACCAGGTTAGCAAGCCTGAGTCTCCAGCTGTCTACAAGCTCCCTTCCCAGAAACTCCCTCAGTATACCTCTACAAATGCTAAGTCTGGCATGTTTGACACTGCTAAACCTGACAGCCAAAGCAGCATGGGAAACATGCCTTCAACTGAATATACCTCTCCCCCCAGGAAACCCGTCTCTCAAAGTGCAGCAGGAACTGAATCTTCACCCAAAGGCTGGATGGAAGTTCCTTCCTTTGCTAGCATCTTTGGTGTCGGGTTCCCTGAATTGAACCAAATTGGGGACTTGTCTGCAAACTCAGTGTTCAACATGAAGGGCAGCCTTCCCCCTCTTTACCCAATGCCCCCTTCTAAACCACTCCGTAAGACCTTCTTCATCCGCACCAAGAACAGTTACCAGCGAGGCCGTCTGATCAAATCAAAGACCACTTACACGCCAATCTACAATACGAAGACAGAAATGAGCATCTCTGGGCCGGCACGAGCTCAAGCTGAGCAAGCACTTCAAGTTGGAAGGAAAGAGTAAACTCAGGTATGTTAACACAAAACATTCAAATTCAATGTTTATTGCAGTTGTATTTATCATCTAAATTTTCTCTTTACAGGAGCCATGCTGGCACAAGATAAAAAAATAAATAAATAAATAAAACTTAAAATCTATCTGCTTTTGGTTACATCTGCTTTGAACATGTTCACCGACCAACTTTTTACACTAAATGGGTTTAGGCAGCATTTCAATCTGCCTCTGCAAGCTTGGACACTTACCTTGGCATTGGAATCCTTGCTTTCCGAATCCCCTGCAACAAAAAAAACGGCAACTGTCAAGGATTAACCCGAAGGTTGCATCTTCATCCTCAATCACAAGTTTTACTCACCATATGAAATCTGTGCAGTGACTGCAGAACGTCGGCTGCTTGAAAAATCTCGCAGTAAACTTGTGGTTTTTCACTTCATGTACATTTTTCTGCCGCAAAGCACCTTTGCGGGCAAATCTGTTGCCAAAACCAGCAGAGTCATTGTAATGTAAAAGATGGTCAGCCATAATGGTGAGGAAAAAGCACTTTGTAGTCCCGCTCGTGGTCCTCCAAACCTGTAAGGTGCTTTCTCGTTACTGGCGGACTGCACGCCTCCCTCTGATCTACAGCTGAGCGCTTTTTCGTTCAAAGTGACGTTAGATGAATACTTCATGTACCGTGGGATTATACAGTATCACAAGTTTTAGGAACAGCTCATGCTAACGTTTTGCAGCAGAAAAGTGTTAAAAAGGCACGTGCGCATTGGTTCAGTATCATGTGCACCAGGTAAGATCTGTGTGGACAAGCTTTTTCATTGTCTGTAAAAAAGAAAAAAAAAAAAAAAGGCGGTAATTACATAATCAATTCCATTATTATTCCTCTGAAGCTACTCATGTTGTTTTTAAAATGAAGTAAACCCAGCCCTAGATTTAATGGCAAAACTGGTCATTTGCTACCACTTGGCATTTGAAACACAACAAACACTGGGATTATTTAATTTTACGAGGAGTACTTGAAGGCTACATATGCATTTATCAGAGGGTGACTTCCTCCAACTGCAGGTCTGGAGCGCCATCGTGTGGATTTCAAGTACACTTAATGTTTTATCAACCAAAAAACAAATGTAACATTTAAATTATATTAAAATGGTTGTGCAGAGTGATAGAATGCAGATTATTTCATGAGGAAAAATGTATCTGATTGTTGTATTTGTAAGAAAATGTTTTTGGAAGATTTTTTGTTTGATATGGGTAGTTAAGAATACTGCTAGCCAGGTCACCTAAGAGGAATATGGATCTAAGACATTAAGAGTTTAAAGTGGAAACAGTCAATTGCTAACTGTACGGCATCTTTTCGGGAACTTCTGTCCCCTCAAACTGACCTGTGTAGATAGAATGATGTCTGATGGGGAATAAGATGGAAACAGAATGT
>JBAMHX010000023.1:12105243-12125856 GCA_037177515.1 Pseudomugil tenellus | reverse complement strand
TATGGACACAAAATAAAGCGAGTTTCCATAATGTCAAACGTATTTTATTGTCAATACAAAATTAACGTTTCTCATTTCGGTCATTCAAACTTAAGTGATTTTTACAATAAAAAAAAAATATATTAAATATATTAAAACTAGTCTAGTTATTTGACTAGTTCAATTCTGGTGCTCGGCGGGAATGTAACGATGCTTCGTGAATCTATTGAAAAATTGTTAAAAATTATTAAAACATCAATTGATGTAGAAAATAAATGAATTGACCACCAAAGAACTAAATAAACTCCCAGATGCACACTATACAAAGTATGTAATTTGGCACGCTTGACCCGGATGTCATTATTGCATATTGTATTTGTGAATCGCAGCAGCACCACCTAGGAGCATGGCGACATCAAGCAACTTTGAAATACAAGATGGCTCTGCTACTTTGAAGTCAGCAGTGTGGCATTTTGACTTTCCTGTGTTCACAAGTAAAAATGGTGATATAACTACAGACATGACAAAATAACGTGTAAGCATTGTAGAGACTGATAACGTACACAAACAGCTAATATGCTAGCTAGCCTAGCCAAACACACCACCGTAGGAGCTAAGAAAAGTAAAAGAACAAACTACACGAATGAACTCGGTCCATCGTTGTTTATATCGCAAAATACATGAGGACTTTTTCACCTGTGGAGACTGAAAGCTTTCAAGAAATTATAACTTTAGAGCTGAGGGCTGTACTACGAAGCGTGATTAACTCAGCCCGCACTTATCTCCGTTCTCTGGCTTGACTCAGCCAAATATTGAGGAACTGGGATAAGCTGTACTACAAAGCTGGTAATCAACTTGCTAAACTCAATCCCGACCTTTCCACTTAAGATGAGTGCGCGCACACATAAAAGAGGTGGTGCTCGGAGGTTCTAACCAATCGCAAACATGGACAAACCCAGAGCAGTGTATTTTACCATGGAGGAGCAGACTATCATTCTATCTATCATTTAAATACGAAGAATTTAAAAAGTATATGCAATATAAGCAAAAGTAACACTGTTGCTGGAGCAAAAGCAGGAAGGAATGCTGGCAGAAAATTATAGACTCTGTTAATGAAGAAATTCGTCTGATCATCCAACATTAATTAATAGGACAATATAAACTGACAGCACTCTGATCACTGTATTACAGTACAGACAGTACTGGGAATGCTTTATCTGCAACATGTTTCCCAGTTCTTCAAATGATGTGCTCCTATGTGAGCTTGTTATATTTATCAATGCCACCATGAATGCAATGATAGTTGTTCCATAACTATGTAGCTACTGTATTTATGTGATGTGTGGAAAACATTACTCATTAATATGGACCTCGGTTTGAGATACGACCTCAGTGCAGGAAAAAGAACATGAGAGCAAGTAAGGATCAAATATAAAAACATAATTCAAAGCAGTCAGTGACAATAAGGCTTTATTACTTCATCTGTTGTGTGGATGAAACGTGAATGCGGTGCGCACTGTCTGTGGAGCAACGTTGGGTCGCGTTTGCCACAAATGCTGTAACAGCTGACATGTATCTCATCTGATGTAAATCTGGACCTTTGGTACATCATGTTATCTGTGAAGTCTAATGGATTCGATCTGTCCCGGAAGACTCTTTCTATCCTTAGCGCTACTCTCACTACTCGTGTTGCAACGTCATCAGGATCCTCTTAAAAATGGGCAGGACATTTTTTATGAGATCTGATTGGTCAGGAGGTGGTGCTTTTTTACTAACTGATCTCTTATCCTGGAACATAACCTGCTCCGGAGCAGGTTAGCTGTTCAGCATGTGTTGCTGCGGTGATACAGCTGGATCAAAAGTAAACCAGCTTCGTAGTACAGAAAATCCAGAAGTAATTCCTGAAGTTATCTGGATAACCGAAAATCCAGCTTCGTAGTACAGGCCTCTGAAGTACTTCATCCCATCACGCCCACACTTCAGTCAGACGGAGAAGAGGTGAGTTATTTCAGAAAAGTTCAGCTTGATACATAGACATAAAAGCAAAATATATAATAAAAGTAAATCACCTTTTAGTCATAAAATGATTTATAGTAGTTTCCATATTATTTATAAATATTATTTAGTTTGGTGTTTGTGTTAGTTAAACAAAGAAAGTTATAAACAACGTTATAAACAAAGAATTCTTCTTCCGGCTTCTGGTTGAGGCAGACACTTTTTCTTCCCTCCTGTCCCTCTGATCCCTGCACTGTCTGTCTGTATATTTCTCTATAAGAGTGCCTCTTTGCACTTCGTCCGGATAAAATCATGTTGGATCTGTTCAGCTGCAATGGAGTTGTCCAAAACCTTTTCACCTGGAGAGCGGCAAATGGGGAAACGGCATGTCCAAGGGGGACATACCCGGCTGGGTACCGGAGGGTTCTGTAGGCGACATGGAGAGCCCTGTGTCTTATGGTGATGTCTCTGGATGATTATCTTAGTGGCTTATGACCACCGGTTTCCCACTGTTTGGAATTTAGCGGATTTCTGGTGAATCTCAACTTGGAGCTGCCGTGGACTGGACAGACTTAGACAGCAGACACATGTAACCATATTGAACACTGAACTCTTGCTCTGAGTGAGCTGAACTGCAAGCTGGATGCCACTGGGCAGACTGGCTGGGGTTTTTTAACTTGTCCAGGGTGCCTGTAACAGAGAGGTGCTGGCTTGGAAACTGGAAATTGACCAACATTCGGTTGTTTTGGATTCTGAGAAATCAGCTAACAGACTGAGGGTCGGTAAACAAGGCCCTAAACCCAAACGGAGTCTGGCTCCCTCTACAGCCTTGAAAATTCATAACTTCATACAATATGATTAAAATATACATATATGAGTAAATTCAATGAATGAATGAATGTAGTTGATTAAAACAATTAAATAAAATATCAAATATGATAGAATTAATTCAGTCAAAAGGTCTTGAGCCTCTTTAAAAAAAACATCAAGAGTCTCTGCAGCCCTGAGGTTCTCTGGCAGGCCATCGACGACCGTCATACTGGAAGGAGGCCTCACTGTATGTTTTAGTTCTGACCTTGGGAACAGATTAAAGACCGGTACCAGAGGACCTCAAGGTCCGCGAGTGCTCATTCCTAAAATGAGTTCTGATAAATAAGAAGGCCCAAGACCATTATTACATTTATAAACAACTAAAAGAACTATAAAATATATCCTGAAACACACGGGGAGCCAATGCGGTCATTTTAAAACTGTTTTAATGTGTTCCTGCCCTCTGGTCCTCGTTGGGACTCGTGCCGCCGAGTTCTGAAGTAACTAAGCAACTACACACACTTGAGCTCACTTCTAGAGTCCATGTAGAATCACAAAACAGCCAAGCATGCAGGTTTTTAGGAGTAAAGGCTCGTGGTTTCTAGTCTGCGTGAGCAAGCTGGAGTGATCGAGCGTTAGAAGTCGATCAGTTTTATTAAATACTGAAAGTCATTATCGCAATATCACATTTTTTGACAAGTCATTGAAGACGATTATGACGATTTTGCAACGGTGATCACAGTTATTTTAAAAAAATTGTGATTATCCTGTATAATTGTTGTGACAGATAAAGCTGCTGGTCTGACTTGTCTCAACGACCACTGAAGAAAATAGTTTCTCTGACACAGATTCATGTTCACATTAATAAGCAAGAATTACTCAAAAAGAACATTTCCACAGAAAGAGAGCTGAGATGGAGGCTGTAATTATTTAATGGGATAATTTGATGTAATTCAGAAGAATTTAGAGTTTCATCACTGGTCTGTTGTAAGACTGAGAGGCAGAGTGATGGCTGTCCTATTTCAACAGATCTCAGGCCTTTCATATATCTCGACTAGAAATGATTTTTGAATCTTCAAGCTCATGTCAAACATTTTTAAACTCCCAAATTTTCCCATACCATTTAGCAAAAACAAACACTGTTTATAGTTTCCTCAAATGGGAGCATCCATTTCTTTTAGCTTCAGGAGTTTACCGCTGCTTAATATGGTAGCAGTTATAGACTATGCATTATAACGTATGTAATAGCACTGTTTTAAGTTACAGCTAAAATAGGCCGTTTCCCAGCTGCTGACCTAACTTATCTGATGAAAAGACAGACATAGCAAACATGGCCTATAATGGATTAGATTTCTGTGAAATGAAGCTGCCTACACACACAGCTTTTGTGACTGATTACCCATCATATTTGCTCAGCAGTGTTATCCAAAAACCTAAAGACATTGCCAAGTACTTGCATCAGTCTGCGTGAGCTGTCCATTCTGACTTTTCAAAGAGAAACACATCAAAACGGCATGAGAGGATGAGAACACTCTCATATTCTCTTCCCATCTTTCTGTTCCTCTTCTCTTTACACTCTCCCACTTGTTGAAGCTGAAGTGTAACTCCCATGGAGCAGAGACGGCAGATAATAAAGCCCCATAGCTCATTAAGATACTCTCTTTCTTAAATGGTTTGGTTTTTTCAATGTCCTTATTTGAACACTGATGAATTGCCTGGAAGAAAATTAATATTTGATTTGGATTGAGAATGTATCTGCTCATTGTATCTGCTCATTTTAAAATGGCTTGTGCCGTTACAGATGTAGCACGTAACGGCAAAATGCTAAACTCATCATGCATCCCAGCATATTCAGGCATATTTCTACAGATTCCAGGCTGTTCTGGAGTTCCAAAGTGTAAAGGCTTGTGGTTTTTATTCCAGTTAAGAAGTAGAGGCAAGTCAGAGCCCAGTAGCGTAACATATACTTATTAGCATAATAAAAAGAGAGCACTGTATTACAGAATAGCTTAATATACACTAGGGCACTGCAGAAGAGAGAGTACAAGCCCACTGCTGCCATATTTAATCCAAAGTAGTCTTCCGGGGCTCTGGAATTATGTCACTAGGATAAGATGCTGCAGTATTCAATCTTGTCGCCTCACAGTGTGATAGAATAATGGGCTTGCTGTGTGGTATTTGCACATTTTCTGTCATAGTCTAAAGACGACCAGGTTACATTGGCTGACTGATGTCTCTATCAGACACCATTCAACCCCATTTAGGGATCCCCTGCTCTAAAGGATGAGCTCATGAGGAGGATTTGTTACTATTTATATAATATTTTCATTAATTTTTATGTAGTTCTTTTCTTGTTCTTTTTGATGCCCAGAAATTGCATCAAATTTTATTTTAAGTGTGTTATTCACATGGCAAGTAATGATAAAAAACTGTGGCTACCTTCACTAAGAGACAGTCTTTCCTCCTTGTTGCCATTAATGCTTTGGATGGAGAGGTTTGTTGGGAGCAGTTTGCTAAGTGCCATAGTGTCAGATTGGGATAAGACCATGAAAGAAACTCAGATCACAGACTAAAATCCTGATGGAGAAAATTAGCTCGACCCAGTCCTTTTATGTGTCTCTCTCATTTAGATAAGATTAAATGGAAGGAACTCATCTGACTCCCCTCCCTGTAATGTGGCAACGTTTGATCTCTCACCAGCGGTCAGGTGCTGGGAAGGGCTACTTTCATCTTCTAAAACTGTTTAGCTGAATTAAAGTCCTAATGTCTGAAAGGGAAATTTGTTTGATTTTTGGAGGTTTATAGATGTTAATTCTGTCTAACTCAAAAGTGAGTGTGGTGTAATGTGTGTGTGTCCTTTTAGAAAATAACAACAACATATGACCTTGTTAGAAAGAAATGCCCTGATCAAATTCTAGGATTTCTCTAGTCGTGGTGTCCCAGTACGGCCAGAAGATGGAGCTACTGTTGTTTCTAAATGACCATTCCAAGCTAAGGAATTTCGGATTGGTCTATATGCGCTTTCCAACTTTCTGTTGCACCTTGTGTTCTAAGAAAACAGAAGCAGAGTAGTTGTGTTAGTTTTGACAAAACCATGTAAAATAGGATTACATGGCCCTCTAATATATGCTCTATTTCATGCTTTTCTATCAAAGTTACTTTCCTTGCTTTCTTCCTCACTTCTGCGTTGCATATGAAAACTCTTAATGTCCCTCCCCACTGCCCCCCTAATTCTTTCACTGGTTTCGTGTGACAAATAACATTGTCTTTACGGTGGCAAGAGTTAGCTGTCATTGCTGTAACTTCCTCGCATCTCTTGCTCACAGGTCAGAATCTTGGCTTCCAGTTAGGGTGTGTGCGGAGGGGGTGCACAAAATGTTTGTCTTCCAAGGTCAGACTATTTTCCTGGGGGTGTGCAAGGCTGGGACCCAGGCCCGCCAGCTCTGCACCTGGAGGTCAGGCTGGGGTATGAATGTCAGGTTGCTTTAATCAGCCAAGCTGTAGCTTCTGAGGCTTTACATGGTGGTGTTCTCATTTTTGTGTGTGTATGTGTGTGTATGTGTGTGTGGGGCCTGACTTGCCACTGCTTTGATCTGTGGGCCTCAGACTCCAGACACATCTGATTCAATTATCCTCATCCACCTGTTGACTTAGAGGCCCAAAAATTGCAAAGCTTGGCCCCCTGTCCAAGTTTCATAGCTGTGTGCAAACGTGTGTGCATGTGTGCTGTGCATGAGCACAGACATGGTGCAACACACAATAGCTGTAGGTTTTAATGAAGTTTTTTTATTGTCATAATTTGTTACAAAAAATGGAAACAATAATCAAATTACTAAAAGTGAGATAAAAAAGAGTGATGCATATATTAGGGCTTTGAAAGAGCTCATGTCAATTTTTGCTTTCACTGAAAACACCACTGAATCTTTCCCCGTGTTTTTTTTTTTTTTACACTTTGGTAGAATTGTTATATTAAAAACAATATTACACAAGAGAATATTTAGGATGTGGATGTAAATGCTTAGAATTTTGTCAAATGAGAAAAACTGTAAAAGAGAGCTGAAACCATGAGCAAAAAGGAGAGTGTTAAAAGCTATTTTCTGGCGCAGTATTGAAATAAAAAGAAACAAAAGTTACGCAACACTGGGCAGAGGGAAGGGATGCCTGACAGCATGAGCTCAAACATCTGTATTTTAACATACTGGGGAAATTTGAGGTAATCTTGAAACATCCTTCACTCCTAAAATATTTATGCACGGACAAATGAACTCTGTCGCAATAAGCCCAGCGACTCATTTATTCTGTTGTCAGATGAGCAGCACATTCACCATGATTTATTTAAGAGTATCTCTACCTATATATGATTTTTAACTTGATAAGCAATACGTTTTTATTGCATTTAGATTGATTAATTCATTTGACTCACTTTAGTGAGCTTTAATACTGCCTTTCATTGGCTTCCTTACACTTATATAAAACAATTACAATAAAAATGAAAACTGTTTAATGACCAAAGAGAAGAAATAAACTAAAAAGTCTCAACTGTAAAAACTGGTTACTTTGTAGAGAGTTGCAGCTTTATTAAATATAAAAAGGTATACTCGCTTCTTTGAGTTGCACAGGCTCCAATGCGAGATTAAAGATAATGTTCTGTTAGTGATACAGTTACTAAATATAAATGAGCTCAGCTTCATTTAATGAGTCTCTTTAACAAGATACATCATAACACCATAATTGGGTCACACCAAGCAGTGCTGATAGACGTTCTTAATGAAAATACTATACTAATGAAACTAATATATTTACATAACTGTCCAGGGAGCTAAATATCTCAGCTTGAAACAGAACGATCAACCAGTGTCGCCGATAGTTTTAATAAATCTCTGAGTATCAGAAATAAGCCAGTAGTTGAGCCATTTTGGTTTAATGGACACAAAGCTATATCATAGTTTAAAGGTATATAATTCCCTCACAGTATAATTTTTTATCAGATTTAAGAACAAAGCGTCATATTAATCATTATTACATTAGATTCACATTCTTTATTTGACAGTGTTTCCATGCAGTGATAGCTTCATAAGGCAACTCTACCCGTGATAAGTGAGGTTCAAAATTTTAACTTGGAATGCTAGTAATGATGCTACAAGATGACGTGGGATGAATAAAATGCCCATAGGCTCGGATTGAGAGCACGAAACACTGCCCTCTAGAATGTCATTTGATGTCTTTATGAGATGACAGTAATTTTTTTTATCCCCTTCACTGTGGTCCCTCATCCTTTCAGCTTCTCTAACATCTCAGTTCAATTAGTATGGGTGGGCTAATAGTGCCTCGTGCGCCTGTGGTTAATGAGATTGTTAGCTCAGTTATACCCTTGAGTGTGTGTGCGTGTGGTGCAAGAGAGTCTTGTGAAAATGTAAAGTGTACTTGTGTTTGCGTCTAAGTGATTCAGTGGATATAAGCAGTTTCCCTGTAAAGCTGCTTGTTCGTAACATGACAGACATAATAAGAAACAACACCGAGGAGGAATGGCGATAAAAAGATGCTAGAGGTCGTATACTGGAGCTCCATGTGTTGTGCATAAAAACAGAGTGAAGAATTTCAGAGACATTTATCGTTCACATGGGATGAATTGCAGCCCACAAACCATGCAACCAGTGCCAGATGTTGATCTACGTAAATGTTGAGGAGGGCAGCCGATGCAAGCACATTCATACACAAAGAGAGACCACAGAGATGTGTACTCACACACTGTGGATTAAATTCCACATTTTATTTCTCACGTTTTTCTCTTCCAGGAGGAGATTGCATGAGGAAAAGAACTTTTCTCGACCTACGTCCTCCAGTCCACTAAAAGAAGCCCCCAAACAAGATGCCAGAATGGTTAGTTCATCTCCACGCTTCCAGCCACACCTTCTGGAGCTCAGGATTCACCCAGTTAGATTTATACCTTCATGCAAGATAGCAGTGATTCAACTTTAAAATATTTACTATAAACTCAGTGGTGCCAGTGTTCGGAAAAGTAGAGGATGCTTTCTTCTTTTATGTGGGCCTATTGGGAATTCCTAAACTCATTTCCCCATGAAGTTGAAGGAAATTCCCTGCTCTTAAAAGTTGCTGGTTCACAGAAATTGATGTTTGTAATTATTGTGTATATGTGTCCTTAACCCAAAATGCAAACATTGGCAGTTTATTTAGACAGACCTAGCTTAAAAATGCTGCATGTTACCAAAAAAAAAAAAGATTTTAAGGAAGCTTGAGATGTTGAGTTGCAGCTGGTTGCAGAATATAGTATGTGATCCTGTCTCTTTGTATAATATGTGTAGCATGTTGCTGATACTTATTATTGTATAGGTGCAAAGCTGTGAGCAAATACCAAAGACTTCTTTTGAAAAAATTGCGCTTTGACAAAAATTTTTTAGAAAGTGTAGAGACGTGGTTGGACATGCAGCTGGAGGCTTTTAGTTCAGCTAAACTAACTTATGACGTTTATTCTTTAGCAAACTTTACTGTTTGATAAAGTATAAGTTACAAAATTTCAGCGTAAAAAAATTGTGGTTTGGATTAAGGCACATCCTTCCACAATGTTTCAGTCTTTCTTTTTGTTAAACCACATTTACATTATACTAGAGCAACAAACTGCATTTCTGTTCGTCTGACTTAAACCAGATTTTAAAAATGCATGTAGGCATCTTAGTCCAACCAAAAGAAGAAGCTCTCTGTGGTTTATTCCTCTCTTTTTCCTTGAAAAGGAGCCCATTCAGACTCAATGTCAAGCCACTGTCACTTAAAGGATTTCCAATTTGTCAGGATTAAGATCATGATTTTGTAACTATTGTAACCATCTGATAAAATCACCTTTCAGATACCTTAAAAGCAACATCGATATATTGAATACAGGTACACATACATGTAGCCTTGTCTCTCACAGAGAAAGTGTTAAGAATGTATAATGGCCGTTTTTCCTGTCACGACGAGGAAACTTGTTTCTTAGATTGAGAAGAATATAAATTTAATAATGAAGAATAAAAGAAGTTCAACATACATTAAACATTAAAACATGGAGTGAGACAATACATGAAAGACAGACAGACATGGTACAAGGTTATAACCCGGGCAGAATCATTTCAGATATCTGTACACAGAAGTCTAAACGAATTCTGCCCAGTCACTTAGAGACACCTTTGTTTAAGGACTTTGGTTGTGTGCGTCAATCTGAAGCCTGTTCTTATGATATGTCAACAAAACAGAGGTCCCGTCTAAACATTTTCCTGATGGAAGGACGCTGGCCTTCCATATAGTTTACTAAGGTCAGAATGACATCAGTTTAGGGGCCTTATGTTCAGACCTCTTAGCCAGACGTTAATTAAGAGCAAGGTAATTAAGCTAATATATAAAATTTCCACAACAAATGGTTTGAATATTTTAATGGCATTACATTTGCTTTGGTCAATGACTCACTTCTCCTCTAGTGCCATTAAATAGGCAAGTCAAGCTCTGACCGAAGCTCAACTCAGCTTTGCGTGAAAGCGTACTTGGATTTTGTGCTTCACTAACGAGATATTGACAGGTTGCTTGGAACAGTCAATGAACTGCATACCCAGCATTCCTATAGAGCAAAATGAAGCATTTACTCCGTTAAAGGGTGAGGCTTCAAGATCATTTCATTCTAATCGAAAGGGGCATTTAATCCCGATGTATTACATTCACCCTTTTCTTGGTGTCAGAGCACCTATAACCCCACCCAAAGTCCACACTCCATAAGATCTTAATCACATTCAACAACATATTTTCTTTCCCTATTGCTCTTAACTTTATTAGATTTTTCCTGTATTTCCACTTTGCTGCTCAAATTCATTTTGAGTAAGCTGATCTTGTATCAACAGAACCCCTGGAAACATTCAGATTATAATAGATAAAACAAATCCGGGGCCCAGTTGTAACAAAAGGCTGGAGAAAACACAAGTGACAGGCAGCCAGTCTGGCTGCGCGTGCCCCTCTCGAGGAATTTACCACGTTACTGAAACAATGTAAAACTGCCCAACATCTGGAGTGTTGTATTGTAGAATGAGTGGAGCGAGAGAGGGCTGCAGAGATGGAGACAGTGTGGCAAGTTGATGTTGAACTGTTGCAAATGAGAAGGGGGAAGGTTTAGCTAGTGTGTGTGTGTGTGTGTGTGTATGAATGTCAGCGTTAGCTTCGCATGTTAGCCTCAAGCGTTAGCTGCATTAGCGCGGGTAACAATAGTTATGTACCTTCTCGTGTGTTGAAATAGTTATGTACAATTTCAAGAATTGTTCATAAAATATATAAACAATAATAAAACTGTGTGATGTTAACTCCTTAGCTACCCTTAGCAGCTAAATATGTTAAGTATGTATGCTAAGTCTCTAGATATTTCTTAATGCATTTTACTGCTAAGATCCGGCATTTTCATGTTTGTGTATCCTCCATTCGAGTAAATTCCCTTATGAGTAAACATCGCCTAGTCTCTCGTGACTATTTCTACATTTTTTTTCACCTACCCCCATTCATGGGCGCAACAAAAATAGGCAGTGAATAAGGAGACTTCTTGCTGTTGCCAAGAAAGGAAATATAAAACGTAGCAGGGAGCGATAACCTTCATCAGGGCCTGCTGATTGCTTCACGAACCAACCTGCCAGTCAAAGTATATTTAAAAATCATTCCAACACATAGTTTCATCTTAACTTAAATTATGTTTCTGCTGTTGATGGAGCTCATTGCTCCCTTTATTCCCTTTCAGGTAGATGGGGTGTCAAAGGCAGATATGTCTCCTGATGACAGTGACCTGGAAGCTTGTCTCAACAGCTGGAACCTGGGGGTGAGTCCAGGGGCAATCCCCCACCTTCTTGGTTACATGCTGTAAATCTATCGCAGCTTATTACAGCAACTCTGAATAGCTCACAAAGCAAGATCATGTAGGCTGAAGTTGGCCTCATTATCACAGAGATGAATGTCAGGAGTGACCCAAAAATGGCTGAAAATGGACTGAGAGGAGGAGAGAAGTGACATTCTTCCAATCATATTCATGTGTACAAGCCTGACATAACATGTAAATGTGATTGGCTGCAGAATGTGTACATTTGTTGGAAACATTAGCATTGGGCTGATTTTTTGTTTTCATGTTCAGGTCCCACTCCCATGCTGTCTTAATTAAAGCCTCATCCTAACACACTAAGTAGAAGCTTTTAGAAAGACGTAAGCAATTGTGTTAACAGTAATCCTTGAATGATAGTGCTGTAGTCGTAAGTTCGCATTACAGCTTTCACACTTTTAAACAAATACTGAAAGAAAAACAGTAGAAATTCACCCGTGTCCTCTTAAACTCTCTTGCTTTTGGCAGTTTGCTGCTTTTGTAAGACGTAAGGGTTGTGTAAACTGAGTATTTGAAGATGAGTGCACTTGTTTTATCTTCTCTGTCTGGAGTTCTTCGGGCCAGGCTTGATAAGCAACCTCCCCTCATGTCTTTTAGTTCCTATCTCATCACCTGCATGACCCTGACTATCTTCCTCTCCTTTGCCCGCTTGTTGCCTCTGACTTTCTTCAACATTGCCTACGCCTTGATATTTTTACTGAACCCCCTTAGCTCTACTTTTCCTAACTCTTTCTCAGTTTCTTTCTTGTTCTGTCCCATCTTTCCTCTCCCGTCTGTCCATGCTCCTTTGACTCTCTCTCTACTCTGTTCTCCCTCTCTCTTCCACCACTGGGGTAATCTTAGGAATCTATCAGAAGACGTGAAGCCGAGCACTGCGCTGCTCTGCTTTCCTCTGTGTTGAAACGCTGATAAGACGCATTGCTTGGCAACGCTCCCCCAAGCCTGCATCTTTCAAATCAACAGATGTTCCTCCACACACAAACACACACGCACAAACCCTCCTCGAGTTTTATAGATGCACTGCTTCAAAGAGCTCCTACAAAATTTCAGCACAGCCAGGCTTCAGTCTATCTGGAACATCTTTTGCTTTTCCTTAGAAGTTCTGAAGCAGTCTATTTTGGTTTATCGTTCACTTCTCTAATGGAATGAAGTCCACGTAGTTGGTCTGTAATGATACTGGATAGAGGATGACGGATTGCCTAAAATGCAGATAGGAGATATTGGTAGTGACAAGCTGGAAAAACAGCTGTTTTTTAGGTAATATGTGGCTTATATGTTGGAACTAGTTTTATCATGAGTTTGCTACGGAATAGAACATCTTTAAATTGCATGGTCTGCAAAGTTGCTAAGCTAATCAGAATACATCCAGAATAAGGGCAGGCTGACACTTGCTTACTTTTGGCCACAATTTTCTCGTGACAAGTCGTGGCATTTTGGGGCACGAACCGGGAAGCTCCCGCATTGTTCACGTCTAGTTCACGCATAGTTCACGACTGCGTGCCCATCAGTGTCTGCATTGACACGAACTGGCACGATGAGTTCACTCATAGGTTGCGCATAGTTTACACACTTCCCTTATTGGCCCGAAGAGTTTGTGCAATTCGGACGGTGTTTTTCCGACTTGGGCGTCCCGTATAAAAAGTAGGCCTCCCCAACCCCAGGTTAGTGGAAGAGAGAACATGCTGAATGCCAGAGACACAGTCATTCCAGAGAAGAGACGATGCCTATATCTGGCGCGCACTGGCACGCATCCTTCCACATCGTTCAGACGACCTCACAATGTGTTCACGTACAGTTGGTGCATAGTTCACGATCCAGTGGCGAAATTCTGTCGTGACCAAAATTTTGAACATTTCAAGACGGGTTTACGCACTATTCACGCCAGTTTAAGAATAGTTTGCGCAAGTGCGTGCCACAGAATCGTGCAAGTGTCAGGGCGCCCTAAGCCCCCCCCACACACACACACACACACTTTTCATTGTGTAGGGATGTGATGACAGCTTGCTTAATGTTAGTCTGAATTTTGTGTTCGACTGCAGAAACCATCCCTTTGTTTACTTCTCTCATGTATCCCTCCATCCATCTCTGTCAGGTCCCAATGACACAGGACACGGTGCCAGTCATGATGCTGGAGAAACTTGTACTTAGAGGAGTTTAAGTGTGGGCACACAAGTCCAAGTTTAGTACCACACTCTGCCAACATTACACCGCAGCATTCAGTCTTAATGTCTTGCTTGCCCTGTGGGCCATCCTCAGTCATATCTGATGAGTGGCTGTCCGTGGATATAAACAGACATTCCTTCTTCTTCACATCCTGGACATTAGTTTTTAAGAACATTGATGGATCATCACATGGTGAAGGTTTTTTTTCTTGTTTTTGTCTAGCTATATCCAATTTAAGCAGCAATTCATCACAAATCAAAATAACTGTCTGAGTACTGGCTTATGCACACAGTGCAGTAGAAAGGCTCATGCATGAATTTAAAGTGATTCTTTTAGTTAAATTGGAATGTTTACAGTTGAAAAGGGCTAATAGTATGTTAGCTAACTAATTGTCTTGCTTGTTTTCACCTGTGTGTAGATTCAGCTACAAGGTGGAGCTACTTTTGTTTATTTTCCCTGTCACTAAATCACCCTGAAGCAACAGACTGCGACTTCACCCTCCTACTGTAGCTGTAACTATTTTAGTCCCAAGCTGTGATGCTCTCTCAGGTCGTGTTTTCTCATCTCTCATTCATTCTGGATTAGCTTCGTGTGGGTAGTGCCATCTCGCTACATTAAATCCCCTTTTGTAACTCTGAATTGGATCCCCTCTTCCCACCTTTTCTCGCTCCTCCATCTTGTTCTCCTCCTTCATGCTCGTGTTGGGGAGATTAGGTGTGGAAGTGTTCATTGACCGTTATTCGTGTCATCTCCAGATTCAGCTCAGCTAAAAGCTGTGATCTTGCTGCCAGCCGTCAACCCCTGCAGACATCCCCAGTGCATCAGAAAGAAGCACTGTATGATAGTGTGAGTTCTTAAGAGAGTAATGGAGTCATAAACAGACGTCAGACTGTGCAAGTCAAACAGCAGCCTGTCAACAGACAGATATTTTTGCAGTGAGCTGCATTGATTTGATGCTACAAAGTCACATGGAGTGTGACCCGCTTTACTTTCAGGTGGTTAAAGCTGCTTATTCCTTTCAGTCTCTTGTTTTTGTCATTTTGTAATCAAAGAGCACGCTGTGTCAGTACTTGGCAAAGATGTATACACATTTGTCTCCAACCGATGGTAAACAGACTGAGGATAGCTTACAGATTAGCGGTCCTTGGTGTTGACAAAAGGGACAGCAAAGAGGGGCTGAGAGCGGAAACGGAGCTGGCCACACACACAAAGCCTTGAAGTAGCGCGACGCGTTCTCTCTCTAAACAGACAAGAGTTGACGGAAAAGACTTTAGCCGCAGAAGTGGGCTTTGATGTGCTTGCCACATTGTTTATGGCAAACTCAGGGCGAAAGATAGATTCTGGTGGTGGTAAAGCTTTGTTAGGAGAGGAAGAGGGGAAAGAGAGGCCTGAAGTTTTTCTGTTTACTCTTTCAGATTGAAAATCCCAGGTATTTACGCGAGAAGCCCATTCCCTTGTCACCAGTAAGTTGTTCAAAAGGTCCTTTGTGGTTTATTTATTGTTGCGTAGATGAAAGTAACGTCTTGGAGCTCTTCAATCATCTCTTCACTTAATATTTATCTCTTTTATCTCCATAGATTTTCAAGTCAAGCTTTGAAAGGAATAGCCCTGTAGCCAATGATCATGGCCCACAGAGCAAAGAGGTATGTGCCTGAATTAGAGCTGAACTGAAACTGAATTGTATCTAAAAGGTTCTTTGTTTGACAAATCAGATTCCCTAAATAAGGCTGTTATCATTCTCCATGCCCACAGGGAGTGGTAAATGGTATTTAAGAGACAGGCCCTCAAATGCATTCCAGCGAGCCTTATATCTTTGCCTCTGTCTATCCGGTATATTGCGCTTTTATATAGACGCGAATGTGGAACACATATACAAGTCAGAGCTCTTATGACTGCTGTATGGCATTAGACACCCCCACAGCCATTTACATACATCCATGTGCATGGCTTTGTATTGCTGAAATGGCCGAGGCCTCGAGGAAGACAAAAATAATGCGAGCTTCCAGCGATGACAGTTTTTTTTCGTGTTTGGATTTAAGCTGAAAATCCTGTTCTGAAAGCCTGCTTTGATGTCCCCTCTGCCCCTCCCCAACTCTCCCAAACCACAGCTCATTCCTTCCACCATCACCTTAAATGCTGTGTTAAATATAAAACTGAGCTCGACTTGTCTGTAATGGTCATTGTTTTTCATGGCCGTTTCAGTCAGTTGTGAAGCTTCATTGAGCAAAAAAAAAAATACTACTAAAAAAAATGGGTTGGTAAAACGTAGAAGACACAGTGAGGACAACGTTGCATAGTTTTGTTGGCATACTATGACATGGTTCTGTTTGAGTGCTAGAAGATGTACACGTCATACTCATCTACCCAGTCAGGGAAAGGATCTTTAGTCTGATGTAACATAGCAACTCCAATATGAAAACATTAAAGCTAAAACTTCTGCTGTTTGATGTGCTACAGACTCGCTGACTGGCTCCATGTCATGGGACTATACACTGGATTTAATGCACACACCATCCTCCAGTTGTATCTCTGTGAAATCTAAGTATAAATAGTATTTTCGTGAACATTTTTGATTTTTATGCTTTTATTAGCTTTTCTTAAGGTATTGATTTCGTGTTTGTTGGGCAACATGCTTTTCTGTGTAATCAATGTCTCATGTTGTGAGTGGTGTGTTTCAGCTTTAGTTCACATGGATTCAGCTTTTAGTGCAAGGAAAGATTTTAACGTGGAACGCTGAACCGGCCAGTCATTTCCACTGACGCCACATGCAAGCAATATGTGAAGCAGTTCAGGAAAGCCACAGAAAACACAGGGACAGACTCACTGGAAGCAAGAGCAAATTGGGCAGGAATAAAGATTTTTTGGTAGGATTAGGGTATTTTCCTTCTTATGGTATTTAGTTTTATTTGTGCTCATTAAACATATTTTTCTTTTTTTGTGTTTTTTACTATCATTTGGCAGATGTTTTTATCCACAGTGAGAAATGATCGATTGACCGTACCAATTAACCTTGTGAGTGGGAGGAAGCCTGAGTACACTACATTTGCAACTCTGTTTCTGGTTTTTGTTATGTAGACATGATACAACTTCTGCAGATACTTCAAATGGTTTTGCTTTACTTTTTTATATGCTCGTCTTATCCAATGATCACACTGGATACATAGAAGAAAAACCAAAGTGAGAAAAACAGGTTTTGCACAAACTGAAAAAGTCACAATTTTAAAATATGCTTGTATTTTCTATTCCTCCAAATAACCAGATCCCGCTGGCAAAAATATAGACATTTAGCATGCTAGTGCAGCTCCTTAGAGACTTCAGTGTTGACAAAACCAAGTACTGAACGAGTCTGCTTAAGATTTGGTACAAAAACTGTGCAGTTTGATGCCATGTTGTTGTTTTTTTTTTTTTTTTTTTAAAAAGATTATTATTCGTGGTAAATTTTAATCACAGTGGTGATCCCTTAACTTCTCAGCTGTCAAATTTTCCGTTTGAAAAGTTTTCACATGCAAACTAACAAACTGGTGGAACGTTTACAGGCCGAGAGCAACAACCTGTCAGTGCAGGTAGGCTACCTGATGGACAACAGTGTCCACGTGCTGATATGAATCTCAAACATCTGCTTTTCATACACCCACAGTGACAAATATTCATCAGAATACAAACAGCGCTCCCCGTATTGCATCATCTCAGTAAACCCATGTGTTTGGTCAGCAAAATGCTGTTGACAGGAGCACAGTTTGTTAAAAGTTGTGCCTTTACATCGTATCTACTACAGTAGTGGAACATCGTCATGAATGAATCGTTCAGGTTGAATCCAGGAGTTCACCGTGAAAGTAGAGCGTGAGCTTTGGGTCTCAAATTAAATAAGAGCAGTCAAACACCTTCTAGCTAGACATAGCCTTAGTCTTACTCATGTTTTTTTGGAAGGGGCCATGTGTTCAGGGTATGCTTTACTTCGCTGCTATGCAGAGCATTTCCCTCTAAGCTTTCCTGCTGGACCATTGAAGCCCAGATCAGCCTTGGTCTAAGCAATCACAGTGACATCATTTCTCTTAAATCCCCACATTTGCCCACTTTTATAGTGTTATTCACACCACATGTCATTAAGCCGGTGGCAGCTTAACTAACATCTCAGGTTTCAGACCGAGCTCATCCTCCCACTAATCTGCCGACTGCGTTGATAAAAGTGCAGCCTGCATTTTTTCTTCCTTATGGAACAATGAGTGGCAGCTGAGAAACTTCCCTGCAAGCTGCCATTGCTTTGACTCGCTTATCTTACACATATGTGCTTGCTAATGGGGGCGTTGTGGAAACGCAAAGTCCTGCTAATCCTGCAGCACACCCTGGAACTGCCTAGTGTTTAAGAGGGCTGGGACTTCATTTGGAAATTCAATTAAACAGTGATTGATGAGTCACTTTAAGCTCAATAGCAGCGATTACAGAAGACACTGACACACCGATTAAAACACACACGTGTGTGTGTGTTCATGCGGCTTTAAGCTTTTTGCTTGGTACCTAACCTGAGGCATAGTTGGCAGCAGTAGATGAGTGTGTTGGTGTCAAGCAGTCACGCTCTAATGGTCGCAAGCCCCAGACTGGGAATCAGACCCCTTTGCTTTCTGATGCCATAATGATGCAGTCTCTCTCTAATCTAACAATCTTTTGGGATAGAGCTTGAGTTCTTAGCCTGTGATTTAGAGGGCCATGGCCTGTCTTATCTGATAGCTTTTGAAAGCTGAAAAAGAGTAACCTACTGAGTCTCAGTAGTTTAAAGAAGACTAGTTCTGCAGTTGGCTTTCAAGATGGTGCTTCAGGCAGAGAAGCATCAGGGATTCAGTATTTCATAATAATAAAGGAACAATTTCAAGCATGTCTGTACTATGTTGTTGATTCTTTAGTATTGACTATATTCTTATTCAAAATTTCATTATTTCTCTGTAGTCCCTGTTTGGAATTAAACTTGCCAAAAAAACACAAAAATAATATATTTCCTTTGTGCATGTGAGAGCCACAGTTTTCATCCAGTTTTATTATTGAGACAGTGCAGTAGATTAACTTGTTAGAGTGTAAAAACGGCCTCTAACTGCTGCTCAGCAGATAGGGGAGTGTTGCATATTCACTATCCCAGAGTATCTGTGTTTACCAGCGATGAAAGTCGCACCAGTACGTTGTATATCTCAGAAAAGATAAAGGAGATACACAAACGCAACCTTGCGCCGTAGAGCCCAAACAGTTAGCCGATGGTTTCTGAACACGTCCCCCCTGAGAAAATAAGTCTTGACCTTTCTGCTGATTTTAAAAGTAAAAAAAAACAAAAACAAAACAACAACAACAAAAAAAGAAAAAACCAAAACAAAGCACCTGTTTTCGTCTTTTCCTCACATTTCCCACTCCCATACCCCGCTCTTCCCTCCCTACCTCTCATCCTCTCAAAAGCGAAGTGTCAAAAACATGGCATCTTACAGTGCTCGCTACAACTCAGAAGAAGAGAAAAGGGAAAAAAGCTGTACCACCCAGTCGGGCTGATTGAAGGCGTCTCAGAAGCCTTAGGTGTACGACATTCCTCTTCCTCCTCCTTCCTTCACCGACGCCTTTATAAACAAGTTTCAAACACCCCTGATCTAGTTTGACAAACTTTCTCCAAAGAGTATTTGAAGCAAGGATGAGAAAGTGACACCCCCACATGAGTTTTTTTCCTTTTTTTTACACAAGCAGAATCGGGTCTCTTCTTACTCTTTTGCTTTTCAATCAATGCCATCCAGCCCTCCCCTCTCCACCTTCCTCTCCCTCTGTCTTCCTCACTCCTTTTTGTCTTTTTACTCTGACAGGTCTCCTGTGGTCCCCTCGATTGCACAAGAAATGGTGGTAAATCAGGAAAAAAGGCAGAGAAGAAAGAACAGAATACTTAACAGAGCTTTGTCAAGGATACAGTGTATGAATGTAGCTCAAGTGCAATAATGAGGAGAGGCATCTAGAAGGCAATTTATGCGTTTTTAGTTGGACTTTTTATTTTTAACAAGGCCCAGAATGTGAAGGGAATTGCTGACTTCTGAACAAAACTTAAAGCTCTGAAGCTTTTTTTTCCTGTTTCAATCTCAAAGCAGCTATTTTTCTCTGACATTCAGAGTATTGCTGATGTCATGATTGTATCGTATCAATATTTCAACACTTACACAATTCTATGATTAAATCATATTATAATAGCAATGAAACAGTTGCTTCCCTTTGATATTTACTGAAAAAGGAAGTCTAATGGGGGGTTTTGACTGCTGCATGTAAGGGTTATGGAATTTTTGTTTAATTAGTTTGATGACTGGAACAACAAGAGCTAGCCTCAGGATGTTGTTAGCCACTGACATGCTCACATGCAAGCACATTTTCAAAGGAAGAACATTGTCACCCCGCTGCAGGTTTGATTAACACGCCAGAACAGACACTGACTAAACATGAGTAGTGACATCAAAGGAAACGGCCAGTCATTTTCCTGTCAAAGGTTCTCTTTGTGCCTCCATGTGTTGCATGTTTGCAGGGGGAAACATCTTGTAAACAAACTAGTTTGAGACACTTGCTTTGACATTTTGACTATGAGAGCAGGAAAAACTGAGAAAACCAAGATATCCAAAGACTGAAGTAAACATTAAAGGAAATAAAGGTGAAAAATGCAGTGTAGCCTAAACCGAAACATTATGTTGCAACACACACACACACAAAGAAAAATAACTTTCCCTAGAACCAGCTATATGCAACACACACACACAAAGAAAAATAACTTT
>JBAMHX010000023.1:12070455-12081953 GCA_037177515.1 Pseudomugil tenellus | reverse complement strand
CACCTGTGCGTACTTGTTTTGTACTTGAACAAAAAGTGAATTTTATTGCCAATACTTATTTTTTAGATATTTTATTTCTATGCATATGGTGGCTGAAATCTATTGAGTTAAATTAAATATCAAATATTTAGAATACTGAGGTATACCAAACCCTTATAATATCTGTAAAAATATGCCTGACATGTCTTATAATTTGTCATTTTAAGTTTGACGAGACTTAACTGAAGAGTTTGATATATAATATGTACATGTGCAAAAGTTGTCATTAAAGCAGTTATAACTGATAGCAATAATCAATATCACATTTTAATGCTATTTGTCATATTTCCCATGTTTTATCATGGAATGGGCTGATGGGCTCAGTGGGCAAAATGACACTGGTTTTAGCTGGGAAACCCTCAAGACTGGAAAAGGACCAGTGAACTCTTAAGAAAGCTTCCTTGATTCAGTCTTCAAAGGAATGTGACCAACTGACCAGGAGCCGTGGTCCGATGACAGTGAGGCCAGGCTCAGTTCTACCAAATTAAGTACCTCAGTTCACACCCCAAACTGGTTACATCTGGTGTGCCACAAGGTTCCATCCTGGGACCACTTCTCTTCATCATCTATCTCCTTGCTCTTGGCAATATTTTCTGTAAATTCAATATCAATTCTCATTGCTATGTGGATGACACCCAGCTCTATCTTTCCAGTAAACCTAACACTACAGCCCCTCCTCCTCCCTCACTGCCTGCCTATCCAAAAATAAACCCTTGTTCACCTTCAACTTTCTTATATTAAATAGTGATAAAAACAGAAGTTCTCCTCATTGGGAACTAAATCTACACTTTCAAAAGTTCACAATTTTTCTCTCTCCATTGATAACTCCCCCTGTAACCCCCTACCTCCAAATTAAGAGTCTGGGTGTCATCCTCGATAGGTGATTATCATTTTATGCCCACATCAATAACGTCCCCTGTTCTGCATGTTTCCATTTATGTAACATCTCCCGTCTCCGTCCTTTCCTCACTCCGCATACTGCCTCTGTTCTTGTCCATAGTCTCGTCACCTCCTGTATTGATTACTGTAATTCACTTCTCTTCGGTCTCCCACAAAAATATCTCAATAAACTTCAAATGGTCCAAACTTCAACAAACCATAACTAAGACACAAAACAAGATCTTGTGTCACGATCCATTCTAGGCCACCAGAAGTGACTTTTCAGAAAGTGGAAGGTGCGTTTCATATCTGGGTGACATGCTAAGCAGGAAGGATGTATCCCTGCAACACCTGATAATGGACAGCAGGTGGCATGTAGGGACATCCCTCAGGTCCATGTCTTGGGTCAGGTTCAGTCTCCTGTGCTTCTCTCGCCACAGATTCAATGTCTCATGTCACACTGACAATCACGCATGACAGAGGCAAAATGGGTGTTCTTTTGAGAGTCTCATTGTCATTGGAGAACTGTCTGGAAAGAGCATGGGGTTTGGTGTTCTTAGAGCTGGGGATCAGAGACCAGCAGGCTTGATGGGGGTTTAGTCTTTTTGCATCCTATAAATTAGCAAGGTTCTTGCAATCTGTTCATATGGTGAATGGGTGTCACCACTCCTTAAGTTCCTTGTCCCCAGTGCTATAGTTTTTTTCAGCAGGTGTGAAAAAGGCGCAGGAATGCATCCTCTGAGCCAGGTCTGACTCCTCAGAGAGAACACCCCCTACCCCAGAGCCAGAGGCATACTCCTCAATACCAAATGGTTTGGGTTGATTAGACTAGGTGCGTGCAGACACTAATTTGTGTTTCAAAGGCATGATGAGTTGAAGCAGACCAGGAAAACAGAACCTTAGAAGAGGTAAGTTATGTTAGGGGTAGAGCAACCTGACAAAAAGTTATGGTAGAGGTTGGCAAATCCAAGGGACCATTGTAGTTGGTGGTGAGTAATGGGTATGGGCCAGTTAGCAATGGCCTTGATCTTTTCTTGATCTACCAGCACCAAGAATGAAGACTAAGAATGGTTGATGTGAGGTGAAGCACTTTTTTGGCTTTAAGCAAACAACTAGTTCTGAAGGAGGCATTGAAGAACTAAGACTTGAAAAAGACAGGAATATTATTGAGAAAGACAAAACCAAATTATATACATAATCTTTAAGAACGTCAATAATCATTGCTTGAAAAACAGCAGGAGCATTGGTGTGACCAAACGGCATGACAATATATTCAAAATGGCCGAGAAGAGTGTTAAAACTGGTTTTCCACTCATCCTCCTCTCTGATTTGAATTTGGTTGTATGCATATATGAGATTGAGCTTGGTAAATAATGTTGCCCCCTGTAACGACTCAAGGGCAGAAGATATGAAAGGAGGTGAATATTTATCAGGAATTGTGATTTTATTTAGGCCTTTGTAATCAATGCATAGCATTTGTTTGCCAACTTTTTTCCATATCAAGAAGAACCTTGCGACGAGAGGGGAGGTGGACGGGCAAATGTGACCATTAGCTAATGCCTCTATACTGTTTTATTGCCTCCCTCTCATGTTGTGAGAGATTTTATAATCAACTTTTGGTCAAAGGTGCATCTGGGAAGAGATTGATGGAACAGTCACAGGGACCGTGAGGAGGTAAAGCTAGAGCTTTTCGTTTACTGAACACATCCATGAGGTCATGATAACAAGCAGGAACATTGGAAAAGTCAAGTGGAGAGTCAGGTTCAGATGCTGAAACAGATTCAAGAGGGATGGCAGAACGTAAGCAATTTGGCAGACAAAATAAGCTCCACATAGTTATTGTATTTCCAGCCCAGATGATCCGTAGGTTATGCAACTTTAACCAGGGTGCCCCAGTAGGAGATGAGATTGTGGTGACTTAATCACTTTAACTGAGATTTGATCATGGTGATTACTAACCATTACCAAAGTTACAACTGCAGTAGTATGTGATGTTGGCTATTTTTCTGCCATTTAAGTAAAACTTTGGCCTCAACAGGGGTTTCAAGCAGCCCTCGTGGTAACAGTTTTAAAAGTCAAGGCTTTAAGGCCTTTCACAAATGCTCTAACCAGAGCAGCATTAATCCAACCTGAATTAGCAGCAAGCATATGAAACTCCATAGAATACTCACGCATGCTCCTGGATCCCATGAAAAGCTAAGGGTCTAGTGAACAGGAGTCTTTAAAGCTCCCTTTCCATTAGCACCTACTCTAACTGGCGTTTCTTGGCTCTACCAGGTTTCGGGGTGTTTCCATTAGAGATTTTTCGAACTGAGTAGATACTTTTGCAGTCCCTACTTCATTGAGGTTCTAAGTGGTTCTAAGAATTGGGCTTAAATTGCAGCTCTACCTGGTGTCATAGTATGGACACCAGGTAGAGCTTTGTGACTGATCATGTGCGGCTTTATCTTAGCAGCTCTTTGTATCTTATTACATTAGCAAGAACCACTACAACAATGATAATAGCATGACATTTTAAGCTTGACAGCTATGTAGCAATGCAGAGTTGAATGTTTAATTGACAACTTTTCGCCGAAGCTTTTCGAGTTGTTGTGGGTGGAAATAAAACCCTTTCTGTTAATTTGGTTGACCCCATTTCTGTCGAACACCCCTGTCTCCTGTTTGACCAAGAATTCTACGTTATCCAATAGGTCTCATACAGGGGGAATCTTCATGAGCTAAAGGTCTATGTTCTACATTTTCAGCTTTTTTCCCAAAGCTTAAATTCTCTGCTGATGTTAGAACTTTTAAGAACAAGACATATCCTCCCAGATTTACTTGACATTGTTCAACAATAAGCTGTAAAAGGCATAAAATGTTACACTTTACAGACACAAGTGACACCATGAAAATAGCTGACAGTCCAGTTTACGTATCTGCTCGGATTAGTCTATGCAAATGCACGTAATCAGTTAATCATAAGGAAGTGTGATCATATTAGTAAAACAAAAAATGTTGGCAGTTTGTTGGTCTGGGGCAGGGGTCGGCAACCCGCGGCTCCGGAGCCGCATGCGGCTCTTTAGCGCCTCCCTTGCGGCTCCCTGGAGAGTTTTTTTTATGTTTGTTTGTTTTGTATTTTCTTTAAAATGTGGCCTATAAAAATGGAAAAAAAGATGGGGGAGAGCAGTTACACTGCCAGCCAGTTTTCTTGGGGCTTTAGGCCTGGATGTTTTGACTCAAGCCCCGGTAACCAAAATCAATATAAGTCAGTGTATCATGCCGTTAAATATACTGCACTTTCCTCCAGTAATGTTGTGACCTTCACGACTGATCCAAAACTTTTGAACAGGAACGATGGGAACCAAATCGTAATTAATTGGGAGGTGTTCTTTTATTCTCTCTCCCTGAGTTCACAACCCTGGGTGTCGTTAGGCCGTTTTTTGTTGTTTTTTTTTAGATCTAATACTTTCATTATTAGCTTTGTAACGACAATCACATTAACTATTGCTATGTTGAGGATATTATTTCTAAGGTGTCCTGAACGCAGCACCACTGCGTCTCATCCTAAGTTTCGTTTTCCACCCTAAGTTACGTGCAACAAAGTTTGACCCAGCAAATCATGATCCTTTAAGTTAACCGTTTTACTATAGCTGCAGATGAAAACATCATCATGAGTCCGTCCAGGGCTTAAATTTTTGTAATTTGCAGACAGTCCTTGCGAGGTGACACATCAGCTGGTGCGGAGCAGAAAGCCGCACACAAGCCTTCCAGTGCAGAGGACAGCTTTTTCTAATTAATATTCGATTATAGATAACAGTCTACCTTGATATGGTTCCTGTGAGATGAGGTGAGGTTTTATAGAAGCAATATTTCATTGATAAGTTATTGAAACAGAAAATCAGTGGATCTCTTTCTAACTTTACCAAAGTCACTCTAAACATCACCGTCCCCACTATCTCCTGTTAATTACATTTGATCGCATTTAAACATCTCTCTGACATCTCTCACAGTCTCCTCATTAATAAGCAAATACGGTTTATGTTTCAACTTTTCACTATCTATTATGTAGGCCTAGGTCTCATGTTTTCACAGTAAAACATATCACGTTATAACGTGATAAGATCCCGATTTTCTTTTATTTTGGATGACAGCTATGCGCTTCCGTACTTACAGCGTGTTGCCTTCACATAAAGGCACATCTAAGACTTTTAATTGTATGAGGATCCAGACAGATTTATTTTTTGTTTTTTTGGTCCAATATGGCTCTTTGAACATTTTGGGTTGCCGACCCCTGGTCTGAGGCATGGAGGAAAGATCAGCAATGATTTAAATGAAACATTTGATGCTGCCTGCCAGGAAAGTGTTAAAAGGGCATTTTTATGACTTTATCATTCTTGATTGATTAATATGACTTGATTTCTACTGTGAGAAAAAATGTTCACAAATGGGAATCAACTACCAGGCTAGCCAGGAATGGCCATCCCAGCTATTTCACCCCAAGGTAAGATTTTGCATTAACAGCAAAGAGCCACATGTCAGATTCCACTGGCCTTAGTTAACATTTTAAACTTGATCACGCCAGAGAAAAGAATCGATATGTATGTGTTGTTTGAGAGTGCTACTAAAAGAAAATACATGACAGCACAGCTTATGTTTGCGGAGTTAAACCTGAACAAACACCAACACATCTGGAACAAAATGTATTTTAGGCAAGACAAAAGTGGAGGTGTTTGGCTAGGCCAGTGGTCACCAAGTCCAGTCCGAAGTCCCCATTGTAGGACCGGAGTTGCCGACCCCTGGGCTAGCCGAACACTTTATAGCCACTGTGTTTGAAGAAAATCAAATGTTGCATATCAGCACAAAATACTTTGTACTAGCAATCAAACACAGTGGTGGATGACTGATTATATGGACTCAGTGTTCTAAAATCAGACAGATGTGGGCCATCTGTCTGACCCCTCAAACATAGTCATGCCACAGTGATTATAAACACACCAAGGAATCTACAGCACAATGTCTATCAAATAAAAAAAATTCCAAGTGCCGCAATGGCCCACCTATTGCTTTAAAATGAGTATACATATATAAATAAAAACTTTGTTAATCTCTAAAGGGAAATTACAGACCAAGTATGGCTTGTTTGGAAGATCTGGAAAAAGTAACTGTTCCCCCACAACAACTTGAGAGACTCATAATGTTAAATATATAAATAAATATAATTAAATAAATAAAGGCCTTTGCATAACAGCTGCTAAAGATGGTCTGCAAGTCATTAAATCATCGAGTTGTACTTAGTTTCTAGCACTTGTATTTGGATTTTGCCTCACCTTTTCATTCAGTCATGTTGTTGTTGCTGATATGAAGTTGTATTTACCTCATTTAGGACCTGGGACCTCAATTTATGCTCAAAGGTATTAGCCCAGCTGCTAGCTCCTACATAGTCCTACTACATTCCTCGAGTGGAGTTGTCAGTTACAGAGAGAATTTGGGACTGTGGTTCCTGAACAAAGGCCCATGTTCAAACACTCACACACACCCATGCAGCCTGCTTCGTCTCTCAAGCGAGACACAGATTCGATTCATTTTTACTCTGCCTTGGAAGCTTTCTTGCTATTTCTGGGACATCCTTTCTGTTTTCTCTTGTCTTTCTTTGTCCATTTTAGTCTTTCCATATATCCTTTTGTGCCTGTCTGAGTCCTGGAGGCAGTTATGCAATAAGTTTGATTAATAATTACAGAGTACACAATTTTGAAGTAAAAAAAAGTATTTTTGTCGTTTGATTGCCAACATGAGAGAGACCAAAATTACAAAGAGACATAAGATGGTAAAGAGGAGAGAAAGTTTGCACGTTCCTTTCTCAATCCTCCGCTTTTGTTTTTCTACATTTAGTTGGTTTTTTTTATCTTTTTGGTTTCTCTGCTATTGATTATCCTTTCAATCTGTAGCTAAATGATGCAAACATTAAACATACTTTGTTTTTTAAACCACAAACATTTAAACCATGAACGCTTGTTTGATCCTGTAGGTGAATGCATGCCCATTTAGAAAGCTTTCACACACCCTACCGAGTGACTAGTGTCCTCCGCCACCGCTCGTTGTACATCTTGGTAATAGCTGTTCCTCTAATTGGTTTAAAGTCTCACCCACTGGCCAGAATTTCTTCCCTCTCATGCTTCTGTCCAGAGGGAATAATTATTCACACCTTCTTAAAGTGTTCATTACAAGCAGCAGGAGAAGAGGGACTTGGCACACAACCACACATGCACACACTACTGCATATGCCACTGTTAAAAAAAGAAACAGAAGAATACAATACTGGAACTATAATGACTTAAATCAGCCCTATATTGATGCTTCATTGGAAAAATATTATAGCTCAGAGAGCAGTTGTACTGTCGGTGCAATACTGACCTAGCTACTTGTTTTGGTTTTCCCTGGTTGTGACTCCATGCGTCTCTTGTGCTGTTACCGTCACTGGTTTAACTGCGGTCTATTGCACAGAAATAATAAGTTGTCTTTAAATCTTTCAGTAGAACTTAATCTATAACAAGCTTTCTGACTGTTGCCACACAAATGACACACCTCCTTTGGTGTATTTTTGATTATTTCTGTGGGAACTCAGATATAAATCGGCTTGTCCTGAATTTTGCTTTTGATGCCCAGATTTTTGGACGGCCTGTTACTTTTGGCCTTGTGGGTATTTGTAACATTGGCTGCACTTGAACTCATCCAGCAGTGGACTGAGATTTACTCATGGCATTCTCTAAATGCCAGCTAAGTTGGATTACTAGTTTTGTACATTTTTCCTTTTTTATTTTAACTTAAATTCATGATTTAATTGAATCAGTAACATTTCTGGGCCCACTGGGGTCCAAGGGGCTTTGACCAGGATCTCCCTCTCCCACCTCCTGGACGGATGCTGGGTTATCTTTGGGTAGGGTGACTCGAGTCCTTGTTCTGCATGGTGAAACATTCACTGGGCTTTAGTTTTTTTTTGTTTGCAGTAAAAATTTGAGTTAAAATACACTTCATTACAGTGTATTTACATTAATACGCATTTATTTATTTACATATTTTGCTTATTAATCTCTTGTGCTCCTGGCATTTGCGGATTTTGTCTAACTGCGGGTGGCCCATGAGATATCTTTTATGTCTATGTACAGGTGTGTGTAGTTAGATTGCAGTTATTCTTTGTGGTGTGTTTCTGCCCTTTCTTTGTGTTCTTTTTGTTCTCCTTTTTCTTTTCTGTTGTCACTCTGTCCTTTTTCTGTCCTCTCCAGTCAGGCCCAGCAATACATGTAAATTCTGTTGAATAAACATCTAAAATAAATAAATAATTCAGACTATCAAGAGGATCTTTGTATATAAATGTATACATAAAGCCCCTCTCGACAAAGTAAATGTGCTCAGCACAACAAGGCAGCCAGACCATAATTTTGCCTGCTTTAATGCTGGACAAGACAAAAATTCACATTTCAAGATGTACCATAGATTTGCAAGGAAATGCACTGCTGATACACACCAACAGGTTCTGGGTTTGAACCTGAAATTTAGGTTAATTGAAGGATCAAAATTGCCTGTAGGCCTAGTTGTGAGCATGTCAGCCCTGTGACTGAATGATCAGTCCCGGGTGCACCCTAGTTATTGCCCCAATATCAACTGGGGTAAAAAAAACTCAACCCTCACCCATACAGACCAGTACTGGATGGATGGCTAGATGGAAACTTACAAGTTGTTTATGGAGAAAAAAAAACACCTTTCAACATCTCCTTCACTTCTTCCAGTGCACTCCCCCCGAGACATACGTGCCATGTGTGTTGAGTTTGACAGCTGCTCAGGGGCTCCATACATGATGTTGTGGCTGGGCCTGCTGAATGGGTTCTGACACTTCTCAGTATGAGGCTGTCGTCCTCAGTATGCCTGTCAATCCTCTGTACTCGTAACTTCATGACCTGCCATTTGGCATAAACAACAGCAGCATACTGGCATTGAGGACACACACACATTATGTTAATTGTGTATGAATTGAGTTTATACAGCAGAACAATTACTTTCTTTGCACTTAAGTAAATCCAAAGTGGAATTCCAACCAAATACAAATAAAATCTATTAACATGTCATCTGATGCGTATAAATTATTTTGAATATGTGTACAATATGCTGTTGATTGATGTCAAGATCTCTTCTTCTTTTTAACAAGATTTAGCTGGCCATCCTGTCTCTATTTGTGTTTCTACGGGTACTTGCAGTACACTAATTTAGTGTCTGTGTGTGATTAATTTAAAGAGGGATGGAAATCCAGTTGAACCGAGCCAGGGAGAGCCAACGGCAGCAGATACAGCATGCTGATATGGCACTGGAGCAGTTCAAGAAACAGGTGGAGCTCAGCTCGGAGAAGACCTACACAGACATGAAGCTCCAGGTCTGAAACACAATATTCACACTCACAAATGCATCAAACTTGTTGGTTATATCTCTACATTATGCACATCCAATAGATTTGTAATATTCATGTGTGTACGGCATTTTAGTCTTTTTAGTACACAGTTTGTGCCAGACTATCATTACACACTGGTGGAGTAACACTATTCCAGGTCATATTTCTGCACCTTTTAACTGCTCCAACTCTGAAAAATCTATATGGAAGAGCCAAGAACATCATTACCCTCAGGCCATTTGCGCTCATTTAAAGCATCCAAATGAATGTAATTGCATTTAATCCTTCTCATTAAGCAGGTGCATTCATTTCTATGCTATTACATGCGGACCTCACTTGTCATTAGTGGGCGTAACGTGGGCTGGTCAGGCTCCACTGGAGAACAGGTCACATCCAATAAGCCATGAGACTAATTAAAACATCAGCACCGCCTTACAATCAGCACTCCATGCATCGTGGAGTGCTGATTGATGCGTGAACTATGTGTGTGCTTTGTTGACAAAGCTGAACTCAGTGTGGTCCTTCATGTTTTAAAGGGTTGAGATTAGCAAGTTTTAGTTGCTGATTAGAGAAGTTTCATTCCTAATCCATATGTTGGTGCACATGGTGTGTATGTGTGGGAGTCGGGTAAATATGTATGGGCGGGAGGGGGGCACAGAGCAGGCTGAATTAACTGACGAACTGTGTGTATCTGACCCCTATAAATGCAGAGGTTTTTAGCCATTCAGGTTTTCAGACATAATTATGAAGACTATTTTAGCCTCGACTTTCAGGAAATAAGATGAAAATGACGTCTTGTCTTACTGGAAGGATGCATATCAAACTTTTCTAGATTACTTCAATATGAGTATTTTCAAATATTTGTATTTGTGAGAGCCTGGCTTGTTCTTTCCTCTTGAATTCATTTTTTCTAGCTTTCCTTCTTTTCCCTTCTTCAGCTCTCAATCTTCCATACTCTTGCTCTTTCCTTCTTTTCCCATTGAGCCCCTGGCATCCCAATCTTCAATCTAACTTTATCCTCAGCCTACATCAAAGCCATGGGAGAGAAGAGAAGTCTCTTCTGCATCCCTGTCATCTTCTCTCCCTCTTTCCCTTTCCTCCCCACCCTGCTTGTGCATTGCTGCATCACATCCTCCTACTAAGGCTTTAATGTTGCAGAAAGAACTTCAAAAGAAGTTTTTGCTCTCTTTTCTCATCCTCCTATCACTGCTCTCATCTTCTCCCTCTCTCCATCTTGAAATCGTGTGATATCTAAATGGTTTATCTGTATTACTCCCTTCCTCTGTTTGTCTTTCTTTCTTTCTCTTATTTTAAAATCAGCATCTGACTTTCAGGCAGTGCTTAAAGGGAAAAAAATGTGCCCTATTTTTGTTTGGGGGGGGGCACGCCATACAGAATCAAATCACTGTTGCCTGTGTGTATCAAAGGAAGCCTCTGCATTCTAAATGGATTAATAAAAACACATTAGGCATTTTCTGAATCTTACAAACAGCGTAACAGAGATACAGAGACGTTTCAGTAAATTACATTTCCTCTTGTTGTTGATTATTATCACCTGAACTGAAATATGAAACTAGTTGGAGTTGGGAAGCTAAAAGAAATTATATGATACGTTGCCATTGAATGCCTATCTATCCACCTTATTCCTATCCCCCATGGGGCCTTGCGTGAATTATGGGCATTTCCGCTACGGACTGCAACCGGCGTTTGTTTACGTGTTAACAGTACGAGCTAGTACAGTTTCTTTGAGTGTTGGGAGTTTAAACATGAAGGAACAGCGCCTGTCAGAGCTCAAATGCGATAATACTTCCCTACTGCGGACGAGGGATGGGAGGATGAAGTGGTCGCTGATTAAATAAAGTAGCATATTTAAGACCCAACATACCCAAGTGTTGTGCCATAAAGTCCCACATCACCGAGCAGGGTGTTCATTCATTTCAGGGGAAGGCAGATGTTGCAGCCAAGCTTCTACAATACTGTGGAAGGTAAATGTAGATTATTATGGTAATTTTAATAACTACTTTCATTGCATTTTGTAATGATAATGTAAAACTTTTTTTTTTTTTTTAAATGTGGACTTTATTTTTCAGGATGAGAATGCTGTCAGACAGGGAAAGACAGGAGCATCAAAGTTTTTAGTCCTTGAAATGATCCGGGGTTCCTT
>JBAMHX010000023.1:12042994-12070355 GCA_037177515.1 Pseudomugil tenellus | reverse complement strand
CAGGATGAGAATGCTGTCAGACAGGGAAAGACAGGAGCATCAAAGTTTTTAGTCCTTGAAATGATCCGGGGTTCCTTTATCGTAGCTCAAATACAATGTAGGATGCAGGTTTTCCATTTCCAAGTGAAATGAGCATACATACAGCGTTTTAGGTGATCTCTTTAAGTTTAGATTTTAATAATTATATTTAATTATATAAACAGAACAATAACGTAGTTGTATTTTCTGAATTGAATGCAAATTACTTTCAAATAATTCCCGGTCGGTCAATGAGAGAAATAGTTTCAGAGATAAAGCCAAAAATCTGGGTTTTCTTTGTGAATAAATTGTCACCTGGTGGAAAACCATAAATCTGATAATTGTGAAATTCGATACAGATCGTCCTTTCGGGAACGTAAACAGGTATACTAAGTATCAAAATCTAATTGTAAAAAGTTCCAGAGATATAGGCAAAATTCAGATTTTTCGTGCATAAAGCGTCATCTACTGAGGAAACCATAAATCCAAAAATGCTGAAATTGATACAGATCGTCCCCTTGACATGTACACCGAGTATGAAAATCTATTGTGAAAACTCTTCAAGTTGTCGCGCTCACACGAAGGATATCCGGCGGGGACGGCGGTCGTGATGAAACCATCATAATCCCGACACAGTTGTTCAGGGATATAATGAGCCTTCGTGTTTTTCTGAGCGCCTACAGCTGTTTCTACAGGTGACCGTTGTTTTGGGGGGTGAATAGAAGCTTTATGCGTCCCTGCAATCCTCTAGAGAATCTTTCACCTTAATGTTTGCAGGATTTCAGAGGCACTAGCAGATTCAAATACCTGTTCACTGCTTTGTAATGGCATTATAGCAGCTGTCTTTAACCCTAGGTATATGTCTGGCAGAAACCCTCCTCATTACACCTTTATCTGCACAAAACCCGTCTTCTGAATCAGCCACAAATCTCTTAATAGTACAATGATCACAATTCGGTTGTCGTGTACTATCTGAGGTTTTCATATCTTGTCCAACTATTTCACACTTTTCAGTCAAAGATTCTTTTTCTTTAACATTTTGCATGAAAAAAATGGTCTGCCTGAAAACGAGGAATGTCGTTCTTAATTAGTTTTTTTCACCTGGCAAATTAATAATCACAGATGTCAGAGATTGATCTCAGTGATCCAAAAAGCCGTGAGAATACAATTTGGATAATAAGTGGGAACGCAGCATATAACACACATTGCTAAATAAGTCGATAGATTGTTGCCATGTTATTCCAGTGTTCCAGTGACATCACATTAATGTGATAGTCCCTTTCCAGCTGTGCTTTATTAAAATTCAGCTTCGATTTATTGAAATTCAACTTTGATTTACTTGACTACAATGTGTGGTACTACGTATTGTTCCTTTGCACCATTTGCTGTGTAAGCAGTGTAAATAAAAAATTTGGACACGCCTATCTTTTAATCCTAAATGAATGGATGTCTTCAACTTTGACAGCTGCTGCAAATAAGACGTTGTGCTGATGCTGTGATAGTACGATAAATAAACATACAGCAAATCTCAGAACTCCAGTAGATTATCAACACAAAGCTTATAAACCCATTCTATCATATATGTATATTTTTGTGCTGAATTATTACCTTTGGGTTAAACTAATTTCAACTTTTGCTCTTATCCTTTTCACGCCTCCAGATGGAGAAATTAGAGGAAGACCTGAACTGCTCCAAGTCCCTCAGGGAGAAGCAGGCCAAGGAGTTCTCCAAGCAGCTTGATGTACTCAGACAGAAATATGAGCAGCAGGTTTGAACAACTGAAATACTCAACTTTTACTCCATTTGTAAATATTTGCTTCTGACCTCATAATGTATGCAGTAAACATAAGTCACTCTTGCCTCCATCATCTTCACACAGTTACCTTGTATTTCTGTATAAACGTGGCCTGTTGGATCCGGCGTCCATTTAAAAGAGTCTTGTGACTCCTTCCCAATTGTTCCACCCAATTAATATCTCATGATAAGGGACATGCTTTAGATTAATCTTAGATTCCAGCTCAATAAATATCTTCAACATTGTCAATTGAAAACTAATGCTATCAGCTTTGAGGATGCATGGTTGACTAATCACCCCATCTCTGCTGCTCTTCTTCAATTAAGAGTCAAAAAATCATTTTCGCAGCACATTGAAATGAATTTCTCTGAAAGGAAGTCATCAGATTAAATCAATCCAGAGAAATGAGTATCATTTGGAGGCAGCTGATTTCACTGAGGCAGGGACAACAGTGCACATTTTCATTATTTTTGCATGATTTAACAATGTACATAAAGAAATGTTCTAAGAAATGTGTGTATTCATATATCTTATGCTATGCAACAGTAAATTTGAAAGAGAATGTTGAATAGAAATAGGTTGTATCACCTCCTGTCTGTATATACAGCGTGGTGGGATGTGCAACACTAACTGCTGTAACATCTGTAATTTTCATCTGTATCCCCAACATGATTGCTTTCCAGGCACCAAGCTGGCACCCAACCTGCACGTTAATAAGCACGCTAACGCGGATTTTCAGGCCTGATGGACTTTACATTGCGTGTAATTTGCTGTTGATTGATGTAAATAGGGGGCAGGGGGGGCTGGGGGGGAGAGATACAAGGCCAGTTTATTTCCAAGTAGTGGAGAAACTGTCCTTTTATTGATTTACACCATGGCTGAACATTGGTGTTTGAAATAAAATTGGCATTTGTTTTAAGAAAAAAATCCATGAAGATTTAAATGTAATGCATTTATTATTCAATCCAAATATTCATATCCGAAGACAAAAGCGAGGAATGAATGAGAGATAAATCACTCCTCCCTGTTGTAAACTCATGCTGTTACAGAAATCCGACAGTGCTGCTTAAACTGATTGCATCTAAATCTAAAAGACTATTTTTGCCTCCATGTAATAATCCAGTCAAAGTAAAACTGTTTTGGTGTTTCGAGTTGCAGCTTTAGTGTATTATTCTCAAAGATCATGAATTCCATCACATATGAAAATCAGTTGAGCCGTCAAAGATGTGCAGGAAATATTCAAATTGTGATCATCATCTGCTGCGGCTCTGAAGAGGAGGCGGGGGGGGAATGCAGCTGACAGCTGAAGACAAGCACGTAGGGTTAGAAGCACACCAGGAAGCTTCTTGTCTTAAAGATAAAAAATGCACAAAGATGATGGATCTGTCTACATGATGGTCCCGATATGAAAGCCGGAGACATTTACAGTTGGAAGTGCATTAGAACAAAGTGGAAATGTGTATCTGCAATTGTGGAATGGCGTGTCATTAGCCATGATTTGCTATCAATCCAGCTGTTCGATGTTGCATTTGCATTATGTGGACTTTGTTGTTCCACACATTAGCTTGACTGCAGCTTCTTTTTGTCAACCTCATGTCTCAGAGCTGCACAAATGATTTCCCACTATAGAGGGAGTGATGTCATGAGACTGCATTCAGATGATCATAAAAGGCCGGTGTCAATGCTTTAAACGGAGAACTGTGTGAAGGAGTGCTTCGAGCATCATGGCTCTTGAGGTTAGAGACCTAAAAAGCATTCATCCATTATCTGTTCTGCTTATTCCAAGGAAGGGTCACTAATAGCTGCAGCCTGACCCAGCAATCACTGGACGAGAAGCGAGGTACACCCTGGACAAGTCGCCAGTCCATCACAGGCATAGCAAGCACCATGTAGCTCATTTTGAATCAAGTGTTTGACAGTTTAAGGAAAGGCTCGGCATCCTCTCGCATCAGCGGCTCTGCTTACAAATGGATTCCTTTATCATCGCGTCAGATTATTTCTGTTCGTCTGTCGTGGCCACATACTGGTCGTTTGCCGCTCAGACCCTACAGTGAGGAGAAAGACGTTTGTCTCTTTTCCTTCACTCCCCTCTTCCCTGCTGAGACCAGACAGCCTTGCTCCTTTTTTTTTTTTTTTATTCCTCCTCCACCACCCTAAACATTTCAAATATCCCCCCTGGGGTTGAAAGAAGCCCATTACCTCACTGTCCTGCCTCAATGCGCGCATGCATCCCACTCACACAACCATGTCGGCCCAGGCTGACAGGAGTCGTGCTGTGCAGTAACACCCGGCCCGATCTGTGTCTGTGGCACCAAGCTGTGCTGTAAACGAGTGAGCCCCCCCCTAATAAGCATCATGCCGGCCCCTTTAAGAACCGCAGCACCCAGCATCCTCTGCAAGCTTTCGCTATGTGATGTCACAACCAAGCTCCTTGTTAGATCTGCTCTCTGTCATCCCCTCTTCTCCTTGTGTTTTTCCTCATTGTTTTTCTTTTAGCGGATCTATCTTGCCCATTTCTTTCATCCAGAACTCCCAGAGTTCAAAACTCTAAATGGGACTGAACAGCAAGCCAGGATGTCCTCTTTGAATCTGTCACATCATGTCCTGCTGTGGAGTTCTCCAAGCAATCCGTCTGCTGTGGCTTGCTGTTTTGTAAGAGTCTGACCGTCCCTGTGGGGCAACATAGTCTGTCTGGATTTGTTTCTGTCATGTGTCTGAATGGAAATCGTCACCATCGGCATCCTCAGTGGCAGCATGTGGAGGATGGTGCCCATACTTGAGTCTGTGCTCATCTGTTGTCTTGTTTTATGGCCTCAAGTCTGCATTTGTGCGAGTCATCTCCAAAGTTCATGTTTGTTTGTGTCTGTCTCTTTTTATTTTGTCATTGGAGCCACACTAGTGATCCATTTTTATCCAGCTAGGATGAAGAGTGCATTGTAGCTGCCTTCTCTGTCATGGGAGCTGAATCCAGCTTCATGTAGATAGCCTCTAATTCATCACCTGCTCTGAATAGCCTGCAACTTTGGAAGATAGCGCCATGGATGGAGCAGGCATCGGGCGCAGAGGCTTCTCTGGCAGGCCAGGTAGGGTGCCGTCATGCACAATGTGCAGGGGATTAGCTACAAAGCAGGGAGGCAAATGGGCCCCAGGCCCCTGCTGTCCTTTCAAGGCTCCGACTGGGCCTGCACGGTAGGATGGTGTGGGGGATGCTTGTCTCCCCGCCATGGGGGAGTGGGAACGGAACAGAGCCTGGGAAAGGCTTTGGAGCTTGGGTCTGGGAGCTTCATCGGCCAGGCTCACCTCTCAGCAGGTGACAGAGGAGAATACAAGGTTCCTTCAGCTTATTGGATGATTTTTGTCCCACTAGTACTTTTTCTTCTACTGTATTGTACATAGAAGTCTGACATATTTATATATTCTAAGTAGCCTTTCTCTTCAGGGATTTACAGATTCTTATCCTTCTGTTTTTAGGGTTTACTCTTCGTGACCATCATATAAAAGGTTCATAACCTGTTCACAAGCATTTTATTATGTATTTTAAAACATTGGGGCTGATTGGGAGAAGCTATAGTTATAACTCACAATGGCGTGAAGAAACATTCTTCTCTGTTCTTACTGAAGTTAATGTCGTCGCCTCCTTCTCAAGCTTTTTTTTTTTCAGATTTGGGTTTCTAATAATCATCATATTCATCGGCTAAGCCGATTTTCACATGCTGTCAGGCGCATAGCATGGGGCATGGGATAGTTTCTGCAGCCAGATGGCCAACCCCTGCCAGTTTTCTTGCATAGCACAAACTAGCTGCTCTTTTAAATGCCGATCCCACAGAAAGACTGAGGGGGAAAGACATGCAGAGCAAAAGACGTGGGACATTCGGGGTTGATATGTACGATTAGAGCGGGAGGGCAGAGGAGCACACCAGATGTAAACACATCCCATCGTGTCGTTCTCCAACGATGAGAGAGCGGAGAAACTTAGAAACTTTCCCCACTCTTTTTTTAAAAATTTTTTTCTCCGCACGGTAAAAGGGTTGAGCGCGCGAATGTTCCGGCTTGACGAATGAGGAGGAAGAAATGGGATGGAGAAAGGATGGATGGATATGTGGATGGACAAGTTGTCATGACGACAGGATTGCTCTGAGTGTGTGTTGGCTGATGAAGTCTCCCTTTGCCTGCTTGTCCAATCAGATGGCTGAGCAGCGCACGCATTACGAACAGGAGAGGATGCGGCTACAGCAGCAGCACAACACGGAAAAAGACAGCCTGGTCCAGGAACACCAGCGGGAGGTTAGCATCCTGGAGAGGCAGGCCACGGCCACCCTGCAACAGCACCAACACCACACCCAGGAGTGGAGGAAGCGCGATGCCCAGGTAGGGGGTCTTCACTGCTCCATGTTCACACACACACACACGTGCGTACGCGCTGACCCACCGCTCTCCTGTGGACAACCATTTTGCATTTTGTCCATTGATGCTGCTCAGGAGTCTGAAAAGCACAGCGGGTTGAGACACTTTCCTGTCCGAGCAAGACAGATAATTACAACGGGGCATGAAAATTTTTTGATTGTTGTAGGTTCAGTGCGAGAAAGTAGATTTTTTTGTACTTATATTTTAATACAAATACAATATTAAACGTGAATAAACAAACCAAAAAATAGAAAAAAAGCTAAACTTGAAAAAATTAGTTCCACCGATCCAACTTTTCATGTCTTTAAAAGAAGTCTTGATCACAACAAGAGTTTGTGAAACAAGTTTAAAGATCTAGAGTAAAGAAACAATGAGAACCCGTGAGGCAGAACATATATTTTCTGTCAAACGCCAAGCTTTTATTCAATTTTAATATCATGTTTAATATTCAGCTGTACAACTTTCGGCGCCCTGTTAAGCGCCAAACATTCCCGCCGAAGTGCATCTCCCATGGCATTGTCCCCCTCACTACAGGAAGCTATCTCTCTCCGGAAACTTCTGCTTATTTTCTTATTACAGCGTAATTCAGCCACAATGGGTTTATGACATTTCTGTCTGGGTTTATGAAAAACCAGACACTCTCAGAGACCATCTATTCTGATTCTATTTAGCCAAGACAGCAGGTCTTCATCTTAAACCCCTCCGCTCTGTCCACATCGCTTTCCACCCGGGGATACATTGAAGCTCTGTGGGAAGCCATTTGACAAACCAGCCTCCAACTGGGGAGATGTTTAACTCTTCAAGCTTTCTGATGAAATGAAAATAGTTAGCATGCAGAAATATATATATTGACCATTAGCTGGAGATGAGGCGCAGATGGATGTTTATCAGTGTGTTTATGAACAAAATGTCCTCACGCTAAATAAGGGCACAGATGGTCCCAGACTAAAGCAAAGACTGGAGAGAAATTACACTTAGCACGGTATGTTTTTATGTTATTTTTGTCAAAAACAGTGCAGTGCTCTTAGTTTTAGCACTTATTTACAAGTCATCTACAATTGTTTTAATATATATATATATATATAATATATAAAATAAAAATAAAAGGAGCCTGCTCTTGTAAAAAGAAATTCACCAACTAGTTAGATAATACAAATCTGTTACTTAATTTGTTTACAATATAAGTGTCAGGAAAAAATATCTAAAGAAAAGCTTCTGGTATGTCCAAGCTGGTTACAAAATTATATATATATAAATATATCTGTATATCTATATATTGTTTGTACGTTTAATATTTTTAGGTAATTCAAAATGTTTTAAAAGCTAGAAAGTTTGCCCCAACAAGAAATGCTCCTCTGTATTGTTCCCTGATCTAATTGTTTCAAGGGGTGTCTATTACAGCAAACAATCATATGATTTCTGGAGATGCCATCACCAAACGACTGTTTTTTCTTTTTTTCTTATTTGACTCATAGCACGCTGCCCGACTTGTTTCAAAATGACATCTGAGTCTTGGAATCAGAGGAGGTGACAGAAGGCAAACTTCCCCAGTGATCGTTCCATATCCTCAGTTCCTGTTTGTGTTTTAAGTAGCAATCTGAAAGCTGCTTAATGTCAGATGTTACGGAGGCAGAAATCAACATGCTCAGTCAGAGCTTGAAAAGATTAGATGGTTTTTATGAAACTTTTGGAGATGTAGGGTGTTTTGGCAAGTATTGCAGCAGATTGGGTGAAGCCACTTGTCTTTTTAAAAACTTGTATACAAGCAGTTTTCAGTCCCGCGAGAACATAAAGAAGCCCTTCACATGCATCTAAAAGTGTATTCTGGTAATGCTTACAGAAAGTTACAGAAAGAGCGCTCTCGTTTATCTTATTCTTCTTACGTCTAAGACTCTGATGGGATAACACTCTGCAACTTCAAGGGTCATTTGGACAATGATGTTATTAAGAAGCATGTCTGTGACAGACAAGCAGCCATCATTGCCTGCTGTGGAAACTGAGCCATGGCCTTTTTTTTTTTTTTAATTCCCCTGCTATCCTCCTCCACACTTTCTCTGAGTCCTCAGTGAAAGGACAGTTGCAGCTCCAAAGTTGGCAAGTAAAGGGAACAGCTAATGTCAGTCACACACTCCCAGGATGAGTAATGCCCACTCATCCCCTTTATGTGGTGGGACACTAATAAATAGCATTCCTGGCTCTTGGCTTGTGTTTGGGAAGGAGAGCCAATGAGTCGTAGCCACATCTGGAGGGAAGCGCAAAAGAAAAAAAAGAGAGAGAGAAAAAGAAAAAAAAACTCACACAGGGACACATTGTCCTCGTCCCACCAGAGTTTGTCATTCAAAGAAACTCTGGCTTCAGCCGCTGTGTCGCTGCAACACACCATAAAGGTTATATCACCCATCTGCTGTGTACATGGGGCTTATGCATCATTTAGCACCCATCATCATTCACATGTTTATAAATCTTTCTCTTTCATTTGTTGTTTGTACTATAAATGAGAATTAGAATTAATCGTTTGCTTCAAAGCTCCGATGTGCGTTTGGCCTTCCACCAATTCAGGGGATTAACTCACAATTCCCAGCAGTGTGGACCTGAGCATTGTTGCCCTCTTAGAACAAGGAACCAGTTCTTTTTTTATTTTTGAAATGATGAGAATGGCGATAAACTGTCTCGCGTATGTCGACGTGTTACCCTGTTGTGGAGGCTGATCAACTCTCCCAAGAGAACGAGGAAGTTTCTAGTCTGTTTCGCAAAATTATATCCAACATACCTTCCTGATGTCTCAGATACGTGTCGCTTTATGCTGGCACATTGAACTTTTCCACATCTTTCAACATTCCTGGAAAGCTTTTCTTTAGATTAATTTGCCTAATAATAATTATTTTTGGCAAGCTCAACTTTGTGGTTCTGAAGCTGTTTAATTCCTAAACATTAATACAAGTTTGACTTCAAAACTTTGGTCAGTGTAATAAATTAATTAATTCCTGTTTTTTTTCACCAGCTTCTCCTTCAAGCTCATTTTATGGCTATTATTCTGCCAGATAATGATTTTTTTCTTTAGAGGAAGGTACAAACCATCTGGACTTCAAACAGCATGGGAGAGAGCCTCATGAGGTCCTTCTCTTGAGTCGTTGTAGGATACATAATGATGTTGTCAATTTTTCAAAGCTTCTCAATCCCAAAGATGTGATTAAAATGAGTCAAATAAAAAGGGTGATGACAGACCGAGTCACAGCTGAGATGAAACAAAGAGGTTGTCTTGATGCTCGTGTGTTGTCTTTTACCTGATGACCGGTCAAGCGATCGCAGAGAAGCTCTTGTTTTGCTATTCAGGTGTGAATGAAAGAATGTCTGTGTAATCAGCTTGCTCGAGTGTGAAATAGTGGGTTTCCATCTATTTCCCATGTTAACAATACTCGATTAAACTGTGTGATATGTTTTGTGTTGTCACTTTGTGTGTAAGTACATTTCTTTAAATACATTTGTCTCAATAATTTTCCATCTACTGATTTATTTTCTTGAAAACTGATCACAGCAGAAGTCATCATTAAATGCCGATCTCATGTCATGTCTTACAACATACCCCCACCCCAACTCTTGTGATTTAATTTAGTATGTGCATACATAACATCTTGGATATCAGCCAGTTATATATTTATCCAGCTGACAGCAGGAAGATGTTTTCTGTCACACATATCTGCAATTTCTTTGTTCAAAAGAGACATATATCATGCGTTAATGCATATATATCCTGTAACCCATTATTTGTCTGTTTAGGGATGACTTGTCAAATTAATGGTAATAGTATACTTAGTAGACTTATAATTATAGACACCATTGCAATAGACTTACATTGCGGTACAATATAACTGGATTGTCCACATAAAATACAATTTATTGTTGCTCTCGCCAGGACACTCTCTGTTATACATCTGTAAGCCAAAACATTATAACCACTCACAGTTCTGGTTATCTCTTAATTGCTTATGTTAGGGTGTTTAATACAAAACAGTATTTCATATTGAGTTATTGTAGACTAATCTGATACAGCTGGGGGACAAAATCCTTTAAAGTCCATTCCTCCAGAGAACAAGAGTCACATAGACTCATTTCACTGAGGGGGTTTAGCATTATTTCAACTGATGTTTTTGCAGGTTGATTTTGTTGTGAAGCAGCTGTGTTCATGTGGCCAAACCCTCACAATGGTTTGGATACAGATAAATGTGCAGATTCCATTTCACATTATGCAAGAGGAAGCGTATTGCCATTATAATGAGTATTTGTAAGAATAACACTGATCATATTAACACATCTTGGACAATAATGATGAAAAAAGTTTCAAAACAAAGTTTAATCATTGTAAGCTGTTGGGATCATTTTAAGATTTCAGAAAAGACAAAAGGAAATTATTGGCAATTTATTTGAACTCTGTTTTTTCAAATTTATTAAAAAAACATTAAATGTGGAAAATGTTGTTATTCTTTTGTTAAACTGTAATCCCAGTACGCTCGCTTTGAATGTAGAGCCAAGTTATTATAAAAAAAAAACCCAAAAAACAAAAACTTGGTTCAGGGGCAGAAAAAGATTGGAAAAGTTATGTGATACGATGAAACATAATATTTGATGGAATGTATCACAACTTGTCAGTTTCCAAAAGATCAGAAACACTATCTTATTTAATTACATAATCGATGACAGAGGCTAACAAAAATGTTAATAGCATCTATATTCATATGTGTGAGTGACATATCATTGACACCCCCATGTTAATGGCACCTTAGAAAATAATTGGGTGAGAAATGGAGATGTGCGATAGCTGGGGAGTTGTGCGTCATCAGGTGGAATAATGAAAAAAAGGTACACAACACCATGAGGGACTGTGTGGACAGAAAAGGTGTTAAAATCCATTTTATTGTTAAGCGGATCATTTCATGTGTTGCAGCTTCAACACCTTAATCAAATTAAATGCAAGTAACATCTTGTCAAGTTCTGCAGAACGATTTATTGTTTTAGTAATAATACAAATGCAGATTGGTTGTCACTGTTATCGCATAAATCCATCCATTAATCTGAGGTCGGATCGCGGGGGCAGCAGCTCGATGTGGAGGAGCAGCGGCTCTATTCTGAGTCCCTCCCCGGATGACCGAGCTTCTCCCGCTAAGGGAGAGCCCAGCCACCCTGCGGAAGAAACTTGTTCTTATTCTTTCGGTCAAAACCCAGAGCTCATGACCATAGGTGAGGGTAGGAACAAAGATCGACCGGTAAATCGAGAGCTTCGCCTTCTGGCTCAGTTCCTACTGCAGACGCCGCACCGATCTCTTGTCGATCTCACGCTCCATCTTTCCTTCGCTCGTGAACAAGACGCGAGATACTTAAACTCCTCCATTTTATTGCATAAACGTTATGAACAAATATGTTTTCATTAAATCCGTTTCAGCTGATGTGAGATCTCTTCTAGAAGAGTTTGTCTCTCACACATTATTGCCGAACGTCATATCAAAACAAGATCACTTGAATACCACCCATTTTCCTTCACTTTTTTATATTTTCTCTTAATCTAATCAATTTACTGTTTGTCAATACTTTACTGCTCTCTCTTCCATGTTCAAAGCTGACAGCTTTGTATCATTCCTCACTAAGATGTTCATCATGTACCCTGTTACAGAATGTGTATTTAAGTTATTAAAATGCAGTCAAACAGAATTCAAATGAGTTAAAAAGAGAATTATACATTAAAGACTCTTTTGGATGCCCATCTGATCTCTTGCCCTTGATGGTGTAAGCAGAGCAATAAAACTCAATGTTTAGAGACAGTGGAGTGGTACTTGGAGGATTATGTGTTTTGTTTTTAAACACACATGCTTTATGAATATGCTGCACTTAACATCTGTGACGATTTATGCGTATTTGTCTGTGTATACACTTTCCTGCCCAAGGGCATCCGTCTATTTGAACAGTGTAGAAAGTAGAACTGATAGCCACACTATCTGCTTGTTTTTGTGACACGCCTTTGAAGTCTCTTATGATTCTCCCCAGTGCTAGCTTAAAAAGACTTCAGACACTTGCTGTCTTATTGCCTTAACACGGTGTTGTCCTGGGATGCACAAGCTTTTGGGGAAGGAAAGGGAGGGGGTCTGCAGCCAAAGCGCACTACACAAGCCAAAGTAAGAAAATAACCACAGTGAGAAATGGGGAATGTGCAATAGCTGGGGAATAGGTGCAATACAGGTAGGGAAGTGTGAAACACTAGACTTTATTTCAGAGCCACCTAAACCTTAACATAATGCTTCTTCCTCATTTCCTTCTCAAACAACCTCTATCACCTCAGCTGTGCCGAGCAGTTTTGACTGAACCACCGACTGATCTCTTCCTCTAGACATCTCCCAAACCCAGGAGATGTAGCTTCCTTGCACGTGTCAGATCAGCCTATTTCTGGTGTTTGAGGGGCCATGGGGGTTTTACTTATTATCATTCCTGCTATGTAATGTTGACTCACACTGGCAGCACTATTAAAGGGCTCTTCTGAGCAAAGTCAAGACTGAGCTGTTCTAAAAGAGAGAGGTGAAGAGAGAGGTCAAACCATCGCTGAGGCTCTCCACCCACATCCATGCGGAGTACAGGAAAAAATGGGATGTTTTTGTGAGGTATTACTTCACACTTACATATTGTAGAATTTATTATATCAATTATCTCTCCTCACTTGGCCTCACTTCCTCTCAATTTGCATTACAAATACATCCAGATGTTCTGAGAGTTCCTCCATATTAAGCACTTAACCGTCTGTGCTTTAAAAAGAAATATTTTAACTTAATTTGCTTTGTTTTTCTGTGTCGCTGTCCAGACAATTTCGTATTTGGAGGCCCAGGTGTCAAGTTTACGTGAGGAAATCCAGCAAGTCCGTGCCCAACATAAGCAACACCTGGCTGAGATGGCATCGTTCCAGGAGGAGGAAAGGCAAAAAGTGATCCAAGATAAGGAGGCATCCCTAGACAGGCTCCGGTCGGACATGGAACGAATTCGCAGTGACCTCGAGAGAAGCCACCAGCAGGAGAAGAATGCCGCTCATGACAAGGTGAATTAATTGGATGGGGGGGGGGGAAATTAGGTCATGAATATGTTTTTTCTGCTGCAAACAAAATTGACCTTTTGATGGACAAATCACTAAAGTGAAGTTAATTAAGATGTGTTTAGCAGGTTAAAAGTACTTGTGGACACATTACTTGGTAGGAAATTGTGGTGAACAATCCAGTGAACCAGGAAATCCGCAATTTTAACATAGAATTGTTTCACTAACCTACAGTACATAAAGGTGCACTGCTTCAGGCTGGCTGCACCTCAGAACACTCATTACCTGTTGGTTTTGGTTGTACTGGAAACTTAAATTTCCCTCCGGGGATTAATAAAGTATCTATTATTATTATTATTATTATTATTATTATTATTATTATTGCATACCCTATACCAAAGGGTGTCTAAGTTCGGTCTTAAGGTCTACCAATATGCATGCTTTACATACAACCCTTGTCCAACACACCTGAATCAAATGACCTTGCTACCAGGCCTCTGGAGGACTGGATGACATGCAGATAAGAAAATTAAGCTGTTTGATTCAGGAGTGTTGGAGAAGGGATGGATGTGAAAGAAGCAGGATGGTAGATCTCGAAGACAGAATCTGTGCACTCCCGCCCCTTACATTATTCAACCATTTAAACTACTTTATATGTTGCCTTCTGATGACAATTTTACACTAAATCATTTGCCACTACAGTGCCTTATGAAGTATTTTAGCGTTTTTGACATTTTCTTATCGAAATCTGCCTGCCACAGATGCAAAAGAGTGTGAAACAATATGAAAATGCTAAATTAAAACTTGAGTAGGCTGTAAAATGATGCTTGTTTACTGAACCCCTTATGCAGCTATAACTGTTGCAAGGGGGATATTTTAATCATAGATTACACCACTATGGGGGCGCGGCTGGAGCCAATCCCAACTGACAACGGGCGAGAGGCAGGGTACACCCTGGACAGGTCGCCAGTCCATCACAGGGCCACACACATAGACAGACAAACACGCACACACACACACACACACACACACACACACACACACACACACACACACACACACACACACACACACACACACTCACACCTAAGATCAATTTAGATTTCCCAATCAGCCTATCCCCAAGCTGCATGTCTTTGGACTGTGGGAGGAAGCCGGAGTACCCAGTGAGAAACCACGCTAACACTGGGGCTAACATGCAAACTCCACACAGATAGGTCACCACCGGGGATTGAACCGGCAACCTGCTTGCTGTGACGCTACAGTGCTAACCACCTCGTCACCGTGCAGCCCCTTTGCTTTGGCAGTCGCCATGGCAAAAACTTGGACATGGTAGGAGTTTGGTGAGACCATGGAGAATGACTTCCGGACTGCTTCAGGAAGATTCTGGTCCACCATCCAGCAATTGAGGAGGAAAAGCAGTGCTCCATCCCTGTGGGAGGAGACCCAGGTCATGTTAGAGCAATTATATCTGTCAGCTGGCCTGGGAACGCCTCGGGATCCCCCCTATGAGCTGGAAAATGTGGCTGCGGAGAGGGAAGTATGGCCTTCCCTACTTAAGCTGTTGCCCCGGCGACCCGACCTTGGAAAAGCAGCAGAAGATGGTACGGTACATTTTGAGCCAGCAAAATAATTTAAAACAACGAGACATTCTTACTGGAACTTCTTTTAGTGGTGTCCTATAACACAATTTTAACAGACACCCTGCAGCAAATCAGGATTGAGTATTCACCCAGACCATGGTTTAACACTTTTAATAAACACCCTGCAGGCAGTCAAATCAAGATTTCCCCCTGTGGTATAACAAGAAAATAATAGTTCTAAATTGTCCTTCAAAGTAGCACACAGACGATGGTTCTGCTTTAAAATGTATATATTCCCTGTGTAACTGAACTTAAGGGTTTTTAAATGAGGAAGGACTAACTACATTATTTGGATTGGCATTTTTTCCCATCATGGCAAAAAACGGAATAATTTAATTACATCTTAAGACTTTGATTTTTTTTTCTTCCTAATTTTTTTTCATTTCCTTATTCGTTTACTCTTTTATTTGTTCCCCTTGCCATCTGAGATACTGATCCCACCATTGTGAAATCGCCCATAATCTCATGCTGGTCTTAGAGGAAGCTGACCAAAGGTGGTGTTGATCAGAACCTAATCCCTCGGCAGGGCCCATCAAAGAAAGCATTTTTCATTAAACACCACCCCAGCTGCACAGCATTAGCACCGGAATGCAGGGACCTCCAAAGAACCCAGACGAACATTTTGGCTCCATATGGCACACAGAACCAGCGGTACTCATGTAGGAAAGATCCTTGGGAAAAGGGTGTGTTTATTACAGTGTAAGCTTGCAATTCCATTTCCCCATCTTGGTGTGAAAGCTGATTTGTTGCTAACTGTTGTTTTAGGTTGTCATGCCTATAGGCGGGAAATAACTGACCCACAGTTGATTGGCAATTGGAAATGGATTGAGTGGTTTAATGTTGAACTCGGTTGCTGATAAGACTTTCTACATTTTCTAAACAGACCCGTGATTTTTCTCTTTTATTATCTACATAACTGAAAGTACATGTTTATAAAAATAGTTTGCAAAAGGTTGAACGTCTTATTTTTTTCTCCTTCTTTCTTACATTTTAATCTTTCTCCAAGTTTGACTTTGAAGGAAGGAGGGAAACATTTGCTTCATCGTTGTGCCTTTTTTTTTCTCCACACATGGGATTGAAGTCAGCCAGGCCTCAGATCCATATTGACTTGTTCTCCCCCCTTTTTTGTAAGCTGAAAATTTCTCATTCTTTTGATGCAGACAGAAATACTGTCCTATGCAGTCCACTGTGCTCTTGGAAGCCAGCTTTTCCCTTTCTTCACCACATCTCCCAGATTCTGGTGAAAAAAGGCCAGAAAAATCCATTAAATCCACGAATCTCATCAAAGACACATACGTTTAAGAGAGAGAAAGAGAAGAGAAGGGAATAGTTGGATGTTTTGGTGGATGTTTTTGGGGTAAAGTCAAAGCTTTTGGAATGAAATAATGAGAAACAGAAAATCAGAGGAAACAAGATTGGATTGTGAGATGGTGCCATATATTTGATCTGCTCTAAAGAGAAAGCAGGGAGAAAAGTGAATGAGGCAGGCTGAGGAATAGGTGTGTGGGGGTTTTAGTCTGTATGCTTTTGAAGTTTATCTTTGTTAGTGTGTCTCTCTGTGCATGTGTGTGTTCATGGATGAGAATGAGCAAACTGAATCTCAGACCTCTCAATCTCTATTCTGCAATAAGGAGACTGAGGCTGCTTCTATGCCTGATAAAGACAACTCATCTTTGGGCTGCAGTGAGCAAGAATCCTGCCTCTCACCCCCATCACCTCCTTATCTAACTTTCTTTACTGCTCCAACCCCCCCACCCTCCACCTGTCTCTATGTCTTTTCCTATATCCTCACCTCATCTTTCAAGTTGTAGGAAAGCTCAGAACATCAAAACGTTCATGGTTTCTGGCTATAACCAGAAATGTGGATAAACACAGACACGGGCTAGGCAGTGTTGGAAGCCATAACAGATGTTCAGAACAGTTATCTTAAATACACACACACAAATATATATATATATACACACACAAGCTGACTTATATATGTGTGTGTATTTCTCTACATAATGGCCTGTGGTTGTCTAGACTTGTGTTGTGACAACATCACTGACAAGAGAGCACCTGTTTATGGTAAACATCACCATAGTAGTAGCAGCCGTATTATTATCAGTGTATTTATCTCCTTCTGTATGTGTATCATTTTGGATGTGTGAAGGAATGCATGTCAGTATTTAACAACAAACCACACTGTATGCAAATAATTTTATACAAGTTGCCATTTAAAATAAACAGTCATATGAATATGAGAACTTGTGGGTTTTTTGTATGAAGTTGCAAAAAAAAAAACGTCAGCGCGTGTTCTCCTAGCTGTTATTATTGATTTACGCTGTTATTGTTGTACATACAAGTTATGCTATTAATGTCGGAAGATCAGTCTTAGATTGAGACATGTTGACAATTGTCTCAGATGAGGTTTAATTTTAATGTGTTCTTGTTTACTATATGTCTTGGGATATTGTTACAGAATCGTCTTAATAAAACGGCCCCATTGTATTGTAATGAAAACACCTTGTCATGAGCACCTGGAAAGCCACTATTATCAAGATTATCTGAACTCCTCAGTTTGTCACTATTGAGAATATCTCTTACTCTGCAAACATGTGTAAATTAGTTATCCATAATACTATGATGGATGTGTGTGTGTGTGTGTGTATTGTTTTAGTCAGTACTTTCTTCATATTGGCTTGTTTATTTACAGTCCTACCATGATCCTGAATCTGAGGAGGAAGAAGTTCGTATTGCACCAGAAATTGTAGCGGGGTCTTCAGTGACTCCTCGTCACAAAGTCTCCCAGACAGAAGAGGACAAACCAATTGAGGGTGAGGAGAAGGAAGACCTACCTGAACAGCCGCCTCCTGCTGAGGAGAAGCTTAAAGAGGGTAAGCCGTTTTTAAAATGTGATATCGACAAAAAATACAAGAAATGATTTGACTGAAATAAAAAGAAAATATTGCATGAAGTCTAATTATCAAAACGGATAAAAAATTAAACGTAAGTAATTACTGATATAAAATATGTGAAAGAGTTTTATAATAAGGAATTTGTGTCTTAAAGATGAGCATCTTTTTAAAGTTTCATGAAGTGGTGGAAACTTAAAGTGATCTTATCCAAGAACATCCAGTGTGAAACTATGAAAGCGTGAAGGTTTTTTCATGTTGACTCCAGCAGAAACTGTTCTGTGAAAGCCTTGACTGACTCAACAAGCAGCAGTCATCACCTGATCTTTGAGAATCTTCTCGTGTTTTGTAAACTCTTCCAAGGCTTGACATGTTAACCTGTTTTCTTTTTTGCAAAGGAAGGTGAGGCAAGGTAGAGGTGAGGCTGATGTGGTTTCAGGGCAATGCCACATTAGGTTAACCTCGTGAGAAATTAACGACTTCTTACACCTGCGGCATGTTTTGCAGTCAGTTACATCATTTAACTCTGGGGTTGTTTGTGACTTTAATGCTCGTGTCTTTAGCTGTAATCATCACGTATGAAGAGGGGATTAACTGAAACTTAACAAAACTTCTAGAATGCTTAATCCATGTTTTTAAATGCAATACTATAATATGCATGTCTACATGTTACAGTATTTAATTGTTTTTACCTTTTTCTATTTTGGATTCAGTTCCCGTGGTGAATGGAGGCACAGCCCATGGAGAACCCTGCATCTTCCCCTTCCTCTTCCAGAAGAGGGAGTACTCGGACTGTACCACAGATGGGCGAGGGGATGGGCGGCTGTGGTGTGCTACAACCTATGACTATGACAGGGATAAGAAATGGGGCTTCTGTGAGAGTACGTGTCTGGTATTTCATTAAACCAAGCACTTGTCTGAAACCCTTAGGACTGAATTTAAATTATTTGTAGGTGTAGTTTATGGATTTTTTTGTAGGATTTAAGTGTTGTATAAATCATTTATAAACCTAACAATACAAATGATTTTATTTTGTTTCCTTGAAATTAACATAAATTAACAATATAGATGAATTCTTTCAGGTCTTTGTAAAGTTTTTAAAGCTCAACAGCAGCTGTTATCCACGACTCAGTAATGATTATAACAACTGGCCTAAGATGGTTTCACTTCCATAATTGCTATCACTAGTAACATCTGCTAAGATTCAGAAAGCTGTATGTACTCTTGAGTGATGTTTTCAGTTTCTTGTCTTTGTCTTAGCTGAGGAGCAGGCTCAGCAGAGACTGCAGGCCGAGGAGGCGGAGGAGCAGTATCAGACCGCCTTGCACATGCTGAATGCCACCACTAGGAGGAGTCAGAAGAAAGAGTGAGTCTTATACCTACGGTTTGTTTAAGTAAAATAAATATGAATTCAAAATTTAGCCAAGTAAACACAGTTTAGTAAAAAGTATTAAATGTTACTGTTGGTCTGTTCAGTGGATGCGAGTGTTTTCTTACCATGTAGTTTTAATCGTTCCATGTACCTGACTCGACGATGACTAATGTTTTATTGCCAGCCGGTTGCTCATGTGTCTTTAATTTTCACATCCTTGTTTGTTTTGGATGACATAGCACTGTCTTTTATGTATGCATTCAGCTCATTATGTTCTCGTAAATCCAGCTTCACCTGTGCTGTCTGTGTTTATCTCATCTGCTCTGTCAGATTATATGAAAAGCTGCTGAAAGTAGCAGAAAAAGGCCACCAGAAAGCCATCGAGAAGGTGGCGTACGCCATGCTTTTTGGAGACTACGTGAACCAAAATGTCACAAAGGCCAGAGAAATGTTTGAGAAACTTGCAGTGGAGGGATCTCCTAAAGCTCAGATGGTAAAAAAAAGATGTCAATAAAATTCTGTTTATCACCTGAGAAAAATGTTTAAAGCTCTTTTGATGCTTGGATCTTATGTAATATGTAGATTGACATTTCCCTCCGGGATAAAAGGAGCATTTTCCATTTTATTTGTGTGTAGAGAATCAGCTAACACTGCTAACTTTTTCTCAGGCTCTTGGCTTTCTGTATGCAGCAGGACTGGGAGTTAACTCAAGTCAAGCAAAGGTACTTTTTTTACTTTGCAGTTAATTTTTTTTTTCTTACATGCAATCATATAAAAGCATACACCCTAATAAATAAAAGTTCACATGTACTTGATCCATACCCATGTTTTGTCTTCAGGCTTTAGTTTACTACACGTTTGGTGCTCTGGGTGGAAACTTAATAGCTCATATGATTCTGGTGAGTTGACTTGTTCATAAAATTGCTTCACTGAATGAAAAAGTTTCTTACATATAAGTCATTTTCCTCTGTATGTTTTCTAAACAGGGATACAGATACTGGGGCGGCGTGGGTGTTCCCCAAAGCTGCGAGTCAGCACTAACACATTATAGACTCGTGGCAAATCACGGTAAGTGTTTCCTGCATCTGGTTATATTTTGATGCATTGTCCTGTTTTCCAGAGCAGATAATTTGCTTAACGTGCATGTTTCTTAAGTCTCCTTTTTCATAATGCTGATTTTTTTTTTTTTTCCACTGTTTCCAGTGGCCAGTGATGTGTCCCTAACGGGAGGCTCAGCAGTGCAGAGGATTAGACTTTTGGATGAGGTGGAGAACCCAGGCTCCACCAGTGGGATGCTGGAGGAGGACCTCATCCAGTATTACCAGTTTCTAGCTGAGAAAGGAGATGTTCAAGCTCAGGTGAAAAATAATTTCATCACCCTTTTCTCATGTTCATTAGTTTTCCATCTGTCTCATTAGAAACAGGAAGTATTTTGAACCCACCAGTCTGAAAGGTAACTAATTTTCATCCAGACTGGATATTAATGGTGTTCCTTGTTTCCATCGACAGGTGGGTCTAGGTCAGCTGCACCTGCATGGAGGACGCGGAGTTGAGCAGAATCATCAGGTAATGTTTACTCCATTAGCATAATTCATTACAATTATTTTGTTTTGCCTAATTTGTTTCTGCTTTCTTTTGTCCAATAGAGGGCTTATGACTACTTCACCCAGGCTGCAAATGCAGGGAACACACATGCAATGGCTTTCCTTGGCAAGGTGAGGAAGATCTGGTCCATATTTCCTACATGTTCATCCTTTTCCTGTTTTTTACGATCGATATAATAAACAGATGTATTATAATAAAGTTCATGCACATTTTTATTGAATTGAATTACCTGGTTCTCTGTTTATTATTCATTTGTTTTTTAAACGCATGTAGTCCACCATGTTGCAGGACGTTAGGCAAGAAATTGCAAAACAGAAAGCATTAATTCTTGGACTTTTATTTCTGCTCAGATGTATTCAGAAGGCAGCGAGTTTCTCCCACAGAACAACGAGACAGCTCTGCAGTACTTCAAGAAAGCTTCTGATCTGGTATGTATGAAACCGCACACATCTTAGTGCGGTGTTTTTACTCTTTGGGCAGTTCGCATCAACAAACTAGCTGTGTATGCAAGCTTAATAAGTGAAAATTTGCTGTTTTGAGATATTAATCCTCATATATTGTGCAGGGTAATCCAGTGGGACAGAGTGGCTTGGGCATGGCTTACCTGTATGGAAGAGGTGTCCAAGTGGTAATGGACTTCCTAACACATTTTACATGAATGTTGAATTATCTTTCATTTTTCCTTTTTCTCCTTCATCAAACGCAACAGTTGTAGTTTCTGAAATTGAAATAAAATAAAAAAGTTTGATAGATTAGACATGTTTGCATATTAAGCATAGCACTATAACATATACTGAAACTAGAGCAGTTACTTACGTTGTTTTTTTTTTCTTTTTTTTTTTTATCTCCAGAACTATGAGCTGGCACTGAAATACTTCCAGAAGGCAGCAGAGCAAGGCTGGGTGGATGGACAGCTCCAGCTTGGGACTATGTATTACAGTGAGTGAGAGCTGGCAGTGTATGCACTTCTCATAACATCCTTCATTGTCTCCTAGCTTTTACTTTATCTTGTCTGTATTTCTAGTAATTTTTTTGCCTATTTTTCCTCCTACAATCATATTTCTGCTCTCTTATGTGTTTTTTTTTTTTGTGTGTGTGTCCCCAGATGGCATCGGTGTGAAGCGAGATTACAAGCAGGCACTCAAATTCTTTAACCTGGCCTCTCAGGCTGGCCATATCCTGGCTTTTTACAACTTGGCTCAGATGCATGCTACTGGTACTGGTGTAATGCGTTCCTGCCACACTGCAGTTGAGGTGAGCCCCTCTGGAGCTGCTGCTCTCTGTATATCACATTAAAATGATGAAGATGAAGAGAGCCTGCCTGCCGGTTTTCAGAAATGATTGGTCCATAAAAATTCATATGCTTCTATTTATTTCATCTCCACACTTGAGAAAACCGATTTATTCTAGTCTCCTTGCCGGAGTCTTTGTTTGCATTTGTAATGCAGTGTTGGAAAGCACAAGTTTTCAGTGTTGATCCCTTTGAAATGGGTTCAGTTGTGTTTATTTTTTTGTCACATTTGGTTGCAGCTTTTTAAGAATGTGTGTGAGCGCGGTCGCTGGTCAGAACGATTGATGACGGCTTACAGCAGCTTTAAGGAGGGGGAGACGGATGCCGCTTTGGTTCAGTATCTGCTGCTTTCGGAGCAGGGCTACGAGGTGGCTCAGAGCAACGTAGCCTTCATTCTGGATCAAAGTAAGAAAACTTGAGTGGAGACCAGATGAGACTGCATAACTTTTAGAATGTGTTTTATCTGCTGCGACACTCTAAGTTCCTCTAAAGTTTCCTCTTTTTGCATGACTAACAGAGGGAGCAAAGATCTTCAGTGAGAATGAAACTTACCCACGTGCTCTACTCCACTGGACCAGAGCTGCAGCACAAGGTGAGTTGTAGCACTTTATCATATTTTAAATGTGTGCCAAATGGATTTTTAGTATGCAGACTATCTTCCTTGTCACGATTTCATCATCACTCATAGAATAATTATATGACTGCTTAAAAGCTGCAGAGCCTTTATTTATGTGTTTTTATTTTCCTGTGTTACTACATTCGTACAAAGAGTACATTCCAGTTATAATACCCAGTTCAGAATACTGTAGAACTGAAAGAACTGATCTTTTTTATCTGGGCAGGCTTGGCAGTGGAGATTTGTTGCCTCTGGCTGTGAGGCGATTTGCAGCTGCTTTGCTACTTTGTGTTAAAACAGATTCTAGCTTTAGATTTAGTTCATTATCAGATTTTTGGCTGTGTTTCCAGTTATATCTGCCCTCTAACTGCTCTTCGCTCGTCCTGTTAAAACTGTCTCATTATGCTTCATAGGATTTGGTCATTTTGATGCTGCTACTCTACAGGAGTTGAGGGACACAGCAACTTTAATAAAGCCCTCAGCCAGCAAAGCCATCTCAGTTTATTGCTGCATATACTTAGCTTTGTACCAATTATAATCAAATGTCTCACCCAAAGCTATGACAACAGATAAATCCACAGCAAGCGGTTTGACAGTCAGTCTTAACAGCTGCCAGGGGAGCTGGTTTAGCTAGCTCTTTTATTTATTTATTTTGTCTACTGTTGCTCAGCATACAATCGAGGATGCATTTAACATTGTTCTTTTCACATGTAGCTGCTGTTTACTGTTATGAACATTTTATTATCTTATAGTTGAACTTTTTGCTTGTGTAAAGATCCAACATGGTGAAATACTATCAAATGAAGCTAATGGTGTTACGCTATGTAGGAAAATATGGTATCTCCCACTTCAACCACACAAAGCTCATACATGTATTTGTCTTTCTAAGGCTACACGGTGGCAAGGATAAAACTAGGAGACTATCACTTCTATGGATATGGAACAGATGTGGACTATGAGACAGCTGTTATACACTACAGGCTGGCATCCGAGCAGCAGAACGGTGCCCAGGCCATGTTCAACTTGGGTTACATGCATGAGAAAGGCCTTGGTATCAAACAGGTGGGTCCGGATTTTGATTTGACTTGTTTCTACTTAGACATGATGAATGTCTGAATGTGTAAACAAAATTTTTTTACAAGTTGTTTTGGATAAGCTCTTATTTTATTATCGTTACTTTTTCCTGCAGGACATCCATTTAGCCAAGCGTTTCTACGACATGGCCGCTGAAGCCAGTCCTGATGCTCAGGTGCCAGTTTTCCTGGCACTGTGCAAACTAGGCCTGGTTTATGCTCTCCAGTACCTGCAGGACCTCAATGTAAGTCCTTCTATGGATGTTCTATATGCAGATCATTAGCTTTCAAAATAAAAAAGAGAATAAAATATATGAATCACTTTTGTTTTTAACTTCTGTCAGCTGAAGGAACTGGTTGCACAGGTGGACCTGGACCAGCTTCTGGGTCCAGAGTGGGACCTCTACCTCATGACAGTTATAGCCCTGCTTCTAGGCACAGTCATCGCCTACCGTCAGCGCCAACACCAAATTATAGTTCCACCTCGCCCGCCTGCCCATGCAACCCCTCCCAGACCAGCTCAGGAAGAGCCAGAACCCGAGGCTGAGCTCCAGGCTCCGGAAGAAACACCAGCGCAGGAGGAAGAGGAGCAGCAGTGAGGGGAAGCTAGAGGGAGTGAGGCCAGTAAAAGACAGGAAGCTCTACCAGCCCCCACTGCATGAAGCAGCTGGTGCGGTGGAACCCTCACACTCTGCCTGCTCCTCTCTACTTATAAAAACTCTGTTTCCCAACTTCCCCTTCTCATTCTAAAAAAGATGAAACCAAGACATTTCAGTTGCTTACAGACAGAAAATGGGGGGGGGGACGACTGATTAGTTGTGACTCAGGACACTGCCAGAAGAACCTGTGTCATCACCATGGAAATAGTCTTTGGTTGTTTAGATCAAAGACATTTCAAACTCAGCTGGTTAGAAGGATGGATTTAATTTGTGCATTTTTCTTCTCACACGCCCCACCCCCACCGTTTTCTCCCCCTCTGGGGTAAATTACACTGAGTTGATTAGTTCAAGCCAAATTTGCTGCAGTATTTATATTAAAAATATAAGATGCAAATGTGAATTTTAGTAATTTTGTTCTATAGCTTTGATTTAGGTATTTTTATGATTCTGCATGGGTTCTCAGATCGTTTAGACTTTCAGTTTAGGCGCTTTTTTTCATACAAGTGAATAATTTTTTTCACACATATTTGCTTTGCCATTTTTCATCCATGTATTTATCATGTTGACATGATGTCAGGTTGGTACCTCCACTGATTCAACATCAGTGACAGTGCTACGATATACAAAAGTCATGTGCTGTTGTCAGCAGAGGAGCAATTTAAGCAGTTTAAATCACAGAAAACAGAATTGAATAAATACAATAATTTTATTTAAGCAGGTTAGTGTTTGTCATAGTTCCTAACGTAAGCTAAAGTGGGTCAAATATGAACATGGACTGAGAGCTTTCATTGTTAAATTGATTAAAAAGGCTTTTAGAAAACCACACAAAGAGCAAAAGCAGTGTTGTTAAAGGTGAATGCATCTTAGATATGGTTACTTTTACACAACACTCAAACAAAAGTTTGATTTACAGATCTGCCCACATTTTTTGCTCCAGGTGGCTCTAAGTAGTGTCCAAAAAAGAAGCCATGGTTGAGTCATACATTATCCACATTTGACTTTATTTTTTCTTTTTAATCTACAGCTGGTTTAGTCATAATTGTGTGTTCTAAAAGATAGAAATGTAGTGGCCATACATCAGCATGAAGTGTATGAACAAGAAGGAAAAGATAAACTGAGAACTGTTTCCTGCTTTCAGGTATTGATACATAAAGGATAAACAATTTGTCTTACATTAAACACTGGTCAAAGTTGAGGACATGGCATTTTTATCCACTTCTAAGGAATAAAAAACACAAATATTTAACTTTTTAAAATCTTTGAAATCCTCCCTGACCTGCGTATGGCAAATTTGATTATTTTTGTATTATATTTATAATGAAGACAATGCGGAATTGTCTGAAATAGTATGTACTGATAAACAATCAGAAAGGTTCTGATTGGTCCTGCACGTTGCCGCTCTGGTTTTAATGGGGGTGGGATGAGACAAAGGGACAGAGCTGTAAAAACTCAGCATCACATTGTGCAGTCTGTAGGGGTGACCTATTGACTGGTCCATACACACTACTATGGAGTGGCTTTGGATCGCCGTGGCAACATGTGTGCTCACATCCTGCTCTGTCAAAGGTAAGTGCTAGAACCAGCAGGAGGGCAGACCACATGCAGGGCATTGAGTCTATTTATTATTACAACAGCCTCTAAAACAGCCTTTTTAAAATAGTTGTCAAAATCGTCATAAATTAGCAACAGATAAGGATTTTTAAAGAAGTTACAGTACACCGTAGGACAAGAGTACAACCTGACTGTACATATGTAACTCAGAATGAGTATTAAAAGTGGCATATTATGAAGTTGAGGGATCTTAGATGGACTATGGAAACATATTTTTCTCCTACAGGTAATGACTGGTGGTGGGAGTATGAGGAAGGGATACGACACTACAGCAAGGAGGCTCTAAATAAGGTAGCCTACTGTGTGTGTGGTGTTGAGTTAAATGAAAAAGACTGACAAATTAATGGCAAACCATATTTTTGTCGTGATTTTATACTCAGTTTTTGCAGTTTTTGAAAAAAATCCAGACTCCGCAGAACAAACATGGTGAACACACTAAAGACTTATCTCTAAACCAGTATCTCCATCAAAAAATTGGCCGAAAAGGTGGTATTGAAGTGAACAAATCCCAGAAAGAAGATATACAAATCAAGGAGGGAAAAAAAGAAGCCAACCCAGTTGTGAATTTAGTTGACTGCTTGACTTCTCTCGTGATTTTATAAGGAGTTTCCAGAAAAAACCCGGCCTGTGAGCTTCAAACATCCTATGTTCCAGTGCCCCGACATGAGCCCTTCTCCCTCTGTCCCCTCCTCAGGTCTGTGCAGGTCCCACAAAGCAAAGCCATTTATTTGAGATCTTTATCAACTGACTTTCTCTGCATCTGTTTCCTTTTATCCAACTTTTTTAGTTGAATTTGTGAAACCAGCAGATATCAAAGTGATCGCTGCATTGGGAGATTCTCTGACGGTAGGTGTCTGACTTTCCTTTCTCCACTGCAAATGGGACATGATTTAAAGCGTTTGAGTTGGAATAGTCATCGCTGATAGTTGGGTTGGCAGAAGTCCCCAAAAGGATTCTATCTCGTGTCTTTTTGCCTTTTTAATTACACCAGCACACCTCTAAATGTGTGAGAGAGTCGGGTCAATTAAAGTAGTCTGATGTTGTGACCTTTTTTTTTTTTTTTTTTTCAGACAGCCATTGGTGCAAATGCTACTACTGTTCTAGGCATCCCGATCGAGTTTCGCCATGTGTCATGGAGGTAAGAACCAAAAGATCTGCTGAGGTCCAATATGTCAATTATGTCACACACACACATAACTATATATATATATATATATATATATATATATATATATATATATACACTCACCGGCCGCTTTCTTAGGTACACCTGCCCAACTGCTCATTAACACTTAATTTCCAATCCGCCCACCA